>DF239372.1:0-215719 GCA_000507305.1 Breviolum minutum Mf 1.05b.01
CTACTCCTACTGTACTGCTACTCCTACTCCAACTCCTACTCCTACTCCTATTCCTACTCCTACTGCTACTGCTATTCCTACTCCTACTCCTACTGTACTGCTACTCCTACTCCAACTCCTACTCCTACTCCTACTCCTACTGCTACTGCTACTGCTATTCCTACTCCAACTCCTACTCCTACTCCTACTCCTACTGCTACTGCTATTCTCACTCCTACTCCTACTGCTACTGCTTCTGCTATTCCTACTCCTACTCCTACTCCTACTCCTACTCCTACTGCTACTGCTACTCCTACTCCTACTCCTACTACTCCTACTGCTACTGCTACTGCTACTGCTACTGCTACTGCTACTACTTCTACTAGTGCTACTGCTACTGCTACTGCTACTTCTACTACTACTACTACTACTACTACCACTACCACTACCACTACCACTACCACTACCACTACCACTACCACTACCACTACCACTACCACTACCACTACCACTACCACTACCACTACCACTACCACTACCACTACCACTACTACTACTACTACTACTACTACTTGATTGTTTTGCGGTCCTTTTCATTAAATAGTCAATTTACAGAATTTACATAGACATAGACAATACATTAGGTGTTCTTATTTGGGCATCCAATAGTATCAGGAAATCCCTGACACGTGTTAGCAACGGATCTGGGGGAAGGTTCCGGGAGTGCAGTACATTGGAATTCAACGGTTCGATCAAACAACAGGGCCTGAGAAGACATGACAAGAACGAATGGTCTTCGATAGGGGAATGTGTCCAATGTTTGGCTTGCTTTTGCTACGTGACGTCTAGTCCGTGACTATGAATGATTTGTTCCGAGGATGTCAGCTTTGTATTGCATGCTCTTGCACTGGAACAGGTTGGAGAGGTTTCTATACCAATATGTATATATATATATATATTTACGCACATGATATAGCTTTCTCATCATTTTCTCATCCATCCATCCATCCATCCATCCATCCATCCATCCATCCATCCATCCATCCATTCATCCGTCTATGTATATTTCTATCCATTGATCCTTCAATCTATTTTTAAACATATCGATCTATCCTTCTATAGATATCGTAGTCACATCGCGTGAAGTCATGGACGCAAAACATGCCAACCGCTTCGGGAACTTGGCGGGCCCACCCTACTTAAGGATGTCCCTTCGCCATTGTATCAAATTTTGTCCGTAACTCATATTTAGACATGTATATATATATATATATATATAGATATTTGATTTGCATTAATATACACATTCTGTGTATATGTTGCGTATTACTCTTGAGTGGCCAAGGGCAGCTTCTCACGTGCCAAGATGAGGGTCAGGAGCACCTGGGAAGCTGTGTGGTCCAGGATGCCTAGGGTTATAAGATGAGTGTTTCCTTTGGTTGGAATATCATATCTTTAAAGCAGTTTGGGTAAATTCCAGGGGTGTCAATATTGTGAATGAGTATCCCAGCGTTCGTAAGTCGTCCGTAACCTGGGTTATAGACCTTTCAAGTGTGGACTAACCCTACAGTTTGGGAGTTACAAGCCTGGTTATTGCTGTAACCACTTACCTCGAGTGTTATGATGACTCAAGCTATAGGAGAGTGTCATAAACTTTACCCAATAGTAGTATAGGGCTTTGCAAACTCTTGTTTGGTTTCGACTTCACTACTGCACCACTAAAGTGCTGGGCTATCTTGCCAGCAAATAGTGTTGCGGAGACGCAACGGGCGCAACCTACCAGAGATTGAAGCAACAAGACCTGTGAAACCAAGCAAGCGATAACGCACCACAGAAGGGAATTTGTGGGGACGCCCACCCAAGAAAAAAGCTTGGTTGCCAGTTGGGTTTCCATAATTTGTTAGATATCCTCAAATCAACAACAAAAAATTCACAACACTATCAACATGAGATCCAGGATGACATTTCCAGACCATCTTCAAGAGAGCATCAACAAGTATGTCCTGGAAGATTGCTCCGCTAAGTCCCTTGGCAGGTTTTTTTTTGGAAGTTGGATTGACCTGACCGAGGTGGAAAGTAAGTTGCCGCAAGTAACCAGAGCAACAGTGGAAAGTGAAGGTTACCAGGAATCCATTGCAAGACAATGTAAGGTTTTGTCCATAGCGCTGCTGAGTAGGAAAAAACATCTCAAGTTCCCGTCTAGTCAACTAAACGTGATGGGCTGGAACATCCACCAATTCCTTTCAGTCGAGTCCTTTTTGTTGGGAAGGGTTAACATGCCCATTGGCCGCGAGGATTGAAAAGTCCGAAGTGTCACTTGGCATGAAAGTCAAGTGTTGGTAATCAGGATGGCGGGGGGGTGGCAGGTTCCTGTAGGTTTGGCGATGTAGATGGAGGTGTATTGAAATAGGGTATCTACATTCCACGGACGTCACAGACATAGTCAGTTGCAAGGAGGTTGATGAAGTAGATTAGCTTCCTTTTGCATGTGTGGGATGTGCGCAGTTCCCACAAAGTGTTTACCTGCTGAAGTCTCCAAAGTGTGCTTTTCATGATACTTTTGATAGATCCCGCAGGGGTTGATTGGTAGTTGATCCATGTTTATACCATTATTTCAAGGGTTTCCAGCATCCCAAGCAGGGGAGTCTTGCTTGCCAGTGTCAGTTCTCTTGAGTTTCACTGATCTAGAAAGTCATCAAACTGTTTCACAAGATCAGGACACCCTTCAATGTTTTCTCTGTTGAAAAAAATCCTTACGTTTTGGATGATGTGTTTGGGCAGTTTATAGCGAGCTCAGCCGACCCCAAATGGTATATATATATTTCAACATATTTCAACAACCGGATTCCCTCCAAGAAACCTTAAATCGGGCTAAGGAAAGATAAACATGCACATCATATGATGCCTATTGATGGTTCGATGATTTCACCATATCATACTGAATAGCATGCATACTGAATAGCATGCATGCATAGGTGACTGAATTGAAGCCAATTAGTTCTTAAGTCCACGGCAAAGAGAGTATAATTTGTTCTTGATATGTGCATATCCAGTTTCAGTTTCATTGATATTTGCACATCAAATCTACATTATTTCATTTACTGACAATCCCCTCAAGTACTAGAGGTCTGGAACGGTACCCTATTTTGATCTATTATAGACCCTTTCCTGTGAAACTTGCAACCAATTCAAAGAAGTAGACCTTGAGGTCTTCGTTTTTTTCATTTCAGAAGCTTAGGCTGAAAGTCTTTGGGATTTGGTCTCTCACCACACAATTTAGATTTTGGTTTGGTTATATTTTTAGGAAACAGGAAATTAGATTTGCACAAAACAAGGGATTAGGTTGGCACTACTTCCACGACGGATATTGTAGGTAGTATTGTTTGAGTTTAATATCAATTTTGAATTTTGGGAACATGCATCTTGAGTTTCCAAGAGCTTTCGAGTTCTAGACTCCTAGACCTGTCAGGCCACGACATGTCACAATTTGGACAATACTAAATGGTTGGAAAAGAGTGAAGGAGCATGAAGAAACTATGAGAGAAAAGGAATTTCAGATATGCCATTCCATTACCAAAGAAATGTTTATGCTGTGGTGTGTTGATGTTGACCGGAACTATGTTTTACAAAAGACGGACCATACTTGTTGTTGTTGTTGTTGTTGTTGTTGTTGTCGTCAATTTCTGAATTTCGCATTTTCGACCTTTGAAGTGGCTTGTTCATATTAATTAGCATGAATCAGATGCAGGAGATCTGGAATGTTTTTTCTTCCATATTTTTCACAACCCGGGCGGGCATGTAGCTTTTCAGTCTCTGGCGTCCAGAAAGGCTTCAAGCCTCAAGGTCTTTGGATTGTTTTTGTTAGATACTGTGATTGTCTTCAATTGAGTTCCCGTGAGCACGAGGCCTTTAGGCCTTGCAATGCCACAATCCAGGGCCCCTGCATGGCAGTGGTCAGTTTAATGGGGTGTCCACATTTTCCTTCCTATAGCCAACTGATATAGGAGCGTAACCGGTCTTTGACACCATCGTAGTTGCCGTTTTTTTGTTGCAAGGGCTTAAGGATCCGATATGGTTGCCCCTCGTTCTGAGAGGCACTGTGCGAAGATTGCACAACCACTTTGGTGGCGCCACCTGTCCGAACACAAGCGCAACACAAACGGCTCCTTGCCCCTGTTCTTGTCATTGGCAAGGTCGTCGTCCTTGTTGTTGTTGTTGTTGTTCCTGTTCCTGTTCCTGTTGCTGTTCCTGTTCCTGTTCCTGTTCCTGTTCCTGTTCCTGTTGTTGTGGTTGCGATTGTGGTTGTGGTTGTGGTTGTGGTTGCTGTGGTCCTCGTCCTCGTCCTCGTCGTCATCGTCGTCGTCGCTGTCATTGTTGCGTGTGCCGTGTGCTGTCATTGTTAACATTGCTGTCGGAAGTGTCGTTGTTCTCATTGCCTTTGGTTGTTGTCGTTGCTACCGTTGCTGTCATTGTGGTGGTGTCGGCGGTGGTGGTGCGACAAACAATGGAAATGGGCACAGATACAAAGAATTTTAAAGCGCCCGAAAAAGGAGGGAAGGCGAACTTGCTTGACCAAGATCGGGTCCCTTTTTCCACGCAAAATACATGCGTCGTATACACACTTGTGCGCATTCCGATTCGACGAAGATTCAGATGCTTGGAACAGGCACCTCGTGCCTTCCAAAGGAAAACAAACAATTCCTGACAGCCGTTGAATTGAGGGCGACTGGAGAGCCTTCGATGGTTGCTGAAGACGAAAATGCAGCTTGGTACTGGCAACGTATTGCGGGATGTCGTCCCACCGCGTAGTTCCATTGGGACGAATTTTCCTTCACACAGTCACACAGCAGAGAAAAGCTGCAAATTTATGACTCCTGCATATTCCTGCAGGTTTTTTTTTGGTCAGCTTCCCGCGTCATGTTTCTCAGTGAGTTCAGTAGAGACCTCACGCAGAAATATTCTTCAGGCCCATAACCAAATCTAAATTTATTCCCAAACGTTTTTTTAACAGTACGTGTATGTATCAGTGTGACATATAGTATGACTGACAGAATGGTTCAACCAGCATTTTACATTAAGTTACATCCATTGGATGGTGTTCGTTGTAACGTGTTTATACATGTAAGCTTGGACAACCTAAAACGACCTCATTTGACTTCAGTGTTTGTAAATATATTTTCATTTCATGCATACAAAGATGTGTCTCTAGATGGCAGTTATTTTCCATGTAAACCACGTCATGAAAAAAAACGTTCGAAGTCTGAAATCAATAACATTGGACGTTTCACTCCGGGTCTCTCTTCTAAATGTCGTCGGTGTTTCAGGGCCCCAGGGCCCGTGCTTCAGGACAAGTCCAAAGCGAATACGGCCGAGCCGCAGCAGCGGTCACTTAGATGATCTCCTTACGAACTGGCGTCCAAAAATCGTTTTTTTGGGGGGGGGTGGCCAAATTTGTAGCAATTTGATGCAATTTGTGGGTACCGGGACTATAGCATTTTTCCAGGAGTGTAGTTTGCTGACTTCATTGGATGTGTTGTTGTTTTTTTTTTGGGAGATTCTGACGTTACTGTAAATATCGATATATAGTGGTTGAAATTGTTTCAGGTTGGATGAGCCGTTCGCAAGAAAATGTTGAGTTCTGATTGCTGTAGCAATCCACCCCCGGGTCTGAGCTTACCCAAAGATGGTTGAAGTTCACCAACGATGTCACCAAAAATGAGGGATGAAGTTTTTAACCAAAAAAGGGTGGGGCCCGTTTTCCAAGTGGCAAAGGTTTCCACACATCACTGACCAAGGCGGCGTGGTCCCGTGAGGAGTTTGACCTTCATTTGCGATCCCAGTGCCTTGGAATATCCGTTTTTTGCTGCTACTGGGGGTGTTAATGGCCATCATTTACCACTTGGGATTCATAGTATTATACCACAATCAGGTTGCCATTTTATCTACATCTTCAAGATTTCTAGAAAAATATGTCAAGTCCGTGTTTGAACTCGTTGGTATGGAGATTGGTGCTTCGAGATTTTTAATACCAGACGTGACTGTTCTGCATCATTCTGTATCTCAAAAACTAGAGGTGGTGGTTGAAACTTTAGTTATCTTCAGCCACTACTTGTACTTTTGAGAATTTGATCGCTACGTCCAACAAAGCTATAAACCCCCACCAGAAATAGAATTTAACGTTTTGCTACTGGAAACGCAGGTGAATAGTTGAACAAACAATCATTTTTTCTAATAGTAAGAGGTGGTACTGTAGGTGGTACCATTACATCCCCCAATTGGGGCTATATACAACCTAATCAACTTATATACCAGGTATCTGTATTTCTTAGCACGGTTTTATGTGTGACCTGCCACCTGTTACCAGTTTACCGATATGGTTGACTAACCTGTACTGTTTGGGAGATTAATTTAGAGCCAGAGATGGTGCATTTTCCCATTAAGTAGCGAATTAAAAAGTGCCAAATCCTCAAGAAAATCACAACTATTTTCCTGAAAACAGCGGTTGAATAATTTGCCACCTGCATTGTAAGCAAGCCGGCTACCAAAGCAAAATCAATGAGCTGCTTGCCGCTTGAAGGGTGATACGTTCGATATGTGGTGAATATATATGCTGTCATGCTTGGGATCACCACAAACCAACACAAAAGTCAGACGCAAGTGGTTTAAACCAGAAGTAATTTTCCCTGGTTGAACAGCCCTACTGACGTCATCAGTTTATCAGTTAGTTGGGTGAACCTCCCCATCCTTTCCCTCCTTTTCTGCCGGCTTGCTTGCAGCAGCCACGTGCTTGTTCCATCTTGAGGGACTGGGCAAAGCGGGGCGATCCCCTTCCGAAGCCCATAAAGTCCTCAGTGACCCTTCCTTCAACCCACCGCACACACACTCCAAAGCTTAGCAGATACAGATCCGGACCAAGCATCGGCATGGTTTGAACGCAGTGTCACAATGCCCCATCAAATCAACCTTGAACCCATGCCCTCCGTGTTGTTTGGCAGCCTCCATGTTACGGAAGATGGTGGGATCTCTAGACTCATGCCCATGCTGCTTCCTGTAAACCGTCATACCTCATAAAAGAGGAGTGCACTTGCTCAACCATCAATTGAGATGCCAAGGCCACTACAGGGAGCTAGACAGACTTGCCACAAAGGCTCGCATGTGTACCGGTTTAGGTCCATTGGAGGTTCAGGTTGAGAAACAAGTGTTTTTTTTGATTTGAATCTTTCCCTAGAGATGTTTGGTACCCCTATCAAAATTCATATTGGTTTGCTCAAACAGGCTCCTGTGAACGTTCTTCTCATGATGAGAGCGGAATTTAATTCCATTGAGAGTTGTGCTTTCCAAGGAAACATTCGACAGAGGTAAATTCAGCAGCTTGATGTTCAGTGTCCCCCCCTGTTTTTGAGCACGCCTTCGCACAGAAGCACTGCAACTAGTCAATTTTTAGATGTGACTTCTTTTTGGAGATCATTATGTACAGCATTTTGTTTTGCATGATTCCATGGTTCAGGTGCATGGTGGCGAGAATGTATCCCTGCATGTGGTCACGCAGAATGTTTTTTGGACGCAGCTTTTGAGAGCCCTCCTTTGTTAGCCATCTGTGTTTTAAATTGATAACATGCATCAGGCTGTGATGATGTCACCTGATTCCAAAGCCTAAGCACAAGCCATGTGTCCACTTATGTGTATAAGTATATATAGAGAGATATTTATACACCAGAAAACATGGATATCTACATACAACGTCAGATAACTATAGAAGGAACTTGTAATCCCGGCATACCCTCCTTTGCAATAGGTTGCGTTGTTAGGTATCTGAAAATCATGGGGAGTTCCATAGCTTTTGACGGTTGTGACACCCACGATTCCACCAAGGTTGCGTCTGCCCAGAGCACAGGCCATCCGACAGAGCCCTGGAAAAGGTAGTGAAGCCCCCCACAATTTAGCATTGATTTGGGGTGAATCATCATTTGCTCAGAAAAATGGCCGGAATCTGGAAATCATCCATTTAGGTGCAGTTCTTTTTAGTCCGACAATTTTTTTGCCAACCCCACCCAACCCTCCACGAAAAACATTCAATTCCAGAACATTAGCTTGGAATCCTAAAAGTACAAGTTTGAAAGTTAATGTTCCTCGTTCAACGATGCAAGGCTAGATCCTGTCATAGCCATGGCTAGTGAAGGTTCAATGATAATATATGGATTTGTGAGCAATGTGTACTGCACCTATTATGACTCCCTCTCAACTCCGCAACAAGAAACTGAAGGTTTACGGCAATCCCGTGCGATTCATAAGGATCAAGATCTGTAATTTTCACTGATTGTCAATGAGGGAGAAATGCAAAGTATGCAGATGTTCAGTCCACACAGCTCACAAAGGTGCATCCATTTGTTGGATGAATCTGGAAGCTGTTCACCTACATGTTTGGTTAGGTATGTCAATGTTCATGGGAGGATTGTCATAATTGCAAGTCAACATGGTGTTTCTTAATCTAAATAACATTCCGTCTATGATTTTCTTTGTATGTTACTAACAATGGCACCACCTTCACAGGGTTAAAGGAATGGTTGCTAGTACTGTATCATCCCAAACGCCAGAAGCTCGTCAGTGTTCAAGCATTTCATAGTGATGTCATCAGTTGGACAGTCCTCAACATGCTTGGGGTCCCAAATTTGTGTTGACATAAACAGAGATCAATTAATTCCGTCGACAACTCTCGGATGTAAACCTACTAGGACCAAGTTCAGTAGTTCAGAATTTGTTGGTTTCACGTCGTTTATGTCAGGTTGTGCTTATGTCAACCCTTGCTTATGTATGTATTATATTCATGTTTTATAATTGATATATATATATATATTTATATACACACATTTTTCAGTCTTTTAGATGTGCAAACACATGTAATGTTGTGTCTATTTTCGGTTTTCCCCGCAAAGAAGTGTTTCCGTGTCTATGTATATAGTATTTTGTAAATATATATCTATATATTATACATACATATTGCTGTGTTTTATATACCGGTATAATATATATTTTTTACATAATGTATATTCATATTTACCTGAAAATAATCTAGATTTGTGCTGTATGACCTACATCACAGTCAGCATGTCAAACAGCAATCCATATATAGATGTTTGTTCCGTAATGTATTCAGCTACGATACCACAACAAGAAGAGCCACACAGACAGTGGCCTGTCGTGATCTGCCAGGGGACGGCTACGCCCCTGACGTGGCGCCAGAAGGCCCAGCCCCAAAGCATACGGGGCCAAAGGCGAAAGCGGCACCGGTGGCCAAGAAAGGCGCGGCAGTGGCAGCTGTGAAACTTTCCAAAGAGGCTCAAATAACATCAATTAACAACAGGTTTTTAATTCACTATTTTAACCTCGGGACTATATTGGAACTGTTGCTGTTGCTTTCTTAACACCGTAACACCGCACATCTCCCGGTGTTACATATATGATCCATGCCGTACCACGTCGTCGTCAAATCGCTTGAATTTTGGGTTCTTTCCAAGCGAAGAGAAGAGTCGTGCGAATTAGGATATCCCAACGTGCCACCCAACGTATATTCCCTGGAAGCCAAAGGGTATATAAACAATAGTAGAAACATAAGAGCTGCCTTGATTTGTGGGCTTTGATTGATTTTTTTTTGATACTAAACCAATCTAGCACAAAAAGTGGCACTAAACTAAACAAACACCTCTGAACAACTACTCCAATTGGACTCCCTGAGTGGTTTCCACCATTTGTTTTTCATCAATGTGTTTGCCATCAGTGTGCTTTCTGCCCATTGAAAGGTCTGAAATGTTCGTCCTGCGTTGTGGACTTTGATGATGCGGGCGACTACCGTACGCATTGTCGTTCTGATTGGCACAACTTTAATCTCAAACGGAAGCATGGCTGGAAGATCATATCAGGCGGAGGTGATGCTGGCTTTGTAAGAGATGTAGGCGTGTGGTGTAGGAATGGGGAATCCTGTAAAGTGGCTTGAGCTTTCAGGTTTCTACGGTTGCTTTATGTTCAAGGTATGGTCAAAGTCCATTCCTTTCCAGAGTAATCCAGCGCTGTTGATGGCGTTTTCATCCAGCTAGCTGCCTGGGATACCTTCCACAACAAGTCCCGGATTCACATTCTGTGTGAATCGAGCCTTGTAAGTGTGAACCATGGTTCTCTCACATTTTAATTGACCTACTTTGTGACATCTGTCTGACCTTTATTCTGACATTGCTTCTGACATGAAGCCTGATGTAACTTCTGACATCTTATTTGACTATTATTCTGATATTTCTTCTGGCATTGTTTCTGACACGCAGTCTCACATTGTGTCTGACATTTAAGTGACGTACCTTCTGGCGCCTTCTGTGGCATTGCTGCAATTGCTGAAGACTTCTTTTCTGACATGGCATTTCACGCCTCTTTTGACATGTTATTTGACATTTATTCTTCCATTACTTTTGACAGCTTGCAAGTTTGGCCCAACATCCGACATTTGAGTGGTTTGACCTATCATGCCTTCTCTAAAAATCTCAGATCTTGTACTAGCTGACACTAAGTCCCACGTCTTATCCAATATTCAGTCTCACGCACTTCAAGAGCTTTATTTGAAACTAGGCCTGACAGGAGTTTTCACTTTTGACCCGGCATGCCTTCTGATTCTTGATCGGTCTGACTTCTATTCCGCATCTTATTTCACTTTTGCTTGGCAGTTCTTCCGACGTCGTCATATTTGAGGAAAAGTTTAGGTATATATCAGAAGATCTGGCGAAATATATCTGACAGAACATCTGACTGGCATCTTATTTGACAGTCGCTGCGACATCTTACGTGACATTGTAGTTCTGACATCTGATTTCATTTTTTTTTATGTTTTTCTCACATAACTTCCGACATTTTATCTAACATGTCTTTTCGTCTTGTGTTGGCGTCTTGTTGGGGTCCGGAATTGTCAACTGCGATCTATCGCTTGGAGTTGGGGTCTGGGATTACTCATTTGGATCTAGAACTTGCATCTGTATTCGAAGGCAAAGAGAAGGAGAAGGAAAAGTATGCGCGAAAACAAGTCTGATCAAAATATTTTTTCAAATCCAACAACCCTCACGTGGGGAACAAATGACGTAAACGTAAACATCCTTTAAACTGGTGCAAAATGATTTCGGGCACCAATAGCATGTCTAATGATGTGTTTTGCCCTTTGACCTTTGCAAATTTACAAGATTAAAGAAATGAATATATTCTAATAGGTCGGAAAATGCAAAAGTTTGTTAAACAATATCATAAGCAAAAGACAAATATCAAAGTATCAGAATTTGCTTAACCAGCATTTCATTGCCAAATCATGACCCAAGACCCTCGGTAGTTTATGACAGTGTACCCCAAAATTGATGGCGACACCTGTTTTGGAGCTTGACACCCCCTCAATCAACAGCTGCTTTGGTGGCAAATCATGACTTATCCCCTGAATCGCTTTGCACAGGGATAACAAAAGTTAAATTCAGGTTTGTTTTCTTGAAGCGTGAAAGAGCTAAGCATAGTTAATGATAGAATCTATCATATGATGTATATATATTTTTTACTTGACATACGTGCATGAAGTCCCAGAATGGTTGAGCCAATGTCCCGACGTCCCAATCACACCGTTGCAAGGAAAGTCAAGGGACTTTCGCCTTTATCGGAGGCGCGGTGTGAATCACCCTGTGGCGGGTGTAGGCATTTGTTCCGACGTTTGGAGCCATGAGAAAATGATTTTTCCTCCCAAAATGGAACAATTTATATAGGAGCTTTTGGGAAAGGGTGGTGAACTTCGAATTGTTGGATTTCACCAATATTTCTCATGAAACATGAGGAAATCATGTGTTATTTTACTTAGGGGTAACCTTTCTTCATGAGACAAATCCCCACAAAATATCCATCCACCACCTCTTACACATCAACAACTTTCTACTTGGGGTTCATGAACTTGCAATTGCCGGACTGTTTTGTGTTATTTGACTCCAGTGCTGGTGAAGGTTTTTGTTGATGTTTCCAATATTCCGAACACTTGCGGGATGAGGTAAGGTTTGGGTTCGCAAAAAACATCACGTTTTAGCAGGCAACAATTTCAGCGGGATACCGTTAAACAAAATAATCTGGTGAAAGGGGCGGGATCATGATTTGTGCACTGGTGGATGATCCCTTAAAAGTACGCAGCTGGCTCTGACATTAAGGAGTAATAGAAACATAGGTTCCTTTTGAATTTGCGCATACATGTTTGTAAATTTACTGTACATTCTCAGAGTTATGTATCATTTTATTGGATTTATTGGTTTCTTATAGTGATGTCACTAATGTCACTTGCAATCCCCCCAAAACTAGTGTATTAAGCGAATTTAAAACACGCTTGCTTCAGGCTCCGGAATGCACTCAACGTTTGTTGATTGGTCACTCATGGAACGCGAGCGACGCGGAGAGAACTTTACAAATTTCAATGATATAGTGGTTCAGCGGGTTTTAGATTGGGATTCCCGGCAAACCATGATCCCACAAGTCAGATGAAGGCCAAAAAAGTTGACTTTCTTTATGATTATATTCATGAAGGTGAATGGACCATAAAAGAAACCTTATACTGGTTTGCAATGTGATTCAGGACCGAGGTATTATATACTGTATAGTGTTTTTCTTGATATCAGGGTAAAATTAACTATACTAAACAGGTCTTTCGTTTTGCTTTGAGAAAATCCTGTAAATTCATTTCATGAAATTGGACCATATCAACCCATACCGTCAATGCTATGACAATTGGACACGTCGAATCCACAGGAAGACTTCGCCGAAATCGACCTCGATCTTCGTGAGGGCTTCCGCGGTGACTGAGGGGAGTAGCAGTAGGACCACTTTCATTTTTTTAACTTGGGACGGGACGCGGTTTTTGTTGGTGCTAGGGCTTATAGGTGATGTTTGTAACCTGACGGAGAAGGATTTGAGATTTGGCAAACCTTGAAGACTTTGGGGCCAAAAAGCAGAGTGTTCTTTGGAGATTAGCCAAGATGACCATCCATGCATGACCCACTTGAAGCCCTTGACTTTTACAAGCCGAGGCCAGGTTTTCCAAACCAATCCAGGTCAGGTTCACTGTTCATTTTTTGTTGCTGAAAAAGACTCCCGATTCTCGGCTGACTTTTGAAAAACACCTGGATGACATTCATAGTAACATCATTACTATTTGTTCTACTGAGCGCTAGAGTTGAAAGTCTCCATGATTTTTGTGCAGAGTTTCAAGGTTGATCTATGGTCCTAGACTCATTCATGACTGCATTTCCTACTTCAATCTCCAAAAAATTGGTTGCTCCACTTACAGAAGGAAAACCAATCAATTGTTTGCTCTCCTCAGAGGTCGCTGTGTTTCGTTTCACCATCACCGTTTCGTCAGACGTCGTGTGCGATGCCTTCCCGGAGCCATATGGCAGTATACTTGTAGATATTGAAATAACCATTTTGGTTTTGATGCCATCCCCCCACAAAACGAATAGCCTGAAAATAGAGGCCATTCCAAAAGAAAGAGTCTAACCATGATTCCACGGATGGTACTATTGAAACTGACTTGTCCAAGACCTCAGTCATTTCAAAACATAACATCCAAGATCAGTTGCTGTTCCGGTGTCAGTAGTGCCTGCTCAAAATACTGTAAATATTTGAACCAATGATTGCAACATTTCATGCGGCCGGAAAGGCAAACACAACATTTTACTGCATGGTAAACTAAGTGGCAGCCAGATACCGCGATAGCACTCACTGCATGTTGCGTCATGGGAAGCAGCAAACACATGTGTACAGATCCGGCGCGGAGGATTCTGTTTGAGATCCAAAGTTGACGTTGATCACAGAATAACATGGATGCCAAAAAGGCTTGCCTCAGTGATGTTCTCACAAACTAGAGTCCGATTCGATAACAGTGAAGCAAACCCTCTCCATCGGGGATTCTGATCAGCCAGTGTTTCCCCTCTTCATGGGATTGCTGAGTTGGGCAACATTTGCAAAGAAACTAAAACCGGACACGTTCTAATATGTCATGTATGCCTGGAAGTGTGTTTGTGGTTGATGCTATATTTGGAGGAATTTGTTAAGGACAGGTGAGTTTTCCATTTCACCGTGCTCTTTTTGATTGCACATTTGGTTTAGTGAGTATGTGCAGGAAGAGTGGGAAACGGGCCGAAACGGGTGAATATATTGATATCCGGATGAAAAAATAAGGACCCCTTTGTTTGGATGTGTGCTCGACATTTTGAAGGAGGTTTCTTGAAATATTGTCACCCAAACTGAGCATGTTGATGGCACAATTGGAAGGGTGTCCCATAAAATAAACGGTGAATCCAATGCCCATACTGCCCATAGCTATACCACACCAAATTTCAAATCTCCAAACTGTTGCAGGGTATCTTTTAAATCTCCGCGTTAGTCTGTCACTGTTGTTGCTATCCATTGTTAACCCCAGTCTTATTTTTGAAGAAAGAGGTCCCACCAAAGAGTTGTGTCTAGGGAAAATCGGGTGCAACAGTTGCGCTGCAACTTTTGGCCGAAATGTCGGGATCGGTTCTGCTGGTTGGCTTATAAAGGTAAGGTATCTACTACCTATATTGTCTATTGTCCCATCCATTGTCCAAGGATTAACACAGTCGGCCTGCCAAGCTTAGAACCACTTTTTTTTGGCGCGGCAGGCTTGGCCAGAAGTTAGTCGAGACGTGGCACCACAGGCCGGGCTTAATATAAAATAATCGTCATGGACCATGACTATTTGACCGGGATATTGTTTGAACCTTGGTAAAAATGGTACAGTTTGGGTTGCAGATTTGTTGTTGCCACAGATGACAGGATCTCAATACTCATTTTTTTGGGGTTGGCTTGAACTCAGGGCCCAAACTGCAACACTGAGATGTTTGCTGGTGGGGCTTGGGATGCTTTATGGACTCCAGGTGAGTAGCACTACAGTAGCTACCTGGTCCTTCATTTGTAGGGAAGGGTTCAGGAATCATTTTAACTCTAGTTATAGTACTGTACGTCCCTCATTCACCAAACCGTTGCATCTCACAACTATATACCACACACCAGCTGCCATCAGTTGTAGCAAGGTGAGAGAACGTTTGTGTCAACTGGGCCCCTCGCGACTTGGTCTGAATTCAAAGGATATGTGTTGTTAGGTGTCAAAATTGGGCGCAGGGGTCAAGGTCAAATAGTTTTGTTTTTGTTTTTGGTAGTGTTTGTGCAGGAAGGAATGCGACACTGCTGTTATACATTAGTTGTTGTATCATGCCGACCTGGACATGTTGGTAAAACCATGCAAACACACCAAAACATGCTGATTTTTGATCTCGATAGGTTTCTATGAATTGCCAGACGCCCGCAAACAGCAGCAGCAGCGGCAAGAATTACTCTCATCATGGTTATCAATATCACCGCCGTGGCTATCATCATTAGTTAACGTATGTCCATGAATCATTGATTTAGATCTTCCTCATCATCATCGTCATTATCATCAGTCATCCCAATGAATCATCATGACATAAAAGCACAACAGAATCATCACTAATATTATTATCATGTGTATTATGGGACACCGTCCTCAAGCTGTTGCATGTTCGTTTTTTGTCACCATTTGTCTCATCATCCCAGCATCAGCCTCCCCAGACAAGGTACATTAAGTTGGGACAAGCTTTGGCTTCCAGCATCTCGGCGAAGCCCGGTGTGTGTTTTGGGAAACCTTACCTCGCGGTCCCATGGGTCCCTGTTGCGGCTTGAATTGGGTATGTCAGAATATTATGTTTCTTTGATGTGCTTGGAACCCGATAACGCACTCAGATTTTGATTTGAGGTCAACATGGTGAAATACAGTTTTCCTTCTTGTTAAACGGAAGTGACCCAGCTTCCACCGTCCAACGTTGAATGGCCTGATCGCTAAGGACCTGACTTGGTAGGTGCTGAGGTGGCTGAAGAGTTGGTTCAACTACAGGAGATGAGAGGGAACAAAAAACAGCAGGAAAAACCCATACGGCAGGTGGTTCAACTCAGGAATTGCCACAATGAGGCCCACTGGATGTCCATCAATCACCTTAATTACGGTTTGTATACCTCAAGATAGTTCACCAAGTTCACCTAGATATAGGTCTATTGTGTCCTTCAGTATTGACTAGTGTGTTCCTTCACTTGAAGCTGTATGTCTCCAAGCTCTGTTTCTTGACACTTCAACGTACTGGTTGCAGATGTATCACTTAACAAATCTCGGGAAACGTTGGCCGCCACATGTGATACCTATATCCGATATCCAAGGATGATATTTGGGGTTTGTTTTGAGTTCAGGGCCAATGACCCACATCAACTCTGGTGTCCCGGGATTCCCCCAAAAGAACCGTGGAAGGGTCCCAGCTGGAACCGGTCACAGGACAATTTGCCGCCTTTTGACACAGCGGTGGCATTGCAAGTGATCCAAGATGACTTCAGTACTGTGAAGGTCAGCAGCTGTGGACGACTCAAAGTTTAGTAGGTCAGGGCTCAGTGCTGGGAAATAGGGTTTTGTATTCCTAACGCCTGGAAGATTGATATACTTATTCAATCTTATTCACTTATTCTTACCCTGTATAAACAGATCTCTTATTGTTTTCATATGTGTCTTATCTCAGGTTGCTGCAGCATTTCAATCGAGACAGATGGGTGATTTGGTATTGCATCATTGCATATACTGTAGGTACAATGTTTGCCTTTTTCAATTGTGTTTTTCCTGATAGCATTGTATATACTATTTACATACACTGAAGTTTGTTTATGATGATGTGACGGTTTTAGTTGCTTCTTTGTTTGTGTTTGTCTCTCCATGTGGTTGATTTTGAATAGTTTTCCACCTTCAGCAGTTGTGACCACACTATGATCATGTTTTTGTCGCCTTTATGTCTATCGTTTCGTATACAGTTGTGTATCCACCTATACCTCCCTATATAGCTGCTTGACTACCTGCCTGCTTACTTACCTACCTGCTTCAAGATTCCAGCCTTCTCTGATTTTTCCTCGCTCTTTGTATTTATTTAGTTATTTATCATTTTTAGCTATCTATTTTCAATTCAATTTCACACTATTTATATCCGTTGTATATATCACTGTGTAGACTTAGCGTCTTAGCTCTATAGCCTGGATATTTTTTTCTAGCTCCCAATATACTTGCCTGCTGAACTTCCGTCTATCTAGTTTTCTATCTAGTCAGCTAGCTAGCTACTGTTGTTTTTCTCATCCATCCACCTGTATATGTCTTCATCATCTAAATCTACATTGTTTGCCATCTTGTTTGTAAGCATATGTTTTTATAGACCAGGTTCTGCTGCAACAACACAATTTGAGTTGTCCCTAATCACATTGATATTGCTGTGTCCTTATTTGCGTTTTTTTTTCTGTATATAGATGTTTTTGGTAGAGTTTGTAACATTCACTCTTGTTCCACCTTCATTTACTGTACTTTGCATAACATACTATGTTTGTAGAGCTGTATGAAAACCTGGGAGCCACACTACCTTGATCAGTAATGGCAGCGCTGGTGCACGACAGGATCAAAGTGCTGCGCAAGAGATTCTCAGGTGCATCGACTGCCAACGGGAAGAGGTGCTGATGCCAGTAATCATCCGAGGCATGAGAGTAGATGGGGTCATGTACATGGATGTACTTGGATGGTATTTGCGAAGGCACTTTCTTGAGTGACCTCAGACATCCGCAATTCATAGACCTTGCAAGACAAACTGGTATGTACTACTGTTGATTGGGTACTTGAACTATTATTGATGCCTATGTGTTTGTGTTGCCCGACGCAAACAGCACGCTTGAAATACATTACTATCTCCATGACTTTCCAATGTGCATCAACTTAGTGCTAGCAATTTTCAGATTTTGCAATGGTTGTCATTTTCGACAAAATAACCAAATAATTGATCTTGGGGGCTGTAAATGTTTTTGAGGGCCAAACTCATAGTTAAAAACCAATACTAGGAGGGAACATCGGCATTGGCAAACTACAATTTCACCTTGAGGTTGGCAGTACTTAAGGTTCAGAACCATTCCGTGTCACTCAGATTTATAGCATATTCTATCAACCTAGACTGCATCGGTTTCTACCCCAATGATTTGTACAAGGGAGTTGCAGAAACTCCTCAGATGCTAGTCAAGTTAGACAATTCTCTGTCCAATATGTTTTTTTTTAAAGAAAAACCCTTGCACAAAAGATGGACCCCTTCGAAGACGTCTTCTCGGGACTGATTGGCCAAAGGATTGTGGTGTTTGTGACTTGCTGAAGACTAGCAAGGTACCTAGTGAAACTCATGAACGACTACCAGATCTGAGTTACCAAAATAACAAATCTATGTCTAATGCCACCCTATTAACTGTATACATTCCATTCCTTTCTTCATGAAATGGGAACTCGTCATTTCTAAGTGTCAAAAAGAATGAACCTTAGCCGTCAAAGCAACCAGGTTTCCCAGGTCTAACTCAGTGGAGCATTGGATCATTGGGTCAACCAAGATGTATATCATGGTATCCTGTAAACTACATGGATCCAATTTGCCAACTGATCCAAGTCCTCAATTTGGATGATTTGTTGTTTTTTGTGTTTTTTGTTTGATTAGGAAAGGAGCATTTGAGGAGCAGACTATTGGTGGGGTGTTATGTAAATGATTGATCGTTTCAAGCCTTCTTTTGTTGTCATTAGCGGCCTTATCAGCAGATTCATGCAATAGTTTGCAATGCTTACTTTTAGGATATTCCCCAACAACTACCAGTCATATTAACAGTTACTGCAAGCATAATGTTGTATGCAACTCACATTTTTTTCATGTACCCTGCACTCTCTCGGATTGCTTCCTCAACAAAAACAAAAAGTTTTCGCTTGTTGTGAACGGTGAGGTCTTTGGACAGCGCTGAGCCGGTGGCTGCTGCATCCTTAGGACAAGTTTTCCGAGGCCACCATGGCACCAACCCATCCCACCATCCCACCCAGTTGAAAGGAGGAAGGCATTTGGGGCCTGTAGGTATGTATGATTGTTTTGTGGGTGGATTGAATGGTTGCCAATTGTTCTCCTACTTATCTTTCTGTTTTGGAAATGAGCTGTTGCACTCTGGATGATGAGACTACTCTGCGTAGGGGATCTCTGACCAACAAGCCAAGCCCATCATTGTCGGAGTTTGGGGTTTGGTTCATTCACGTTTGACACCGTCTAGTCTAGCATCCTGTATCAAACTGTTCATTTTCCACAAGCCAACCATTGATTTCCACCCCAACCTTGTTTAAGGTGATCTCTCACACCCCCTGTCATTATTGTAGGCACTCCTCCTGGGCAAAGATTCGTGGGGTGGGACATGTTCATCATCACCTCACAGTTTGGGTAAACTGATTTTGGAATCTCAGAAGTTTTTGTGACATTGTTCTGGGAAGGGCGATTTGATGACGACATCACCCAACTTCAGTACATGTCTTTGTAATGATTGGTTTACATGAATTTGATGATCAATCACACTTGACCCTGATTTAATCTGTTCTATTGTGTGATTACCTTGATTTCAACAAAAAAGAACGGCAAATCTCAATCATTCGTCATAATTCATGTTGATCACCTTGATTTCCAGCTATTCCCATTGTTCCCATCGTTCCCATCGTTCCCCCGTTGACGTCGCGAGGCTTCTGCCGTGGTCGTTCCGTGGCTGTGAAGGTGCAACGTCCCATGGCACGGCGCCTCGCCGCGGTGGATGCGGCCTTGTTGAGGCGGGGAGGCACCAACCCACGGTCCAACTGGCCATTGGAAAATCTGATGGGAAGTTTAGGATTGCAGATTTGTGACTCAAACATTTGCGTATTTTTGGGAGTTAGTGGGATTAATGCTTTCAGTAATTATGCATGGTTTTGAAAATGGGGTTTTGGGCAAGATGACCGGAGAACCCATAGCTGGCAGTTTAGTGTTGGTATTGTATCCCCGTAATGATGTGACATTTCAGGGTGGAGAAATATGAGCTGGGTCAGTGTTCACCGAGATATTTCCACGCAGGTCTTTGGCTCGTGCTGTGGAAGCCTTGCAGAATCCCTTTGCAGGTGAAAGTGCGTGTGTGGAAGTCGCAACAGAAAAATGGCAAGAAGTCACCACAGTTGAAAGGTATTACTTTAGCAGTTGTGTAGCGAAATGTCATGTGAGTGGTAGCAAATATTTTTGAACTGGGAGTGATTGAGGCCTTTGTGTATGTGCAGTTTCAATCAAGTAAGGTTGGCATTGGTGTTTGAAGGATTTTTTCCATGGTTCATCTCGATTTGTTGCGTCAATTGAATTTATCGATTGCGTTCGGCGAGGAACTTATATATGGTGGGCATGTAGTTCCACACTGGTGGCAACATATGGTATTATCTCAATATCTATTGAGGAATACTGAATATCCATTGTAGTAATGAATTTGGAACTCTGAGAGCAAGTCACAACAGATATAGTTTGAAAGTACCAAATGCCCTGCATGGGTTATGCATGGGGCTTCAACATGAAAAGTACCAGGGTAAATGGCAATGTATTCATTGTCAAATGATGCAAAGGGATCATTGACGGCAACAGAATCATATTATTCCGCACTGTATGGTAAGGTGGCGAGCGTTTGGTCCGTGCCAATGTTGGGGAGCTCTGATGGAAAGACATGGAAGAGGGGAGCTCATGAGTAGTCGGCTAAGTCAAATATGATGAGTCCACTTTTAGTATCATAGGCATTGGAATGTGAAGCAATCTGTTGGCTTGTCTCTAAAGGCTTACAGTATTGCCCTTGACATTCAGCAGTCGATGCCAAATCCACTTGCAAATCCACTTGTTTTTTTTCCAAATTTGATCAGACATGGAACATTTGAGTAACCAACTTGATTTGCCATAGTGACGGTAGGTTATAGTCATGTGTATTATCATTGCATATCATCTAGATGTTCTTTCAGATATTTTTGGGTGAGCAAGGACAAAACATCCTTGTGGCGTCTCCGCTCATAACCAATGGTCACGAGAGCAATGTAAAAAATCTGAATCCACCCCATCGTAGCCGCCACGAAAGGAAAATGGGGTTCAAAGTTCAAAGTTCAAACCTCAAGAAGAAATCGAGACTACCAGCCTCAATGGGAGGTTCATTCAGGATTTGTTCTCGGATGTGGCAAAAGAGTATGTACAATATCTACCAGGCAGTTCTGTTTCTTAGCTATTTTGCAAAGAGAATAGACGGACCTTGCTCATTCGATAGCATGAACATCGATGAGCCTCCATCAACCTACACATCCGATCATCTAGACTCCTGTGAAATCGACCACTTTCTTCATATGCATTTTCTACTGGTGGAAACATAATGGCTTGCTAGCCCAGCTATTTCCAGCGATTTTGGTTTGCTGGAGGGTACTGGGATGATCAGTTGAATTTATATAGGTTGTTTGATATATATTTGATATCCCCGAAATGAATTCCCTGAAGCCTGAAAATTTACGCTGCTTGTTGGGGAATTCAATCCACTTCCATGGATCATCATCGCAGATCAGCCATAAAACGTCATCTTCAGGTCTTAGGTGCCGTGGACGAATTCTGTTCGCGGCTCTTCGAGGACACCGGCCATAAGTGGTTTCTGTGATGTAGACTCAGGAGGCCGTGTTTCCACCGAAAAGAATCCAGCTTTTTTCGAGATTTCAGGAGCACCAAAGTTTCCCCCATTTGAAATGTCATCTAAGTATACTACATTTGTAGCATTATTTAAAAACTTGACATCAGAAAATCAACCAAAGAATGTTGCCAATTCTGCAAACACATCCCCAATGCCATCCTGCCTTTTGAAACAACACCCGCGCAGGAACTGGACTATCGCCGCGAAGCCTCGAATTGTGAGATGTTCGCAGCACTTTATGGTGTCTCGACCCGGTGAAGTGAAGCTGTGAAACTGCAAGATGGAAAGGTTGGGGTGTGGGGACCCTTCAATGAAATACTGAATCCCTTGAAGGATAAGGATGTTTCAATACCAAATATGACCAAATCTGTGCTCCTAAACTGGTAACTTTGAGCCAGAGCTGTTTTGGAAATATGGGATTTTGCGGAAGGGCAAAAACACCTGATTTGACAAGGAGTTTTTGACAAACGGATGCGGCGTAACACACCATGGAAACCCAAATAGATGAAGGGTCGCTTTATTAAGACCTGAATCCAAGCAAAACGAGAAAACACACACAATGGCTATAGTGGTGTTTATTTGGTGGAATATTTCTCACAAGCAGCAACTAAAGATCCGGTGTTGGTGGTATTAACAATGTTTTTGAAGGTTCACCCAGATCCTTGAAAAATTGATGTAACCTAATTGACTCTTTATTTTTGGCACATGACTGGCCTTGAAAGTAACCTGCCGCTAAGTTACTCACGGATAGGTACCCCCATGAAAAGTCATCCAAGGTTCCCAAGGTCCAAGAGACCTCCAAAGATCCAAGACGGTGTCTCCAAACTGGGCTTCCCTGAAATCTGTCTGTCTGTCCTATAGAAATCACGAGGATTTTAGGGTTCAAATGAAGCATTTTGACAGGAATGCGGGGGCGGGGGGCAAGAATGAATTCTAGGTGGTGGTGGTTTAAGATATTTTTTGTGTTCACCCCTACTTGGGAAAGATTCCCATTTTGACATGTTTTTTTTTTTCGATCGGGTTGGTTCAACCACCAACAACAAAATTCATGTCTAGAAGATATGGAGGGTAACATGGCTGCCATTTCCCGTGAATTATGGTGGGTCCCTATGTTGCAATCAACATCCTCAACCTTGGTTTTCACAGCTCCAGCAGGTATGGGTGGAAGCTTTGCAGAAGAACTGCCACCACCAGGACTTTTGGCATAACAAGCATTGCAGTCTACAAAAACCAAAATGGTTATTTGGGTTATATAGATGGTTGGATTGGGGTTGATAATTTTTGATTTGTTAAAGGGCATTGTAATTGTTTTTTTTCTACCACCAAAAAAAACGCACCATGAAATCACCATGTGACGAGAAATATATGTTTTAGATGTTCCAACCATCTTAGTCTTAAGCCAATGTAAGTTCAGATTTATTTCCAGAATCCAGTTTTTGGTTAGTACACATTGAGCAGTCCAAACAAACCTGGTTGGTTGGTTTCACTGCATGATTTCAGGTGCCGGTACCAGTATCCCAATAGCATGATGTTTTTTCTTAATCAATCCATATAGGGTGAAATCATACATTTTACATTTTTTACATGAATGATATGGATTGTTGAGACATCCAAAAAATGAGAATCTTGTTTGACCCGCATTCTTGATTTGAAGAACAATTCGCACAGTAGGTCATGTACCTACGAGTTTTGAAACTACAACTGGATTAGTCATGATCTTTTCAATTTCAAAACTTCTTGTGAATAATTTGCTTGCAGGATACTTCATTACCTTGCTAGACTACTTAAGAGTAATTTAAAGATGTTTCTGTTGGTGTCACTTTAAATTCATTGTACATCACCAATGTGTTTGATTTGTCAATCTCCTTGTTTCAAGCTAGCCAGGTCCAGGTCATCCTGTTTTGCGGCACTCTCATGTATAGATCCCAATACTGGAACAGTGTCTGTACTTATCTAGATGGGAGGGACGACTTGGCAACATTTTCCCCATGATTTTCCGGTGAACCATTTTCTGGTGAATCCTTCAGAAGGGTTAGTTCAACTCATTGGGGTCATCCTGTGATTTTCCAGGGTTGCAATGCCAACACTCAACAGGCCTGAAGATACCGGAATTGGAGAAGGATTTGTGTAGTCGCAGCATGGCAGCAAAGAGAAATTTCTCATAAGATCTTGTGGATGATAGGAACATATGGTAGGGGTGGTTCCATTACATTTACTTACCTACATGAGGAGGATCAAATGTGCACATCACATTAATAAACGCCTCAAATTAGATCTGAATATGTAGATACAATCATTCAAAGGATCCCAGTGGAGGACATAAATTGTTCATCCATGCTTCTCTCTAGAAGCTGCTGTGCTGTACAGCTTCTGTCTCCCAAAAAAAACAGGTACAAATTCGATGGCACTTGCCCTTGAATAGCATTTAATCTTGGTTAAAATTTGAACCCATCCCCACCATGCCACTGGCAAAATGTGTTTGGGGTGGTGACGTGAACCAAGGTCGTGTTCTCGTCATGGAGCTGGAGGGCTCAGTTTTTAGCCATACCGGTTGGTTTGGATTGTTGCTGAAATAAGGTAACTTCATATTTCTGTAGTGTTTTTGTTGTAATTTTCTTACATTTATTCATATCTCAGGCACTGATAAGGAAATATCATCAATTTTCATTCGCAATGCCTATATTGGCCTTAACCACAATGCCTTAAGCTACGAATCTTTGCAAACGAGGTGGGTGGAAGGGGAGCGCCTGGCGCCCAGCGCGGACGCCACGGAGGTGCCGGAAAATGGGGTCAACGGACCGGAACTGTGGGAATGCCACAGTGTCAAGGAATGAAGTTATGGATATTTAGGAAACTGTTTTTTTGTTTCAGATATATACACTTATATTTCTAAGGATAATTACATATACATGATGTAATTATTTGATATAATTACAAAATAAGGAGATGTCATCGTTGAAGGACATGTAGCAAATGTTACTCCCAGGTAACGTTTCGTACCATGTTGTTTCAATAATCACACGGTTGGCAGGTCTCTGAAATTTTGAATCTATGGGATGAAGTCGGTCACATGTGCGAATTCACAGATTTGGTGACGTTCCTTTTCGTTGGGTTGAACAATGAAAATCAATGCCCTGACTTCTATGACTGGGTGTGGCTCATGTTTTTTTTGGCTGCAGAGGCTGTTTTGAAAAACTAAAATGCACCAAATTTGTGGCCGTGTGTGTTCCTTAATGGCGAGCGGTAGTGCCAAGAAAGGGATATGAGAACTTTGGCGGTCAATCAAGACACCAAAAAGCAATTACACTTTCTGTGCAAAATTTCAACAATGGATATTGATATGCTGAAGTTGTTCATTGATTTTGCCTTTTGCCTGGGAAGTTTGGAGTCATGTCATGGTTGGGACAATGTTGGGACCACAGACTTGTATGTTCGAATATGTTGGGAAGTTCCGGATGTGAACCATCCCCAAGTGCATGTCATGTCAGCGAGGTAAAACCAATTGAGTTGTATCAGGATGGTTTGAATTTCTGGCAGTCATGACATGAACATATGGTTGTTAAACTGCCAGCTGACAAAAGCTTACTGTGTCCATCCTTGGGAGGTTGAACATCTCATTTCATGTATATAATTATACAGCAGCATATTTTCATGTCTCCACTATGTGTCCTTTTTCTAATTTGTTCTATATAAGCTATATAAGTTGTACAAGCGTTTTGTGCATAGAGTTCATTGCCAGGATCTCCCTCTAGTCGAGATGGGCATCTCTGCTACACTTCTGCTACTCACCTGCAAATTGGCAGAATATACATTGCGACATTCCAGTAATCAAACATAGAACTTGAGATGGGACCTCTACCTCGTTGGCACTATTTGGTGGGAACATGAAGACTTTGAATTGCTTTGGTTCCAATCAATGGCACACCATGGACTTTCAGCTATGTTTGCTTGTAGTTGATGACCCCTATTTCACACTAAAACGAACCTATTCCCCCTTTAGAGACATCCCACAAATGACCTGAAAATGCATGTCTAGGAAGAAAGGATCCTTACGGGATTCCATGCTCAATGGACCCTAGTGTCCTGGTGTTGTCGAAAGGTACCTTGCCGAACATGAAAGTTCGTGCTGTTGTAGTACGGGGTTTTTCTCCTACACATTCCTCACAGCATCTCCATCACTTGAATATTACCTGAGCAAAAGGCTTTGGTAGTTGAACAAATTATAGCGAGTTTAGCCGACGTCACCCAGAAAGTGGTTTAGTGAAGAAAGGGAATCCCTCCACATACATATATACAGATAGATGATATAGTTGGGAAATCCCGGCAACAAGATTTCAATTCAGGATTAAAGTTTCATATGATTTGCCCAGATTCTATATTTCATGTCGTACCGGGAGTCTAGCAGCGTTTTGCTTCATGTTTTTGTTTATTTCCATTTGTTATCAAGTGATACCAAATGTACAATGATGACTTTTTAAAAACTTTGTATATGTGTCGGATAGATATATTGCTATTTTTGTATTCTATGATATACACCTAGTTTTCTATTGCAAATATGACATATGTTACATTTGTTTTATATGTTCTACCTATTTGGTGTTTCACAATCCTACGCATTCCATGGCCTCCACACATGTTCCAAATTCCTCAGGGTCATGTGGCCATGGATGCGCTTGAAATTCTTGGACCCCAAAATATGGAGCTATTTGCGGTCCATAATGCTACACATATATATATATATTGTAGAGAATACTGTAAATATGTTTATATATGCATGTACGTATGCATATATATATATATACACATGTTGTTTTCCTATCTAAGGCAATTGCTTGGTACCGGAGTGATGCACACTGATCCTCATGGTGGGAACTTACTCAAAGGTCGAAGGGGAGTGTCACAAAAACCCCATGGCGTTTGATGGTGGATGATTTTTAAGGTATTGCATTTGATGATACATACTACTATGGCAGGCTTGAAAACCACCATGTTTCCAAGTATTTGTTCAAATATTTGTTGATTCCTGTTTGGCGGTGGTGTTATTTAGCAGCCATCGGCAATCGCCAATCGAAAAACCCAGTTCGGCTGACGAATTGTCGAATGAAGTTAGGGTGGTCAGAACGGGCATCGTTTATAACATGATCATCGTTTGATTGCAGAGTAAGGTCATCAACGCCCCAAATTTTCAAAAAACAAATGCCCCAAATGGCAATCCCATGCACCAGAGTGATATAAATCATGTTAATCAACCAATGATTCATTGGAACTTTACTTGAGTATCCTGGGGATACATCTATGTCGCAGTAAACCACCAAGCCCGACCACGATCATCAATCATTGGTTGGAATGTATTACATATTGAGCCCCGCATATTTCCACCAATGCACCATTGCTTGAAAACCGTTTTTTCGGCTTTCTGTTTTCTCAAGATTTCCAGAATTTACCGTTTTTGTTTGTCAGGATTGAACTGCTCTAAGACTTGGATGACCTTGACATAACTCTTACACTATGACTGTGCCAGGAAAAAACCACTTCTCCTGTCTCATCTCATCTCAAGTCAGGTATATTGGTATTTGAATATGTCACTTCAAGATGGTTTGATGGTTTTTCGGTTCCTTAGGTTTGAACAAGGCAGTCACATTTTGTTCCTGCTTTCGGTCGTTGCAGGGGCCACTTCTCAAGGTGCAAAGTGCCGCTAAATTGGTTGGGGGCTTCTGTGTGCTGAAAACAAGATGCCCATCTTCATCTCAGGTGAATAGACAAGTGAAATGGGCAGTTTTTGTGCTCAAAATGCATGGTGAGGAAATGTCTAATTTTAGATGTTTTGGATGTGAAAAAGAAAGGTCATTGACAAAAAAGTTTCCAGGATTTTTACATTCATGTCAGGACTATTTGGAACATATAGTCTGGTTGGTTTTGTGAACGAACACATGCCGCCTCACACACTGTGGTACAATGCCCTTCAGAAGTACTTAACAGATTCATGGCACTCCAGGTTTGTCACAGGTTTGAAGGTTGCACACTTGTAGCTGGCTACCCATCCATTGCTGACGCGGTGTATAAACTGTATTCAAGCTAGAGCATGATATGTAAAGACTCATGTTGTTTTCTGTGATTTGCCATGTAATACCAATCCACCAAATAATGACTTTTTATACAAAAAACACGTGCATGTGTTTGATGTACATTTGCCTAGTACAATGAATACAACCATCAGTGTCCAGTACTATGTTCGTGGCAACAACGTGACAATGATATATGTATGTAGTTGAGAGTCTCAAGTATTGTCGGTCAGTCTACCTTGCAAGGCAGAAGATCGCCTCAGAAGCTTAAGGCGGGGATTGGAAAGGAAGATGATTTGTGGTCCTCTAAAGGCTAGGTTGAGTAGGGTGAATCCTTCCAAAAAGATGTACGTATATACATATATATATATACATATATCATATACTAATCATATACAATATAATATTTGATATGATATATATTTATATACGTATATTTCAGATGGCCAGATCGTGGATATTGCAATTTGGTCGCTTGGAGCGATTGGGATGAACCGAGCATTTCCTGAAGCTAGTCGGAGTCCATCACTAGGTCCGTTGGTGTCAAACAATGTTTGTTCTTGGTATGTGCACCTCCAACAGTGATTTGGCGGTACCTAGATGATATACACCTAGATATCAAGATATCACAGATCCTTATTTGGTGGAACTAACATGACTCGCTTAATTTGCTTGTCACACGGACCTTTGCAGACTCACTGGTCCAAAGTGGATGGCTTGTTTTCAGTTATGGTTCTTTTGGATGAGCATGGAATCTAGAGTTGGCTTGTGATCAATCAAACGTAAGGGCATGCAGTTTGGAACGAGAACGTGGGGCAAGTGACAGAGGTGCTTTATTCTAGAGAAACTATGATATATTTCGCCCATGAAATTACATACTTAGTCCCAGTAATTTCATAACCATGCGTTTATCCATGATATACAATGTATACTGCTAGTCAAGGATTGGCAAATCCACATGCTTTTTCATTGGTGGGTCTCATCCCCGGGGGTTTCATTGGGGTACCCCCGAATGAAACAGACAGGGATTGCCATCCATCGGTTTGGCAGATCGTACAGGAGACCTCTACGCCAACTGGCGTGGACTCGCAGCTGGAATGGTATAAAGGTTGAAAACGTCTTGGATGTTCGTTGAGGAGAGCGGTCAAAGGTTACCGTAGTGATTGGATCAAGTTTGGTCCTAACATGGCCCACTTATAGATTAAATAAATCATATAAATCCCTTTTATCCTGTGTGAATTGGTTTCTAAGCCATTTGCGTTCCATATAGCTAAGGGTCCTGCCAGCAGACGGTAGAAAACACAACAAATAGGATTGGGATTGGAAACTTAACTCAGGTTTGCAAGTTCCCAGCATGTGCAAGTTCATAGAATTTTATAATATTTTATATTGTAGATATGAATTACATATTTAGTACTGAATATACGTACATGCAGACATAACATATATGTATGCCGACACAACGTACATGTGATCTACCCTGCCCAGTTGCAGTGTCAACCAGGATTACTGCATTGCACGTTTGATAGGGGATCCTCATTGACCTCCACGTTGCACTCTTACTGAGCTCATACAATCAAATTATATGGTCGTTGCAGTATGACCCACATGATGTTGACATTGTTTGAAATGCCTGCTCGGGTGTTATTTGTTCTTTGAGGATCTTTACGAACTTGTACCGAAGTAGTTAACTTGCCAGAAAAGAAGCCATGTTCTGAATACTTTTGTCCATGACGCCTACATGCACCAACCACTATATGCAATATAACAAGTAGATATACACACACACCAGAAAACTAACGCAATATATTTGTAATTATATGTGTATGCTACAGCACATGCATAGACTGTGTAGCCCAAACCTATCGAAAAGGAAACTCTTCTTCCAGACCACCAAGTACCATAGGGCATGGGACGTTTAAATTTGATCTGACAGATGCGACCTGATGGTAGGATGGTCTTTATTTAGATCCCATTTGTGTCCTTTGTCGTATTTAGAAGTCATTATATAATTTGTGACATTCTATTATTCTATTGTTTGATGTTATTTCTACAATATACATTGGTCAAATACACCATATATGGCTTCAAAACCAACTAATATCAGCCTCCGGTAGCATGCTGAGTGCCTTGAGTTCCAACCCACAAGATTGATGGGTGAACCCTTAGCCGTCAAGGTCTACTTGGATTTTGGACTCGTTGCGGATGTTCCTTTGCAGGCTGATCTGTGTTGGCATGTTGGGCAACGTTGACTTCCGAGGATTTGTCGTTACATGGTATCAAATACAAAATGATTTCCAATTTTGACCCCAGTGATTTTTTGTAAAAGACGGGTTTGAAACATACCAAAGATTTGGGTGACCAAATATTTGGACTTGTTTTATGTGGATCTGCCAACAACTTGTCGTTTCATCCATATGCATCATGATAACTCACTCCTTGCGAAAGACGTGAAGTGGTTCGGAGGCCCGAAAAAAAACATCCTAGTTTGACTGAACATCTAAAGTTATACTACCATGTGAACAACTAGAGTGTATTCTGGCTCTGCTCATCATTTCAAATGACACTTTGTTTGTCCAATGAAAACCAGACCCAATTGTACATGAAGAAAAGATATTGTCCCTCCGCATGCCCACGCATCATAGACATGTTCATTCTTCACTCCGCAAAAATACAGTAATGATTTTTTGCCCATGAAAAACCAGGGCCAAATGTTTGGTGTTCAAGATGGAAAATAAGATCAGCTGCATTCGGAGAGGACATTTCAGGATATAGTAACGTAATAGGACACACTTCACTTCTTCGTGCCTGACCTCGACTTGGTTACCTGAGGCATTTTGTTTCCAAAACTGACACCAGGTAGCCATTGGCTTTTCAGCAGTGCTTGCTTTTTGTATACATGTCAATGATTCCGGTGTCAATGAATTCAGGGTGACATTGAGAAATCACATACTGAACAGATGGAAATTCAAACACAATGATTATATGAATATGATTTATTTGTTCAATACAAATATATCTATATGATTTGGTATGATGGAATTATGACGCTTTCATCCATGTGTCCATATAGCACTTTGAGTGTTGTGAACCCAGCTGCCCTCCGCTTCCAACCATCGCTTCCTGAATAGGTCCGTGAAGGCTTGGTTTGTGCAGTGATGTTCATGGTTCAGTGGGGCAGCCTAAAGCGACTGGTTGACAGATGAGACAAAGAGGTGCGATGAAGACATGTGAATTCATTTGGGTGAATAGCATTGTATATATTTTATTACAGGTATATAACTAACCATCAAATTTATGAAAATATACAATATACCATTAATATTCAGAATACACTCCAAGATTTGTTTCTTTTCCAACCGTCAATGATGGGGCTCATTATTTCAAACCGCAGCCCTCTAGCGACACATTGTTTCTCAATGTGTTTTGTTGAAGTAGGCTGGCTTGAATAGGCAATATGACATGGAGAGGGACGGGTGGCATATGTTCTTTCAAAACGTAGGCGTTGCGTGTCGGTTTCGTATGCCGCATACCAATTAGCTTCGTACTGAAATGATACGAAACTAATATATGTGATATTTGCCGTCGATACTGATATTTGCTTTTGTACTTTTCCACAATTTCTGAAAACTGTGAAATCTTTCACCTGCTATGGTTTATTTTCCTATTACACCAAACTAATCTATTCCCCCCCACCCTTCCCCCAAACTCCCAGAGCTTCCCCAGCCAAGTTTTTTAAGGAAACGTTGGGCCGATGTAGCAGGGCTTTTCAATCGGCTGATGCTTTTGCCCGATTGGGTGCTAGCGGACGTGCCTTGGCAACATCGGCGGTGAGGAATTGTAAGATGGTCGTGATAATCTTTTACCCTGGCTGAACGGTTGCATGATGACCTGTGTACAACATGTCACACTTTGACACAATTACTGTAAATGCTGTAATTAAGGTGTGTTGAAAGTTGCAAGTTCTGTTTGGTTTGTTGTAAATCCTTTTTGTTCCAGGTAAGGGTTGCATTCTCTGGTTTCTTTTAGCTGATGACTAGCCCAAGTGATCAAGGTCGACATGGAAGCTCCAAGTTTTTTTTTGGGACGACTCCGTGTTTCTCCGATTTGGCGATGGGGTTCAATTTGAGGGGGATGTAACGTTGAACCTACGTCGACCTATGAATAGATATGGAAATTTTTGGGGGGGTGATAAAACTATACCAATCTCAAGTGGTGCGGATCCCAAGAAAACCTGAAAACCTTGTAATTGGTGTATGAGGAGCTGGTTGACAAACATATTTTTGGGCTTGGATAGTTTAACAGTTTAACCACCCCCTGAACCCTTGGAAGTCCAACCTTTCTCCAAAGGCAGAGACCTTGGCCCAATTCACCAATGACATTCAGCTGGCGGCCAAGGTGGGGGGGGTTGCTGAAACAGCAGACACAACAGTGCTTTACCAAAAAAAATGGAGAAAGGTGTTGGGTTGTTCCCAAAGAAAGAAGGAAACTCAGGTGCAGTACGGTGGCACCTGAGTTTCCTTCCATGATGTAATCTTAAAGTTGATGACATCATGTCTATCAGGTCCCTTTTTTTTCTGAGGGAGATGTGCATTTAGATGTTGAGACCACCACCCTAGTCACTTTGTTTTTGTTGAAGGACAATTGGAGGGATGAAGTTGTTTGAAGTTGGTGTTCTTTAAAAAAAATCAGGATCCAGCCAAGGCTATCCTGGAGTCGTTGAAAAAAAGTCGCCAGATTTCAGGAAGCATTTTTGCCATCCCTCCTGACAATGGAAGTCTATTTCCGCCAGAAACAGGTCACTTCAGTTAGCTGTTTTTGAAAGACCCTGGTTGGTAAGGAAAAGGGGTGATGAATTCCTGGCCTGTTGAAAGTCAGATTGAGCGGTAAGTTGACAAAATGGAATGGGAATCTCATATGTCACCAACCAGTGAGGTCAGTAAGGGTTACATATATCATATATATATAATATGTATATATATATATGTGTATTATATCAAAAAGAAAGTTCCATATGTCCCATAGAAACATAACTTCCCTTCTTTTCGGCAAGTCACCAGGAGGCATTGCAGTTTCCAGAACCTGGCTCTTTGCAAGAGGCCAACTTGTGTGTTGGGGAGACGTCATCCTTGGTCCTGAGGACGGCGAGGGATACCTATATGCTACTTTGTTTGCCAGTTGGTAAGTGAGTCGCTTAGGCCCAGTCTAGATTAAGTAGGAAACCCCCAAAATTTGTAAGGGAATATATACTACTCATTGATATGTTGAGAATAGGAATAGGCTCAAACCCCCCAACCTTATTCACCAACAAAGCATCGGTTGACAAAGACATATTGATGATAATTTCTTCGGTCCTGCCTGGAGACTGTAGGTTGGTATACGAGTTGCTTCCTAGAAACTTTCTATTCAGACCGTTACAGGTTGGGAGTAGGTACCAAATCACTGCATATGCACCTTGTGAACCCTTGTGATACGTACGTTCATATATCATGTATACATTTATTGCATAGTAAGTTGGAATATCCTTTTAATACATTTTGTTTGCATGTTTTGTGTTCGGGTTCTATTATTAATCATTAAGATACGGTACACTATGGATGATGCAATGTCAAACAAACTTGGCTGACAAGATGATTCCGACTCTCAAAGATACCTATCAGAAGTCCACCTTGATGCTGGCAGTCCTCCATCAACACAACAATGAAACAAAATGATTACCGGACATTCTGATTTTATCCATATTGCCATCCTACTTTTTCAGTTTGTGTGTCTTTCTGGGACTGCAGGTCCCATCATTACGCTTCGCTGCCTTGCTGGAACAGTCCGGTTTGTCTCAGTGATTGGAGGTTGTTGTGGCTGCATCATTGGGCAGTCAAGGAAGAGTTTTATATTATTCAGTCTTGCTGTTGATGGAAAACAACAACTAACTATAATAGTCAATAGGTGGTTTTTTCAGTGACTGTTAACAGGATTTTGGACATTTGAGGTGTTGCAGGGTTCTTTTTCCACCAAGCAAGCCTAGGGAAACGCAGGTCCCGAAACAGAGGACGTGAGTTATGGAAATTCAATTGTCAATATTGTCCATTGTCAATCCATAGATACCAGTAGGATGGCAGCTTTTGTGTCCCAAGTAAAAGCGTGTGATTTCACAGGTTCCAATAACATTGATACTGTAACAAATGTGATTGACTTTTGTGATCTCTCTACATGTCCAACCTTTGCGTGAATTCGTGTTCCTAAGTCTCTGGTAGTTTAGAACAACACATTGACCTAAAAGGCTCCATCATTCTGGCACAATTCTGGGGAACTTCTACCAGCCCAAGCACCGACCAAACGCTTGCGAATTTCCTCAAAATTCGCGGGATCAATAGGTGCTTCACACCAACAAATGGTGAATTACACTCCAAAACATTCAAGCATCAAACACAGTTGGCTGATGTTGGCTGAAACTTCCCGCCTTTCATCTCTTCATATCCCTTCCTATAGGAAACAGAATCTTGAAATGATGGAAACTTGAGATTTGGTTTCACCTACCTTACACAAAAGTAACATAGCAGGCAGGAAATCGACCTGTTCCTATAGAATCCTCTGCTGCGCCTGAGGTTGGCTCTCCTTGCTCCTAGGCTCGTTGTTTCATTGGGGCGAAAAGTTCCAGCTTGTTTTTTTTGTTGTTGTTTGTGGGTGGGTGGGGAAACGTATACGTATCTTATTTGAAGGTTAAGGGTAGTAAGTACACTGATGTTAGGTGTTCGTTCCATAGCTCTTGTTAGTCTACTAGGGTTATTTCTCAAAAGACAATTGCTGTATTGCTGATAATTAGCGGCGCCATTTTCTTGTAGAGACAGGTCTGTACGAACAGTTCATGATTCGTTGGTGGTGTTGCCAAGTTTTTCAATATGAACGACTGAACGACTGGATGGTTTTTTCGGCGATGTAGATGGTAGATTTGAGTTTCAAACCCACCGATCAGCCGTTGATCAGCATCAACAGGATATATATTTGGAGAATCAGCAAAGTTTACTACTTCGGCATATTCGTATACTGTACTGTAACAGTAACAGGTGCAAGGGTAGAAAGAGCCCAGAAAAGGCAGCTTTACTCATTGTTCGAGTGTTTTGAAGACCGATAGCACTACAAGGATACACGGTGCCATGCTTTGGCCATGTCCAGACTGTATTCTACCATTTTGTTTCTATCTGTTTGTCAATTGTCCTTGTGGAGCCATGACCTGCGAAGTTAAATTGAACACCTTACAAGGCAGTGTCATCACCCTTGATATTCTGATGACAGCCACTGTTCGGGAGCTGAAGTCGATGCTCCTTGAGAAGCACCCTTGTCAAGATCCAACTGAGCGCAAAGTCCTCAAAGTGGAGCTGCTTCGCGACAGCTCAATCATAGATGATGCTGAATCACTTGACGAAGCAGGGCTCGTGGGTGCTCAATCCCTGGTGACTGTCACATACACAAGGAACGAAGTAGAAGCTGCAACGAAAAATGACATCCGCACACAGGGATATTTTGGGGTGAAGATCCCCTGCAACCTGCCAAAAATTTCCCAGTCAGCATTCCAAAATTCCCCTCAACTAGTATTGCTCACAATCCCTGAGTCCGTGACTGACATTGGGAGCAATGCCTTCCGTGGGTGCACCTCTCTGGCGAGCATCACATTTGGTGGGTCCGTGACTTTCATTGGGAGCAGTGCCTTTCATGGGTGCACCTCTCTGACGAGCATTACTTTGGGTGATTCCGTGACACACATTCGGGATTGTACCTTTTGTGAGTGCACCTCTCTGGCAAGCATCACATTGGGTGGGTCTGTGACTTTCATTGGGATGAGTGCCTTTCATGGGTGCACCTCTCTGAGGAGCATCACGTTGGGTGATTCCATGACACACATTCGGGATTTAACTTTTTGTGAGTGCACCTCTCTGGCGAGCATCACATTGGGTGGGTCTGTGACTTTCATTGGGATGAGTGCCTTTCATGGGTGCACCTCTCTGACGAGCATCACGTTGGGTGATTCCGTGACACGCATTCGGGATGCTGCCTTTGGTCGGTGCACCTCTCTGGCAAGTATCACTTTGGGTGTTTCCGTGACTCACATTGCGAGCAATGCCTTCCATGGGTGCACCTCTCTGGCAAGCATTACATTGGGTGGGTCCGTGACTTTCATTGGGATCAGTGCCTTTCATGGGTGCACCTCTCTGAGGAGCATCACGTTGGGTGATTCCGTGACACACATTCGGGATTTAACTTTTTGTGGGTGCACCTCTCTGGCGAGCATCACTTTGAGTGAGTCTGTGACACACATTGGGAAAAAATGCCTTTCATGGGTGCACCTCTCTTGCGAGGATCACAATTCCGGAGTCCTTCAAACTGAGAGACATTTTGACTAGAGAATTGTGGAACATTTCCCCGACAGTCGTCACCATTCCTGCAAGGCAGGGCACGAAACGACTGCGGAAGGAGTGAGTACCTGAGAAATCGAGTGTACAGACCTGTTCCGATGCCAACTGCCCACAGATTGTTACAACTTGCAGAAAAACATCGGTGTGACTGTGGCCTCGTGATGAGTTAGACGCGCTTCTGGATTTTCTAATGCACACCGCAAAATTGAACCTTGTGGTTGCTGCTTTGCATCAAACCCTGGGGTGAAGAGTCAAGATGTTTTCATGTTCATGGGGGATCAGCATCCTGAAACAATCACAGGCACTAAATGGCACCAACATGTGTTCACAAGGTGATTTCCCCCATTCACCTCCTTACGAGCGAAGAAAAACAAGAAGTTCTCCTTGCATCAGGTTCATATAGGTTCATGATGTACCGTGCATCTTCTTTTCATGCCGCCCGTGGAGGTATGAGTTTCAGTTGCCACCATATTTCTTGAACAATGCGCGAGCTTTGGGGTGTTTGGAAGGTGCGGGTTTTGTGAAGCTTTGGTTGTCCCACCATGTTCCATGAACAACATGTTTGCGACAAAACCATACTGTTGGTGGAAGAAATCGTCCACCACCTTGGATGTGTCAGACAATATCAAAAGTGGAATCAAGTATATATCTTATTAACTCGTTCAGGCTGTCTTCCATCAACGGTACTCTGTGGAGAATGTAGTGTGTGAAAAATGAGAAGGCAACCCAACATCAGAAACAACATGAGAACATGAAAAAATAAAACAATCTCAGAGGGTCCTGGCAAAGGACCCCTATTTTTTTGTGAGAATGCATTCACACAAAATGGCATTGGCAATGGCATTTGGGAAGGCAGATGACCTTTTGCTGTGACATTGTCTACAATCAATGTAACAATGTACGTATTCAGCTTTAATCAAAGTTTGCTTTGACAACTTGGCACTATAGTATTCATGTATTCGATAATTATTTGTAATTGCTGAGAATTATGATTATTGTTGATCTCCCGTTTGAAAGTGAAAGTTAAGAAGTTTCCTCAAGGCTACATGTATTGCCATCATGTTCACTGGCCTCACTCCAAAGTTTCATGCAACTGCATCATACCTAATGTGTGGGCTTCAAATACTCAGTGTGGTGAAACTTTCCCAATTCTGGTGGTATCACCCCAATTTGGTGGTTAGAATTGTTTCACCCCAATTTTGGGAAACTTTAACATGTTTTAAACATATTTGTTTACCATTAGTCTTGCAACCACGCGGTGCCAGGCATGGCACGGACGGTGGATCCCAGGTTCAATATCTTGGAAAAGGCCCGGGGGGATTTCCGTTGAGCCAGACTCGCCCTGACTCCTTGAAAATGGTAGGTCAGGCATATCCCCGAACCGAAATTGGAACCACTTCCGGAAAGAATAATGAGAAACTATGAGAACTTAGGATCAGTAATCCTGTCTTTTTGGATGAATTAAAAGAGAAGGTTCATAGTAGGTGACGTACTATTTACCAGAAATGGATTGATTATACACAGATATTTTTTGGGTCTTATGCATGTTACAAGGGCGAGCGTGAAATATTGCAAATATATACCTCTTTTTTTTGCCATAAGATTTACTGTAGTCCCACAGAAATTCCTCCCGATCTGAATCTCTGGTACTTGGGACTGGTGCCAGGGGCCCCTTTCGAATAAACTTGGGATAGGGGTTGTAGACAAAGTTGGTGAAGTTCAATGTTTGTATTATACATATTTATTTATGTTTTAGATATATGATTTTTATATGTATCATTGGTTTGTGGGGGCATAGCAAAGCACAAAGAATTGGCCACGACTTTCAGTTCAGTTCATGGGTATAAATTTTGTTTCTTGCAGGGTGGATCACATCTGGGCAAAGTAAAATGGCGGTACCAAACCTCACCCCAAATGAATCTAAATGTGAATTTGAACCGTCTAGCTAAATTCAAGTTGGTGAACAATTTCTTGTTCATTTAGATCTATTTTGGCGGTAGAGTTCCAGTTAGTGCTACATAAAAGCATAGTCTTCCCACATCTTCCATTTTTGTTTCGCTGTCCTGCGGTACATTTGCAGTGGAAGGTTTTCCCCATGGGTTTGATCATATGTTGGCAATCGATCTTATCCAATTTCACCCAAGTGGTTTAGCCGAGGACCCCTGAAATGAACTTGGCTATTCTTGGCTTATTCAGGCTAGGGAAGCCAATAAATCATTCATCATTACTGTATATTTCACTTCAGATTGTGCTATAGCTTCTACTTCATTGCACTTTGTTTGAGCAGCCAGGGGACTGGGGTGGTACCTTCACTGGGATTCCGTTGTCAAAGGGTTTCTTGCTTTCCGGTGACCGGCTGACCATAGGATTCCAAGCAACCGACTAGAAATGTACAGATTCGCCTGATTTCAACTGTCTCCCAAGCATCTCTTCAGGTATATCCGTTCGCTCTCAACCGCCTGTTGCACGAAGCCCCAGATGTGGTTGGTGGGACATAGGGGTTGGTTGGTTGGTTGATGATGGGACCCAGTGGTTCATCGAGGTCAAATCCTTCCAACTCTCATGTGCTCAACAGCACCTTGTTGGGAGCTCAGCGAATTTGCAACGGATTTCTTTTTCTTTTTGGGGTATTGGGGGGGGGAATTTGAGGATGCGATGATATTTTGACGTTTGTTACAGAGAGTAGGGTAGATATAGAGCAAGATAGTGATGATTATCATCCTGCAGAAAACCCAATTATTATTATCAATCTGAATCATTTGATCCGAACGGGATAGGAGTGCAAGGTGCTACTGTTGATGGCGATCCAATTTGTTCAACTACCAAATATCCGTATGAAACTCTAGAAATTACCTTTCCTTTGAACTCACACATGATTTGACAGGCGAATCAACAGAGGTACAATGATTTGCTGCGACGGAGCGCTGTGAAAATTTAGTTTTAGGACTTGAAGCTATTGAAGGTAACAAAGGTAAGATGATGCGGGCACCCTTCAAACGGTTAGTATATCGTAGTTGTTCGCTAGATATTTGCCCAGATTGGGTTTCTTTTTTGGAACCCGCAAGTAGCAAGTACACTGTAGGACCCCTTGTAAACAATTCTGTCACTGCTGATGTGAGAAGAAGTCTCTTATTTGATTGATCAGAAGATTTTTTCATATTTTTTCAGTGGAGGAGTAGTCCTTAGATAATCCGTCCGACGGCACACAACTACTTTCGTTCAGCTATGAAGGGACACCTCACAAAAATGTGTTTGTTTTCCGGCAAATTTGGAGCTTTGTCAAATATCTATTCTAACCCGCAAAGGAGTAGTCAACATGTTGCTGGAAGATGTTAGTGCCATGTCTAGTCTACCATGCCACTGTTCCACTCTGGTCGTGGAGTGCCCGGCACCATCGTCTCGAGGCACCGACTTTGTGAAGACGAGGCAGGCCGTTTGTCCATCGACAAGGCTGAAGACTTGGTTGCATCGGCAGTTTCTTGGCCAAGCGGAACTTGGATGTCATATGTCATATGGGAATTGAACAGCCAACCCCCCTTTGGTGAAAATAGCGAATGATAGTCTTTTTTGGTATTATTTGCTTCTAACTGAAGTATGTTTATAAAAAAATCAAACCGGAGCATTTGAGGCCATAGCCATGGGGGAATGTTATATGATTGTTTCCTGAAGAGATGGTACCCGCAATGGGGCATCCCTACAAATGTTACTCTTGTTTCTTGTCCAATCAACAAGATTTACTACTCCCAATGCTTGGAGTATTAGTGTATGAAGTGGTAAGCACATTTCAAGGCTTGTATAACTTCCATTTGATTCTAAATATAATTACAGCTACTCACTACAGTATATTCATTCGTTTTTCGATCTGATGGTTTTCGGTATGATCTCGACCTCCCCGGGTCACCCCCATCTCTCTGGCGTTCCCGAGGCCCGTTTGTCGGGCAAGCAGAAACGAACTGTGGCATGGGGACCTAGTTGTCGTTGGATCTGCTGTGATGAAGAATTCGGATAGTGACTTACAGTATCACCGTATCACCGGTATACTTCCAACTACTGCTATGATTTTTCTTTTAAGAGGGATGGCTGGGGTTGTGGGGCATGTGTTTTTTGTCTCAGCTTTCTCGAAACCGGAGATCAGAATGAAAGTCAGCACAACTGTCACATCCTTGACAATGATAGTACTAATGACGATATATAACCACTATCATCAAGAGGATCACCACCTTGTCATGAAGTATCAACATCAAAATCAAAAGTCCTCGTCGTCATCATCATCACCATCATCACCACCATCATATTCAATATTGATGATAATATTCGCCCACCACCTTCCTGCCATCAACAGTTATCCACCCACGTCTGGAGGTCATGGACAGCTTGCGCACCAAAGGTGGCCGAGCATTCTTCATGAAACTCCTCCGCAGTGATGGGGTCCGGGAGACCCAACAACCGGAGCCAGGGAGAGAGACAGGGACAAGATTCGTTATTCGTTACGTATATGAAATGATTTTAGATCTTTTTTAATCATGATATATTGTGAATGTATTTAATGCAAATGTTGTTAGTTCATGATCCAGACTAACAAGGACATGTCTATGTGACATGCAGTGGGAAACACGCGCATACCTGGTATGTTGGTGTGATAGAAACAATGCCAATCGGAATGTTTCGTTTACCAAACACCATCTTTCCCTCAGGTTCGATTTCCATAAGTTGTTGTGTCCACCATTGACATCATGAGGTTAGATGGTGCAAAGGATTCTTGCGAAGAGGTTCGGCCCTCAGGAATCTACAGGTGAAAGGGATGGATCCGATAGAACAGATTTCACCTTGGACCCAAGTATCAGCAGTATTATTGTTCCTAATAGGAACGTAATGCCTTGATCAAACACAAAGACAAGTATATATCATTTATCATGAAGTCCTCATCCATGGATGGTATTTCCCATGGGGGACTGGACGTGTTGTTGTTGAGGTCCGAAGAGACCTGGAATGCCTGCGGTGAGCGTGAGGCAAAAAAAGGTGGACGCCACGCGACCAGCTACAGTTGATGGCGTTCCAATGGGGTGACTACCACATGGAATTGGTAGTTGATCCCGATCCTGTACGTAAATTTACTGGTTTTTTGAAGTGCCATTCACAGTAGTAGTATAGTGTTGTGTTCTCAGGACATACGTGGCAGTGAGACATTCCAAGACAGCGACGTTGGGAGACATTTGGAGCACCGTAATCATTCCAAAATCAATGGATAGGTACTGTCAGTAGTTATTTTTGCTAGGACCCTCATAGGACCCTCAAACAAAGGCAACTGTTGGTAACTCTCATGTTGACAAAACCTCAGACAACTCAATGGAAGTGTCAGATCCACTGGATTTCTTCAGGATTGCCAAAAGTCATAGAAATACATCGTGCCACGCATTTATGCAACTAGGCTCCTCAGTTTTCTGCACCCTTTCAAATTGATGACAGTGTACGTCTACAACACTTCTCCAAATTCGGTGTCCCCTAACTAACTCATTGTTTTTTCCATACACTGTATGATGATTTTAGTTATGCCACCCCAAAAGTTTCCTCTACAGATGAACTGGGGTTTAGACCTCTTGCTTCCTGGAAGACTTTCGATAACCAGGATTCGTGACGGATGTTCAAGAAACTTTGGTCCCTGGGGTGTACATGTTTGACAGGTACTGATCATCCTGTGGATCCTACTGGTCCTTGGACTGAGCTGTTTTCCTGGGGTTTTCCCTAAACCTACCCTCCCCAAGGGGTCGCTGCGATGCAGCTGTTGGTGATTCAATAGGCTCAATGAAATAACACCAATCCCACAGGTTGACGCCTGAGTAAGCATAATTATATGTTGTGATTGTTTTCTTCTGCCTAAATGATTTGAACCCATGGGAAAATGAGACCACCAAGGTTGTTGCGGCATACAAACGGGAGGCATCTATATAGGGAGGCCGTGACACATTGTGACACCCATTAGGAATCGTTGATTTCTGATTGATGAGAATTCTCGAAAAAGTGTACACATTCAAGACTTGAGAAAAAGACATCGGTGTAGCAGTAGTAGTGGTAGGGGTGCAAAATGGCATTGATTGAGGTGTATGTAAGATTAATGAAGTAATTGTGAGCATAGTATAGGCCATTGCGGTTTTAGTGCCTGCTGGGGACCTGCGCCATCTTCAAATTCACCATGCAGGAACTAGAAATCCCACATGTCGTGAGCCATACTGTTGTTGGAAGAAATGATGTAATCGTTACAAAAGCTGGATATTCTCCAATATCCTAGTGGTGCTCGCCGGATTTCTTGTATTAACAGTAGGGCTTCTTTTCAGGGTCATCCAGTGGCTAATTATTCGGCCGGTAAGTTTGCCTCCTACACCAAACTTCGGGGTTGGGGTTTTTAGCTGGTATAAATCAACTATGAAATCCAGCCGTTTTTTTTTCCAGTTTGGAAGGTGGATGGATACCGTGCCTACCCTCACTGAGGTGAGGAGTTTATTTCCTTGATCGCCACAGCACTAGATGCTTCCTTCCGGAGAGTGGAGGTACACATGGAACAAAAAACATAGGAGACAGATGAGCAGAGTGAACGAAACTGATAATCATGATGACATCAATCTGGGTAGTTGATTTCCAATGGGTGTTATTCATGCAATATATATATATATATTCATGCATGCAATTTAATTCACTTGACATAAGCAGGCTTTGCAGAAGTTCCTATGCTGTGTATGATGTGTATGTGTATGTGTATAGATACAATCGATTTCAATGCAGGTACAGTAGGTATGACGCAACTTGTTCTACATAGTCATCCTGATCATGGTGCTATCCAACCCTCCACCCTTTAACTTTCTTGTCAAGCCTTTAACCCTGAACTCTGTCAACAGGCGGAAACAAGCGCTTTGTTGCTAAGGCTTTCATTTTATTTTTCCAGATGTTCGGGGGGTTGGGTTGGAGATGGACATTTGATTGACGTCTTGAAAAGTAAAACCAACAGAAAGGGACCTCCAAAATCCTTTGGACTTTCATGAATTGTTGTTGGAGCATGGGATTTTGCGGGTAAGTGCTGCAACGTCTTTTCCCAAGAAGTCTCGACTAGGGAGGCTATGACTTTGTTTCTTATGGGGAGTCGTTTTGCTTAAATCGGACAATTAAAGGCAGGGACCGGGAATCTCACCAAAATGCCCAACCATGGCTGATGAATTACTACCCAAATCTCCCCAAAGATATCAAAGAAGAATCTAAACCGATGAAACTGCACCTTTGAGGCATTTCTGCAAGGTGACTTGACTTTTTCTTTTCGTGGTGCATGGCTGGTGCTATGTTAGTCGAAGGGAGCATCTGTCCTTTACCCATACTTTGTTTGGGACCCAGCCATAGTGTGTTGAACTTTTGTTTCGAAACTTCGAAAACAAAGAAACAGCAAGATCCGTCCTTGGTGATCGGTTTTGTCCCCTTCATCATTATTGAGTTTCGATGACTTTTGCCATTTTTCGGTTATGAACGGATATGTTTTGCGCAAAAAGATCCTCAGAAACTAGTTCACTAGTAGCTAGAAAGCTATCCCCCCAAAAGAAGGAAACAGGAAGCGCAGGCGGTAATTATGAATTTCTTTTTGCATCATGGTTAATTATGAACTTTCAAATCTCAACTCCAAGCAAATCATTTGCGAAAAATATTGCAACCTCACTATTGACCGAATCCAGAGGTTGACCGAGAAGTTACAGGTTATTTACCAGAAGCCTTAATGGAGGTTACCTTTTACATCCTTTTACCATCTTTTACCTAAACTGCCCAACTCTACTTAGGTAACCCATAATCCCTCGTTTCATCAGGCCCTTATGGAGGCTTGCAGCTGCGAAGAGGACGTGATCCCGCCTTGCCATGAAGAAACACCAGCCAATTTGCTGGTGCTGGTAGTGTAGGTGTTCTCAAAATTTGGCATGCAAAGTTTCAAACAATGGATCCAAAATACATTGAATCTCGTAAACATCCACTGATGGTAGCGCGTTGCAGCCATTTCATAGATTTTTCAGACGCGACGCAACCAGCTTTTTGACAACCATTTCTAAAAGATTCTTTGTCCGTAAAATTGGCAGCACAAAATTCGTCAAAATTTCACACTTGCCTAATTATCCCGATGCATCTTCCTTACTGATTGACATTGAATTTTCCAGCTTTTCAGGGCGGATAGGAATTTAAGTGGAAATATCTGAGCAGGCACGAACAATTTGAGCCTTCAAAAAGACCACAACTGTTGAAACAATTGCAGTAAGATTGCGGTAAGTTTTTGTTGATCTGCCATCGGCATGATGTCCCGACAGCGATGATTTGATCATTTCCATTCTCCTTGTTTCAACTTCTGCTGGAAATTCAATTAAGGATGAGCCATGATGATTCATGATGAACCGCTGTTGTTTTTGTTGGATACATTTCCAAGATGTCAAGAAGGAGAAAACATGTTTCAGACTCGGTGGACTTTGTTTCAAGAAAAAATCCAGGATTTGGAATCGGTGGACTGAACAAGTACCCAAGGCCGATACGGAGTGTATGAAACACATCCACCAGAAATAGCTGGGTTGAAGTGGTGGTGCTTTGAAAAACCTGGATGGGGTAAGCTAACATGATAATGGACTGTTAACTCATTGTACTGTAGATGTATCTATACCTACTCAAAATGGGCTGGTTTCCATCCGACTTTTTTAATTTTGCCGGAGGATATCGATTTCGATGGGTGATCCAATTCGGATTAAGGGGATGATCCAGATGGGGTGCCAAGCAACCCTGCAGGAATTAGCTACGTATATACCACCTCTTTAGAGCGATGTATTTGGAAAGATTCAAAATGATTCATAGATATGTTGGTGTATCTCAACATTAAAAGCTATCTAAAATCCACCATGGTCAATGATGATTGAATCATTTCAATGATACCCAACAGGGAGCAATGTTGAATCATCAATGGTGTTGATTCCTTTTTGTTGAAAGGTTTCATATTCAAAAACCATTGAGAAACAGTTGATGGACGAAATCCTTCTAACCAGTTGAGGTTGGTAGTTTATCCCGTTATTTACAGGGTTCTATACATCCCAGCCAGGTGGTGCAGGTTGGGCATGTTTCGGCTTGTCATGGAAACAACCATGTTTCCACAGTGAGAAAACATGTTTGGCTTGCAAGTATCAAACATATACATATTATGTGTACGTATATATATATATTTTTTTCATATCGTATACATAAGGGTTGTTGAAATCCAAAAAACCAGAGTCCTTTTCTCAAACAACACGGATTTGATGAGATAGGTTTCAACCTTATTGATTGGTTCATGGCTTGTTTTATTATACAAAAGTGTTAGTGTATTCCATGGAGGGTTTCAGCTAAGTATGTGCTGTAAATAGAAGTGCCAGCAGATTATGTGTGGAGACCTTCACTGTCCTCTTCCTTTGCTGGGGGAGCATCCCAATATTTGTTCATTTTAAATGGTTTCAATAGTTGTGTGATCCTCCTGCAAATAGCCCTTCGTGAATATGATATGTTTTTAATTTATATATATATATATACATTTATTTATTTATTTTTACAGTAGTATATATGTATATATAGTGTATATGGTTGGCACTAGACTGCACTCTGGGACTTTCTATGGGTGTGTCTCAAAATCCGGTTTCTGTAAATTTCATGAGTTTCCTATTGAATTTCCCATTTCTAGATGGTGGCTCCCTGATTTAGGTCACACCCTCATATCTGCAGTGAAACGAAAACACAATCTGGACTTGATTGGTTTAACGCGCCTCTTGTTTCATCTCCAGAGGTCAAGCGCTTGCGTGAGGACGAGGTGCCGCTGTTTGGTGGGCTGCGTCTTCTTGCATAGTTCTGGTCCCTGGACAAGGGGATCGGATGGAATCAACAAAGATGGATTCCTTTTTCATGCTCCCCAAGTTGAGAAACTCACTGGAAACTCATTTTTTTAGGGGGCTTGTACTACATTGATTGAATTATGAATATTATAACGAGTGTGGTTTGTAAGGAATATTGCTGAACCATGCTGAACCCTCTTATTCAGCACCCAGTATAATATATTTTTAGTGCATTAAACAAAAAGGCAATGCCTCAAGGTTAGGTCAACTTAAAGGAAACCCAATCATATTTCACCGCTCATTTGAATGCCTGGAATCACGATTTTTAATAGCTTCCCATTTTGGTGGGTTCCTTTCATTCATCTTTTTTGGGGGTGTTAACTTTCGGGCTTTGTTGGCAAAATGACATGCTGTCAACGGTGGGATGCTTGCTTGCAGAGCCGCTACTCAAGTAGGCGGTCCTCGACTCCCACGGTGACATGGAGACAGATGCCGCCGATGATGCCAAAGATGTCATGGAAACCAAGGCAGATTTATGCTTGCTAGGGTCAGGGGTGTGGATTTATGCCCAACCTCCCCCCCCCCAAGCAAGGCCTTGTTGAGGACTTGTTGCCTTGTGAGCTTAGTAGTCAACATTATCCCGTATATAAGCGTCCCAACTACCAATAACCCTTCAAAGTTCCTTACTTCAGATGAGAAGCGCATGTGTTGAGGGCGGTGGACATTGATTTTCTATGGTGTTTGTGGTGCATCCTGGAATCCTGGAGGAAGGTTTGGTGCTATATTCTGTACTAAGAAGATCCCAGTATTGAATAAATCTGAGACTCATGGAGTGGTTTTTCAAATCATTTGTTTGATAGTTTCAAGGTACCGTTTGTGTCAAGTGCCTTGAAAGTGTTGGGTCAGCATGAGGTTGGTGCATTGTGTGTTTTTATCCAAGGAAACAACACACAGCAACCAGTGAACCATGTTTCAGGGATTGTCGAGGTTGGTAACATTCCTGCAAAATCCATGTAGGGTATACACTGTACACCTTTACTATCCAACATATATAATATTTGTGAAAAATGAAGCTACATCACATAGACAACAAAATTTGGGTAGTTTTTGGCGGTAAAAGTACCTGGCACGTTGCGGGATTTCTGTCATATTACTCTTCTAAAGCTCCATTGGTTGGGCGGTGGATCAAACCAGGTGACCAACGCCGTCGAAGTTGAGAGCAAAAATTCGCGACCAGCTGGAGGGGAGGTGATTTTTTCGGATGGGAGCTGGTTATAATGGTAGTTCATGGCTAGATGGGGTAGTTCATTTAACATACAGTTCCATGACAATCAGATGGGTCGGGATTTGTTTATGGGGATCCATGCTAAGTTTTAGGGTCTTTCTTTTCGATGACATTTGGGTTGCTCCATTTGGGTGCGCCGACGTTTGTGTAGGCAAAACCCAATGGGCTTCCTGCTGCCAGTTTCTAACATTGACCTGGCACCCTTCATGCTCGGTAATACCTAAGACTTCCCAAGGGAGTATCGCATAGGAGTTGATTGTTATTTGGGTTGATGGTTGTTGATAGCACAGGCTATGAATTTACATCATTGACATGCACTGATATATGGTATATGGCATTAATACACAATTTCACATTAATGATATTAATGATGTACGTATATTTTTGTATAAAACTATATATATATATTGTTAGTGTTGTATATTATATATATACATATGTGTTATATGTTGTTGTTTTCATTTTTTGGTTTACAGCCATTTGTACTCCTGTGTATATTTCAAGTACCGTGCACAGAACCACACTAAAACAATCTCAAAAGAGCTGATCATTCCAACCTTCTAAAACGTTAATCTAAACCCTTAGCAAACTAAGAGGAAACCTGCAATCTCAACAATTCCCTTTGGAAAAGGATCATGTGTATATTGTCCATCATAGTTTTTCGGGTGTAACTGCCTGGAAGTTGATTGTGTGTGCCATGCTCCGTTTGTCGTGCAGGGCAAGAAAGCCTCCAAGAAGACCAATTTACAGGATGGGAGTTGGGATGACAACGAAGCCACTGACCATGGGCATCTGGTGTTACAACTTTGACGACTGTGTTTTTGTTGTATTTGCAGTACTGTACCTCTACTTACGCCGATACCCCTGATTCTTGGCCAGAGGCGATATCATGGTCATATGAGCCAGCCCTCCACTACGCAAGTCCAGATTCAAAAGCGTTTCATGCAGTTTCATAGGTCCTTTGTTAGTTTTGTGTTTGAGTATAGTAAGTTGCATTGGGAATCATCACAAATACAAGGCTCAAAACGCCACCATAGAAATCCCCAACAATCCCTCTAAACCAGATCGGTATATCAACTCATGAACCCACCAGGAGTGGAGCCGAAGGTCATTAGCTATGCTCAACGAGATGGGTCATGATCACTCAGACGTGGAGTGGTATCTAATGCTGAAGGAAAACGGATGGTTTGCCTAGAAACATTCGGAGTATCCACGGGATAGGAAGACATATCATGTTTAGATACCCTATCCAAAGTTTCTTCAGCGGATAAACATTGCAATTCATTTTGAGCGGACATGTTTCTTCCTCAAAGTGTGGCTACTACGATTGGGATAGAATTGGTCAGTGATATCAATCTTGGACTTCTATAGCGGTTCCATTCATGCTCTGAAACGAAAACAGGAGCCATTTTAAAGGACAAAATCGTTTTCCATTTTTTGTTTTAATGTAAGGTGTGATTTCATTGGGTACTGTTCAATAGTTTTCCAAGCTTCTCAGCCAGGGGAAATCTATTGTTTGCATTGACATTTACAGTACATGTAAATTTTTGATCGTATCCAAAAGAGAGCATTTCAGCTTCCCTGCTATATAACTATTATCAGCAAGGGCGGTGTTTCTTAGATCCTTCTGGATGCATTCATTCTGGTCTTTCTTTCAGATCTGTCCAAAGTGTCCAAATGGAACTTGAAACCGATTGTCAGCAAGTTCTTTCATTGACTTCTGGAACTTAGTGAAATAATGATGACAGATGGATCCCTTGATTGAAACTACAGTTACTTAGCCATGTTACCTTTAATTGTTGCGGAGTTCCATCAATGTTCGTTCACTTAAGAAGATGAGGACCTGATGGGAAACGACAAACATCCAAGCATCTTGCAAAAGTGCTCTATATTTCACATGATGTTAAAGCCTAAGGAATGTCACTGATTTACCAAAACATGTTTTTTTCTACCAACGCCGGTGGAACCGGAAGGGAGCGATTTGGAGCCCTGGGGGCATCTGAAATCCCGAAGCACCATGGAGAGCGAAGAAGGGAGCTACCACTAATGGCCCTTCTGTTGATGGAAAATCCTGCGAATCAATTAATAGGTAGTAATCACGAATGCTAGGTAATTAGTTTATCTCATTTTGTCTCCAGGTTTTCTACGTCCCAGGTGGTTAGTTGGATTTCTTCCAGTAACAGTATTGGAATTAGCACACCTAGAACATCAATATAGTGGTGCTGGATCCATTTCCCCAGGTGTTCCAAAATGCAGAAGTTGAAGAGATAGTTGCAAGGCTCAAAGCAGCACAACAAAAAACATGTAAACACACTTATAAAGGGGAGGTGATTGTTCAAGTAGTTGGTTGTTCAAGTAGTTGGTCAGGAGGTTGTTTAAGTTGTTGGATGAGTTTGGAAGACAAGTGACTGTTTGCAGGACTCATTGTAATTTCCTTGAACTCAAGGTTCTCACTTTCGTAACATCTTACAACAGACAGATATTGTTGGCAATGTCTTAAGTTGATCTCCCCAAGATGAAGTGTGACCTTTGAGTTCCAGAACATTTCAATTGTGTACATATCCTCTACAATAAACCCCCCATTTTGAAATTATAGATGCCACATTTCTCATAAGATTTGCTTTAAACCACCTTTTGACGGGATTCGCGATTGCCATTTGAACCATGGTGCAACGTGTTTGGGTGTCAAGCACTGAGGTTGGAATGGATCTGGCACCTGAGTCGGATTTGTTGAGCTGAAAGTGTCAATCTTCAACTTGGGGGAATCTCAAATCATCCCTTAAAAACCCCTAAAACGCCTACTGAAATTAGGTAAAACTTGATGACTTTTGTCTAACCACGGATGTCAGATTATTTGGAGCTAAACACATTATTTGGAGCTGCAAAGTTCTGATTTATTGCACCAGAAAGTTGAAAAGGAGACCTTTTCCTCCTTTGAAACTGGTGAACATTACCCTAAAACCCTCGGGTGGAAAAACTCCACACCTTTGCGGAATTGAGAGTTCTAATCACATGTAAAACGACTCGGAGAAATGTACGATTTACATAGGCTTTGTTTACAAATGCTTCGGACAGATGGGTTTTTGAATCACATTTTGTTTGCTAAGAACTTGAGTCAATGGTTCGACAAACATGTTGATGGTCAATAGTATCAATAGTCCAGGTGTCCACGCGAGGTTTTTGGTTCATGTTTTTTGCTCACAGCTGAAATCCGAGTTGATATGTTTGTTTTCATTACTTTTCATGTGCTAATTCTTCTCACGAGGGAATCCTCAAATTTCAAAAACGCTGGGTATTTGTGCTCCTGAAATGGTACTTCTCCCCGCTACTTGCATCCGTAGCACCAAAGCATATAATAATAAAAGAGAGTAAGATACTCCACTCATCGCAGGATTAGAGCTTCACTCTGCTTTGAGTATTTGCAAGATAGCATCATGGAGTCTCACATTGTCCCACAATCATCCACAATCTATAGCTACAGCTGTTGTATGTTGTCGTTCTTCCCATCAAGACTGTTCATCTTGAGGTGGCACAGGCATCTCCCAAACATCCCAAATCAATTCCAAACATCACAAAGACACTAACACATGGTTGAGTGAATTATATTGACCTAAAGGACCTTTTGTATGGGATTTTTAGGATACGAAAAAAGAACCATACGAATTCTGAAAAAAACATACGAATCCTGAAAAAAGCTACGAAGTACAAAAAAAGCTACGAATTAGATAGGATTAAAATCCCCAAACCGAGAAGTAAATTTTTTAAGCAATCTCATACAATGTTGGAAGATGTTGGAAGCATGGAAACGATATTTGACAGCTCAGACTTCGTTTTCCCACAAATCTCCGACTTTTTCCCGACAATCGGACGCCTTTCTGGGTATCCAGGAACTTAAAAGTACCCCAAACTACGTCTTTTTCAAAATTGCGCCGAATTGCGGAAAATTGCGGTAGAATTGCGGAAAATTGCGGTAGAATTGCGATTTCCATTTTCACCAAATAGGTACACAAGATCGGCCACAGATGCAAATGTTCACTCCTAATTGCCTTAATTGTTCGATCATTGTCTTATCAGCCGTCCGATTGAATTAAAGCAGCGGCAAAAACCGCTAGATCGATCTGAGGAAACCATAAGCATCATCATCTTTAGGATTGTGAAGCAGCTGCCTTCCAACAGCTGCTGAATTTCTTGACGTTTCCACAAAAACATACGAGGCTCAACAATCTTGTCGAATTGTGAATTTCTCATCGAGATGTGAATTTATAGTACGAAAGGTCAAGGTTGTTAGATTTAGTATACGACGAATGGTCGTTCAGGGAGTGCATATTGGGAAATTTACGGCCTTGAGAGCAGAAACTTTTTTTTCTGCACAAGGTCCGGGATGCACTAGCCGTGATGTTCCTCCCCCAAGTTACCCAAATTTAAAATAACGAGCCGCTAGAGATGCCAAAGATGCACCCAATGCAGAGCGCAGAAGGAGTTGACACTCGATGACTGAAAAGGGGCCAATTTCCGGGTTTTTTTATATTTAGTTGTATCAATCTCGCACAGTCCTGCTTCAGCGGAAAATGATGGAACATAGATCCATCCAAAACATTTGTTTTATATACACGCATGTCATTTTCCATTGAACCATAGTTTGGGGAGGAAGAGTGATTTGATATGCGTACAGCTGGTGATATTAGTGCTGTAATTGCGGAGGTGTTCGGATGGTTTGAATGGAGACCGTGCACATAGGTAGGTGATATCTCCAATTCTTAATCATTTTGATCCTGCAGTGATTAGGGAAAAGGAACCCTCTCCCAACATTTGTCCAAACAACATTCATCTCTATACATCAAGATATGTTTCATTGTTATCCAAAACTCCAAAACCATTGCCCAACAGAGATCCAAAACTCCCTTTTGGTGAGCTCCCAGTTGGAAGAGTCGGATGATTTTTTGATCATCAGCCCTATGCTTCATGTATGGAACATTCCGAAAGTTTCTCCACAAAAAACAAAGGGCCATTAGTTGAAGTGTGTCATCCATGCACTTTAGCATTTAAAGGTCACGTTTGATCTGCTGACCGAGGTATGCTACTTGGCATCCATTGACATTAGTTCACCTTGCTACATTGATTATTTGTGTGTGTGAGAGAGAGAGAGAGAGTAGGGTTTATTTGGGTGTATCAATCACTGGGTTCTCTCCTTTCTTTGAGTCATGAACATTGACCAACTGACCAACCAAATCTTGTACTTGCAATGATATATACATAGATATGATAAGTATATGTATATAGATTACTGTAGAATCTTTTAGAAGGTAATTTACATAATGATATATGCAAGTTGGTTTTTGCTAATGCTAAATGTTCAATATTGCCTGGGTGGTGCCTAGTCACGAGCAATTGAGCAATATAGGACCATTTTCCACACCGAAAGACGAGCAGTTTGGGGTGGGGCACTCGCTACAGTCGTTGCCGTCGTTGTCCCACCAGGCACTAGCTTCATACTAACTTCAGCTTGGTGTTTTGTGGGTAAGCCATGAGACAACTACAGCGGTTCTTCCTATTCAAAATACGTCAACAAAAAGCTCTCTGGAATCGGCAAACACTTGCAGTTTTGTTGGAAAGTGTATCCATTGCCTACCACTTCTTGCCTCATGGCAGAGACAAAAACGATGGAACAGCAGTTAGATACTGTACAGCAGTTAGATAGTCTTGAATCACATCCGATTCTTCTTTCACCAGTATGTTTTCATACAGCAGAGACTCTTATAAACAACATCATGATATTATGTTTGGATCTTGAACCACCCCTTGGGGGGGGGGGCGTCTTTCACCTTCATCTTGGCCCATCATGCCATGCCCACCGCGGCAGCGGCGGCGTTGGCCGTCGCGGCGGCGTTGTCGTGTACCACGTGGCATGTCGCGGCGATGGACTTCGGCGTGCCGGCGCTGGGATCGCAGTCGGGGGAACCTGGTTTCCTCATGGTGTCACAGCAAATCGGAAGGTGGCACAAGGGAGGGGTAAAGATTGCCCACCCAAAAAAAACAGACAAATTTTAAGTCAGTGAGATGAATTTTGATATTTTTGTGGTTGCAATGTGTAGATGACAGGATACTATGGTGCCAGCTCTCACCAAAATCTTCAGGTTGAGACTTGGGAGAATCCTCACCTAAACATTCCGATATACGCGAATTTGGGAATCATGATTTACGTCAAGTCAAATATTGTGGGATCTCCCCCCACTCAGAAAAATGAAGGTTACAAGGAAGCCTCTGCAATAATCAAAGGGGTCAAAGGCTATGATTCACAGCATTCACGGCTTTGTGACCTCACTGAGAATAGCACAAACTTGTTTATGCCAGCGGGGGGGAAACCGCGCCAGCGTTTTGAGCGTTTTTGAAAGCATCGCTTTCGCCACGTTACGCAACCGCCGGGGTGTTTGGCGGGGGGGATCTTAACGTTCGTGTAAACTTGCGACACACGCGCATGCTACGTCACGTCCACATGGAGGCCATCTCCTCCTGAACCTGCTGTCCGTGCACCGTCCATGACGGACCAATGCCTTTCCGATGATGATTTGCCTTTGACACGGGAGTCGGAAGATTACAATGATTACAATACTCGTGTGGCGCAATGGTCCCAAGAAGATCCAGACGCTGATGATGCTCTCAACGAAGATGACGAAATCCCTGCTTCCAACCAGTGGATGCCAGTCAGTGCTCGTCTTCGATTTATGGAAGATCGACCCCGTACAACGCGACCTTTCAAGTTTGGCAGCTGTCCACATGATGGAACTGCTCTTCGGCCTCACACATGGAGCGCTTCATCAAAAAAAGCTGGTCGAGGCGCTCTAGTGGTGTGTAGCAGATTTTGGAAAAGAGATGAAACCACCAACAGACCTGCTTGTTGGCTTTTCAAAGAAGTGTCGCTGTCGGAAGCTCAGGAATGGCCCAGATTCTATAGCGCAAGCAGCACCAATCCCTTCAAAATCGTCTCTTGCGCGGTGGCAGACAGGATTGATCGCGTTCAACGCTGAAGAAAAAAACACAGATGTCCGATTCATGGGGTCACTACTCTCTGGCAAGTAGATGTTGGGTCCACTTTCAAACGTTTCTGGAGTGTAAATGCAGCTGTAAGTGCCAGCACGGTCACGTCACATCTCTATAGGATGTAGATGTAGGTTTCAGCATTTTCACGGGTTTTTAGGATGTAGGTGTAGGGTCTCTAGGACGCAGATGTTAGTTCCAACATGTTTGTATGTTGGTGCCGGGATGTTTGCGCACGGGTTTGTATAAGATGTAGGTGTCGGTTTCTGTATACCCTGTAGGTTGTAACACTTTGCCTCAGATACAAAAAGAAAGGGTATATGTAATGTAAGAAACCAGGAAACCAAGAGAAAGATTGAGATAACACATAAAAAACATATTCATTTATATATTTAGATATAAACATATTTGGATGATATATGTGTGTACATTCCCATGTGGATATCATAGAAGACCATAACTCTTCAGATTTGCTGCATCATTGAAACATTGTATAAAAGATATCTGCAAAGAATATGTGCATGTCGTGCTGGCCCCTATTCGACCAGGCTCCGATGGCAGAAACCATTACTGGCAACTATTTGGACTCTTTCAACGACCGCAAGGCAAAGCCGACAAAGGCAAACTTCTTTTCTGGGATATCAAAGTAGCAACTGCAAAGCGCGGTGGAAGTCTCCGCCTGAGTCAGCTGCACGTATCTTACCCAGTGAAGCATTGAAATGTGTAAAGCAATCACCAACCAATCCAGCACTCTTGATCACTGATGGAGGACCCTGCTACAGATCTTTGAGTGCCAAATTTGGTTGGCGGCATGAAGCTTGCAACCACTCCAAGGGAATCTTCTGCATCAAGAAAAGGATTGAAAACAAAAGGATCCTGATTCATACAGGGGGAGTGGATTCAATGTGGAGGCTGTCTAAATCAGCCATTCCATGTAGCCTTGCGACCAGGGTGAGCGGCCACGTCAATCCTAAATTGATGCGAAGCATCAGGATTTGGCAATGGCGTTGGCAGAACTCCAAAGAAAATGTTTTGGAGAAAACAGGTCGCATGTTGCAGAAGCGCATGGAGAGCTGAAAGAGGGGAAAAAACCGGCGAGTTTTCAGCACCAAAATGCCTGTAAATTACAGGCAATTGTGTTAAACCACCTGATTTTCGCCGGCAAAATTCAATGGTTTTTGAGATGAAGGTCAATCAATAGCAATTTCCCTATGGCGACTAACTTTTTTTCAAAAACACTCAAAACGCAGGCACGGTTTACCACCCGACGGGTTGTTTATGTTTCACTCTGGTTGGGATTCTGTACTTTGCTGGCATTTTTTCTTGAACTAGTGATCAATAGTTCGTGGTTATTGTAGTCTTTTTGGCATTTACTCCCAAATATTCTGCAGATACAACAACCAACGTTATATGAAACTTACATGACATGTGCATAGCCACATAGACAAAAATCAAGCTCATGATAGACAATAAACTCATGTCATCAGAGAAATTTCCACGGTTTTTTCAGGTCTTCAGATTTTAATGATTCTGATGTCCATGATGATGTAGAGCTGTACTGAGTTGTGTATGTGTTAAAAAAAACTGCGGTGGCTGTGGAGTCATTTGCAACCATTACCCCAAATCATAATAAGCACTATTCATCATCATGGCCGATAGCTATAGCCCTATTAACTTATACTTTAGGCTGCCAATAAACTTCCCCGGGAAAGCTTTGGAATTGTGGAGTTTAAAAGTTCACCATATCTAACCAAACTTGATTCTGCCATTAGTGAGTTGGGGTGAAGTTATAAACCAAAGGTATCCAACTTGAACTCACGTCACCTTTTGTTAGTTACAGCTTCTGTGAAAAAATACCAAAGCATTGACCTTAATGCAAGGTTGGCGGAGACCTCAAAATTCCCATGTGGTCGAGGTTGCAGCACAGCTTCAACCTGTCGTCGCTGTCACTGGTGGGATTGGACGATGCATCCATTGCTGCAGCACATTGCGTTACTTGGCATCCGAAAAGGTGACCCACAGTGCTGCTTTCTCGCGGGACAAAGGGTGATACAGGCATATAGTGGTTTCTATTTGCATTTTTGACTATGACATAGATTTAGTTTTTTTTATCAGTGCAACATGATAACAGTAGCGTTTAACTTGGAGATCTTGAGCCCTTCATAGCATGTCCAAGTAGCCAGGGTATGTCAAAAATATTCTATTGGTGGCAATACTAGGGCTGCCTTCCTTTATGTCCTGTAATTGATAGTGTGAAAAGCTTTCCAAAAGTTTTGGCATACATGCGGCATGTGTTGAGAACTGCTCATTATCATGTGAATTTGGACTTTTGTTTGGGAATGTTTGGGACATGTTGTGGGAAAATGGGAAAAGTCGTGAATCACTAATCACAAGACATATCCACATCCCCTTAACAAGCATGACTGGATTCATGCTTGGCTGTATCCAGCGACGCCTCGGATTTCTGCCAAAGGTTAGTTCTTTTTGCCGCGTGGGGGCGGATATGATAGAAGGGCATTAGTAAAGGAGTTGGGAATTGATCTTAAACGCAATGTTGCGGTTGGGATTTTTTTGAAGCAATTTTGATTTTCTCACGAACAAGTCCTATGAAAGCATTGAGTTCTACCTCACCAGTGACACAAAGGGGAGGCAACCACGAAGCGAGCCAGGGATGATCATTTCTCCAGATGGGAAGCTATTTCAATCGCAAGAATAATCCATATCACTGGCCAGTTGGAAGCTCTAATCTTGAAATAAAAAATCACATTCAATATATACACCCCGGAAATTTGACATTCGTATCTTATCGAAAATAGCCATATTTTGAGGGAGTTTCTTTTCCAAACCAGCATTTTTGATATCCATGTTGAATTTCTAGGGTGTATGGCCCGTCTCCCGAATGAAAAAGGAGTGTTTTGACAGGCTCGAAACTGAATATAAAGGACAAATAAGTTGCAGGTAGTTCATGGACATCTAGACTGTATATATATATATATATATGTTTCTCTTCTACAAGGGTGTACTGTAGATCTTAGTTCTCCGCTCTTTTTCTGATCAAAGGTCGGGTAATTGCATGTTTGTTCACACCAACATGCTTGCTATTATGTCGATGTGGACCATCTTGTTTTCTAAATTACCTCAGGCAGAGATTGGCTCCAATGTACCTTGACTTGCTTGAAGATAGCGGCCATGAAGTGTTGGATCCGGTCTGACACCTACAGGATAAATCCCTTTTTCCAGGTGCAAGGTTTAAATGGGCAGATATGCACATTTTTACTTTTATTGTCAATTTTGAGATGCCATGAAGTACAAGCTAATTCTAAATGAATGTACTCTATGTATTTTGATGGGAATGTTGAGAATTGTGATTTGCTGAGTCTTTGATGCCTGCACCCAAAACGCAAAGTCACCAGCATTGACGAATTTTCAGGCGTTTTTCGTTACAGAAAGTAATTGTTTATCCAATCACTTCTACTTGAATAATCTTGTCAAAATGAGTAAAACTCACCAAAGCAATCATGGCAACACAATAGATGTCCCAGAGAAAATGCACAATTGTAGCATTCTATATCTAGAATCCAAGATGTGCCTTATTTTGAGATGTTGACTGGTTGACTTTCCATACTTAAGTTCCTCTCAAATCTCCGTGTCATGTCGGTTCAGCACTTCATTTTCCTGTTTTATCAAGTTGGATCAGGAGGCAAACGATTCCGCAATTTGGCGTCCCACGATGTCCCACGTCCAAGGTATGCAACAAGTTATCTAAAGGGGCTAGCGTGCTTAGCACTTGGGATAGTGGACATCAACTTGCCCGCCAAAACATACTATAGTGATCTGAAATCAGTCCATGGGGTCACTGTGTGAGAAGTGTTGGCAGCCAAACTGAGCGTCCCAACGCTCTAATCTACACGTTTGTAAACGCCGGGATACAAACGGATACAATGTCAAAACATGTAAAGTTGGTTCATTTGGAAATGCTCTGTCCCCGTCCCGGTAAAGTCTCCAGAGTCTGAAAATCCATTGGAATCCAAGCATATTGTCAACCATTAGGGTGTCCAATCACATTAGCAACAAACATTTAGGTTCCACCATTACCAAAAGATAAGCCAGGATCCTTAGAAACCTCAGACAATCCCGGATCCCACATCCGAGCATTAGGAGTGGCAACTTCGCATTTCTATCCTCGCACGGTCTGGTCTTGTGTGGAACGAGACGCAGCAGGTCACCGGGAGGTTGTCAGTTCTCCATGAAACATATGCCATCGTGGGTGAGGTTGTGTTGCTGAGGCTTCAGAGTTTTTTTTGGTGGAAATCCAATAAAATCTGAAGCAGCTGATGCGGATAGGTAAGATTTTCATGTTTCCCAGTCAATCAATACATTGTGTTGAAATATGTACATTCAAAAGACCCAGCTTTGTGGGAACATATGCAATACAAACTACCGACAACTACTATCTGATCTTTTGGATTCTTTTTTCCTTGTACACAGAGAAAGGCCGGCCATGTTGCATACTATTTTCCAGGAGCCGCTGGCGCCGGCCCATGGCGCGTTGTCGGGCTGCTTGCGTAGCACCCTGGCACACCGCAATGGGAGACTATTGCTGGCCTATGCCAATGAGGGGCAGGTTCCAAGCTGTTTGTGTTTGAAGTTGGTCGAAAGTTGAAGTGAGGGAGTGTTTACATTGTTGGTAACCGTTGGTAGTTGCTTTCGGCAAAAAAACAAATCCTTCTAGATTCTAGACATTCTACAGTTGGATCTTCTGACTGAAAGGACTGGAATTTGAAATATTCATTGAATTTTGGGAGGTATGATACATGTTCGTTGTTGGATTCCGTTTCACATGGTTCCTTTCATCATTTGTTTGCATGTTTTAGTCAAGACACAGATCGCCAACCCAATCAACTCTTGTTTTCACCCCATTCAACAAAAGATATCCTGCTATCCTGCTAGTATTGGAAGTGATCCCACTTTGTGAATTGGTCATAACTTTGGTGCTTGGGACTACCTGAAGTCACTTTAGCTATTGCAACCCCAGTTGCTAGGGGCCTCTTACATGTCCAAGTCTATACGTGTGGATGTGTAACACGGGCCCAAGACCCGACCATCGTTTCCTTCACAATGTGACTTAAGCAATGTCCCAATCAAGAAAATGTCCAATCGGACAGGTTTCAAACGTTAGTTCCATCAACGGCCATTCTACCCTCTTTAAAAAAGGCACTGTATGATACCCTTTCTGTTTCAGGATTCTCCGAGGGGTTGGCAGGTCTTTCTCCACTCCATCTTGCCAATCACCGGCTCGACCTCATGGTTTGCCAACGTCACGGAAGCGCCCATGCTGGACTTTGAGACCCAGGTCAGGTCAGGGCCATTAAGATTATAGCTCCTTTGCAAAAAGTGAACTATTAATGGTGCTGAGCATTGTGATTTATGTAATTAGCTGCGTTCGGGAGTGATTACTTGTATTTGCTTGCTTGGAACATAAGCAAAACATATATCGTACCCAAATCACCTGACAAGTGGGAAGATCTAAGAGAGAACAATCCGATTGTATCCAATTAAATGTGTGTCCGTTCTGTATAGATTATCAATGATTTTTTTTCCAAGATATTGCTGTTCGTGGTCTCCATGCTTGACGAATCCTCCCTCTTGGCCTGCATCGTGTCGGTGGAGGATCTCATAAGTCTTTCTATCAATGGGAAAATAATATAACACCAACAAAAACATTGACATATTTGATATGATCTCATACACTATGCGAGTTTCTGGTGTGATTTACAATTATTTGATATGCAGGTTTGTAAACCCGGTCCAATACATGTCATGCAATGCGGTGCCGCAGTTGTCTAGGGGTGGTACTTTCGATGATTTGTCCAGGAGCCAATGCAAGTCTTAGCATGTTCCAATGGGGGCCCCCAGGCACATGGTCTGAGCAGCGGCGGTTGGGCACAGAAGCATTTCAAGGTTTCAGAAGCTTGAGGTTTTATGGAGTTTATGTATCATAGTTAAGAAATGCAACGCAACGATCCTGATTTCTAGGTTTTGGATGGTTTTTGTTGTTGGAACCAAAGTTAATCAACATAATATAAATATAGGAGACCATGAGTTTCCCCGTTACCACCAGTAAAATGTGCTTTGTCGCGTTCTACAGACAGAATGGAAAACAATGCTTCATTCGACATGGTTGTCCATGCAATGTAACGCGTAGCAAATGCTTTAAGGCTCCGGATCTTCTACTTAGTTGATGATTTTCCATGCTTTCCACACCTCTCGGAACATGTTCAGTCACAGATTCCGTACATTTATTGAGTTGCCAAAACAGCAAGAAACATTTCAAATTTTTACAGATGTTCATTTTGCCTGTAGGGCTTGGTTTCGCAAGACTCTATGTTGAACTATTTTGCTGGTTTCGGAGTGCAGCAACATGCCTTAGCATCTCCCTGGAATGGCACACTTTCCAGGCCACGAGTTTTCAGATGATTTCAATGCCTGGTGCGCTGGGAAGGGGGGTGGGTCCGAGCACCAACCCGACAAGACAGTAGCATAGAAATGTGGTAAATTTCATGAATCCTCAAACCTCTTTGAATCCTTTAATAATGCGGATAGTATTGACTATAGATTCTAGATAGAGAAGTCATTAGAACTCCATCAACAACGTTTGACAACCACTTGTTGGGCCCGTTTTGCAATTTTGATATGGATGTGGTTGGCATCCTGTATACACCAATGCTTTAAGAGGCGAATACTTCCATAGATCGAAGTGCAAACAATAGCAATTATCAATTGCAGATGCGCGATCAGCAGGTTGGATTTATCACTGGTGCATTTTTCTGTCCAGGCCTGGGATTCTTCGTGTTCTACGTCTCACCCAGCGGTGCCTTTTCCCACTCGGGGTGGGAAACTGGTTGTTAGCATCAGGGCACCCTGATGCTGGGGGGCACGGCAATGAAATTCGACGGCATGCATTGTTATCCTTTCAGTTTGTTGCTCATTGATACCAACAAAAATGCGCTAACCAGTTGAAGATGTTTAAATACCACACATTAAGTACAATGTGTAACACACGACATGAACTCCCAGCTGCGGTCGGATTTTGTCCATTAATGGTATTACAACCATCCTAGAATGATACTTTAAAGACACACATTCCCAGCCTTTGGCACAGTCTCGTCTTGGGGATGGTCCAATCTTTACACGCTCTATATGATATACAACACATATTCCAAGATGATGGCATTTGTGACCTCATTGGAGCCAATTGAGAACTCTTTCACATAGAACCATCTGGGAAAAACCATCGGAAAACTAGAAGAAACTTGAAAAGTCTAAGGAACCCCCAGATATGTCATGTTGAAGAAACCCTGCAACAATCTAAGAAATTCTCACAAGTACTTTAAACATTAAAATCAGATATTTACTTAGAATATATGTGGTTGTATTACTTTTTGGGTTGGCTACATAACTACAACCTTGGCAAACCAACCCAACACCCGGGAATTCCGCCATATCCTACCAAGCCCTCCAAAAAGCCAGCAGAACAAAAGAAAGCTAGGAAACACTAAAAGACAAATACAAACATCTACTGCAGAAAAATCGACAAAACAGCTCGATCAATTTCCAGAAGATTTTTTTTTAAAATAAATGTAAAAAAGCAAACACAATATTCTGCCCCTCTATGGCGCATCCCAATACTGTAAGCTTGGATGCCTTCCTGAGCCTTCTCAAGTAGATCTTGCGTTATTCCAAGAAGACCTTTGCATTTCAGGTCTTAAGCAAGATGTTTCTTTGGCTAAGTTTGATGACACGATGCCCCCCTTTCGTATCCTGGAAGTAGAGACAAACCATGTCAAACAAACAACTGTGTGCAGGTGATCTCCGAGTATCTTCACTTCTGGTTTCACGATTCCAGGTGCCGACAAGAAAAGACGTGTCGGTATTTGTGTTTAGCACACAAAGGTTGGCTCTCATGTAAATGGTCAAGAGCCAACTTATATAGATGAGAACCCTATTGTCCTCCAGTTTGGGATGTGAAGTCTTCAACAAAATCAGCTCATTTCCAATCAAAGCAAAGGGGTCACGTGTTTTTCCGAGAATGTCTATCTTGAAAGATCTTGAAAAGTAGTCACTGTCAAGTCCTTGAGGTTTCAACAGCTGCCTCAATCCTCCAGATTGTTTTCTCAGGGTTGGTTTTTTCATGGTGTCCGAAGGCTCCTAGTTGATCCAAACAAGGCAACCAATATGGTTGCAGCCCAATGAATGATTTCCATGTTCGGAATCTCCTCTGGACAGGCGTCCCCTCCCATTTTTGGAGGTTGTGACTGTTGATTTGGGGTCGAATTTCCAGTTGGCCTGTTCTTATTCCTGAGCAACAATGCTTTGCACTCAAACTGACCAAAGCAAACACTTGTACTTTCCCATTGGCTAAACAGTCGAGCCCCTTTCATGGTCTACCCGAGCCCACCCTTCAAATTCAAGGGATGGAAGCACTCCATTTGTGTATTTGTTTGGGGGCCTCTAGAATCCATTTGTCCAGTTGAACTTCGATGGAACTTTCACTTGTCTTGGACATGGGAAATGTGGTATCCTCCAGCCAAGTGGTTTTTGTTGCACCTTTCGGGATAGAATAGGCTGGCTATGGCTGGTCACTGGTTGGTTGCATTATGGAATCATGTATGTATCTGAGTATATATGACTATGTCGCAGGCAAACCTTTGAATATTAGGATTCAATCAACCCTTCCAGCGTGGGACTGGAACAGCTGGAATACGTCCCCAAAAGGAAGAGGATCAGCATTGATCCGAACCATCAATGTTTTGGTTCTATCGGTTACCCCCATGTCAGGTGTTTGGGGGGTTCTCAAGTTTCCCTACAGCAGTGTAGTTGCCACTTGAGCCAGGAAAAACTAAACACTTGGTTGGTTTATGTAAGGGATGCAAAACCCTGAGATTTTTTTGTTAGGGATTGTCAAATATCGTGAAGTCACCCAAGTTCAATAAGAATCCTGTTAACCAACCAGGATTTCATCTAGTCCAGGATCGAATCCCTGATTTTTTCCCAGGTTTCTTGGCTTCCAAGTAACATGGTTTTGAGCTCCTCGATGCAAGAAGATGGACCTTGGGGGCAAGATGGTGACTTTTAGACTTATAGAGTGATGTTGAAAAGCGTTCAGAAAATAAAACCCATGTCATTTTGTAAAGCGTACAGAATGGTTTGTAGCGGTTTCACAGGAAGCCTGAAGAACTTCACAATATTATATATATATATAGATGCATCGTTTGATGTGGTGGAGCCTTGGTGTGCAGCATATGTTTTGATAATGTTTTGAAAATATGCTTTTCTTTAACTTGATCATGGCCATTCAAGTAACCATAATTTTCCGAGGTCAAACTGTACTGCAATTGTTGATCCCAAATCTTGCAGTAGTGATGCAAGCACAGCAAACTTTTGGACCTGCCCACTGGCTCAGTGCAAGAAGACCTGTTCGGTCGTCCGTTGCTGTAGGCACTTTTACCGTAAGTTGGTGTTAAAGCCCTTGTTTGGATTTTTTCAATGTCACGGGCAACTATTTATTCATATATCATTAGCATATCTAATCCTTAAAAACATCTAATCAGTACATCCACATACCAGGTTCTTCCAAGTGACCCCTTTTGGGTGTTTTAGGTGACCTTTTTCAGGGGAATCAGTGACCTCCACTTGGGTTAGCAAAAGGTGCAGATGGAACCAACTCCACACGCCGCTTTTTGTGGCTGGAGAAGCTCTTAGTGAACATAGGTCACCCGTCATGGTTGGGTGTTGCAGCGGGTGTCAAAGGGCCGGAAGATTGAGGGGTTCATGATGGATCGATCAGCAATCTATCAAACTATTTGATAGAAACTAATTTTGTTTGATGGTGTGTTTATTTGCGCATGTTAAGTTTTTATCGGTTTTCGGTGGGTTGTTAGTTGTCTGCATGAATGCCATGAATGTTTGCTTGCAGCAGTAGTCATTGCAGCTTCTACTCAAAGGTCAGAAATTGACCGCGCAGCCTCCAAAGAGTATGTAAGTCAATGTAAGTAATGACTCCATAAAGAACAATATGCAGGAAATGGACAATCTATATACTTGAAGGTGGCGTAAGTGGTGTTGAACGTACAGCTTGACTTTAAAATCCAAAAACTAATGGCTCTTGGCAATCTAGTGGATGAATCTATAATAGGTATGAATACAAGAAACGGCGGAAATATGGTTCCGTGGATATTTGAGAAATCCTCCAAGGTTTTGACAAACTTGACATGTCGGTCATGTCGGACAATGTCGCCGATTGGGTAGTTGATCACCTAGTTTGCTGGAAAACCAGTGAGCAGATCAAATGCGGATATTTCCTAATGTTGCAAAAGCAGGATTTTCCAAGCAGCCATGTTCGATGAACCTCCAAGAGCAAGTGGCACAGCAAGTGGTGCTAACAGCACTTTCTTGGCATGGTTTTCCACACCATTCACTTACAGCATGCACAACCTCCTGAAATTTGGAATTTAGCCCCTTCTCATACACGTGGAAAAGGTGGCTGGTGATTTGTGAGTAATTAATGAGTAACGAGGGAATGATTCCTTCAATGGAAAGCCTCATTCCATTTGTGTCACCCTTGAGGTGACTATGGCCTGCTCTTTGAGGTGCCAATGGTGACCGAAACGGGTAACCCGGAGATTGCTAAGGATTATACAATTGATATCAATTGATGTACAATATGATAAATAGAATTTGTTAAAATTTGTTGTGTTCAGAAACGACCTGATTCATCTCGTTGCTGGGAATCCAAAAAGTATGGGCGACCAGCCACAGCCAGTTCCTTTGATGAGCCGAGGTCACCGGTTCAATACTACAATAGAAAGCTAGAGCTATTTGTTTGTTTCTGTGCTTGAGCACAGATTTAAATATAGTAGATCTTTGCCTCTCGACACTTTCACCCTTGCAGTTCCTTGACATTCACCATGTGATCAGGTTTTAAGAATGGAATATCCCCAACAGACCCAGGAACATAGCTGATCTTAGCATTAAACCAACTGTTTAGTGACTTGAGATCTCTAATTTTGAGACACGCCCATTACCAATTATTATTATAACCCCAGATAATGGCCACCTTGAAACAGGAAATGTTCGAAGAATCGCGATCAATGCGCCTTGCAATTGGTCATTTTGTGGACAAAGAACCACATCTTGATCTCGTAACCGTGCCTTGGTGGCTTTTATGGTACCCCCTCATAGCATCCATGAGACCTGTTTGGTATGTTTGCATAGGTTTGCCAATGCCTCACATGCAGTGTTTGGGTGGGTTTTAGGGTAACTTTACGCCTAACTTTCGGATCATGCTTGACTTTTTTGGGGATCAGGAGTTCCACAAAATCGAACGGCACAATAAAGCCATCCAATGCTTGTGATTTTTCTTGTCAAGATTGTTTGATATGAACCAGCAGCCAAACTTTGACTTTACACCGTCTGAGATTCTTATTGTTGTAAGGACTTCAAGAAGATTTTATATACTGTAATGAACTATAATGTATGACATTAATGCTTTAAATATTTCAACTTGTTCTGCTCAAGGCTTCTCTCTATTTGATGCGCAGCTATAACTGAAAATGTTTGAGATATGCATCAAGGGTATAGTTGATGGATGGGTGTTTCATGCTCCAAACATTTCAATACTCTGACTAATTCAGAACAACCTCACCCGGGGTCACCGCCCCAAAATGGCTTCAAATCTGAATGTGAGTTTGAGTTCGAATTGCCCAGACAAGCTGGAAGGTTGGTTGGTACAAATCTTACCATGTTAAAATGTTGAATGTTACATTGAAGTGATATGATGAGTCATATGACTAATCATACTGTATAGATTCCTGTGGTTGATGTGGCCGTTGAACGTTGGTGACCGATAAAGTGACGGAAAAAGCTCTTTTAGCATACCATGAAATGTACTCCTTCCCTGAGGTTTTGGAGACAACGTCACGTCGTTTCGCTCAAGTGCCTAGTGGTGCGTTGTTGCTGGGAGACGCCAATGGTTTACGCTTCGCAGTGCGAGAGGCCATCAATTGCTTGGTGAGGATGATGCAAGTTAAGGAATTTAGATGCTATCCATGTTGTGTTGAGGCCATTAAATCAACATTTTGGATTGTATGTATAGATGTATATATTACATATGTCTATGATTCGCCTGATGTTTAATTTGCATTTTATCTATGTATATATATATATATAATGTCTATGTATCATGGTATGTTACCTGCCAAAGCAAGTCAAGGGAAAAACATTGTTTGAGACACGCTTGATGTTGTCATTGCGTGGCTCGCAGAGCACCCATTGCCAGCTCAGCATATTCAATTTGCAACTTTGCACCGGGATTTGGCGGCTCGGTAAATTAGTGAAGCAAATTTCCCTTTGGCACCCAGCAGAGCCATGGATAAAGTCAAACTTATTTAAGCTCATTGAACCAGTTGATTGTCTATTTGATGTTAGTTTCTGTGACCCCCGATTTGATAGGGGTTAATAGCAAGAGGAGGATCCCATTTCAACAAGCATTTTTGTTGCATAATATCATTGACAAGCTAAATTGCGCATAATTTGACAAATGTCCTATTCCAGTCTACTGTTTGATCACCCCATTTGGTTTGCTGGATTTTGTGAATCAGTAGTATGGCTGTTTATTTGGGATGGTTCAATGTCATTCAATGGGACAGTCATTTTGGCAATTGGTTGCTCCCACGCACACACACACACAGAATAACAAGAAACATCATGGAATTATCCAATGCTCTTTCCAAACGGTTAATTAAAACCAAGTTTCTAACCATCATGTTGTTCTGTAACAGGTACAATGAACAAGTTAGAACTATGATCAACAAACAAATGAATTACCCTCCCTGCAACTAACATAACAACCTCACATGGATGGTTGGAAGGCTAGTTTCCTTTTAGTGATGGCTTATTTTTAGGGGCATAACTCACCTGGAGGGTTGGGTCAGGCCGCCTCACTGGCCGTGGGTCCGCCCGTGTCGGTGAATGTGGTGGATCTGCGCAGCGTCACTGGGACCGAAATGCATGCGGTGTTACGGTAGTGCAGGACTTGGAAGAATGGAAGACATTCTAAATACATTATATAATTATAAAATTATAAGTTGGATATAAGCTGGATCGTTTTAGGAAGTTGGTTGAGACTGAGATCTATACGTTGGATGGCTGCCAGTCATATTTTATGCATGTGTTCGTTTTTACTAGTTGGGTCCCCGACTAATACCCACCTTCACTGTGCCTTTTTGAGTTTTGAAACTATTTTTTCACGTTTTTGGCAGGGGACTGCACAGGTTTGCTCAGGGTAAGTGTTCTGCTTGTGTTGTTCAACACAGCACTGATGTAAATATGGTGATGTAAACAGAGTTTTAACTTGTGTGAGAAAGTAGTGCGATACTAAATGATTGGGTTAAGTGCATCGTTGCAAATCTGGTGATATGAATTTATATGTGAAGATGGATATTTGGGTATGCAAACATAGGCTAGCTTCCACAAAATCAGCTGACCCTTTTTTCTAAACATACAACCTTCAGGCAAGTGTTTCCTTTGTTACTTGATGCTTTGGTTTGTTGATTTACTATGGCAGGTACTATTATGTTTCGGATAGAAAGTTGATGCGGTTTTCCCAGGATTGTCAACCACCACTTTCTATTGCGTTGCAAAGTTGCTGTTTTTATTTGTTTCATTTCACCCTGCAAATTTAGGGAAGATTCTATATGTATATAGATATTTGTAGATACTTCGACCTTATTCTTTGGTCAATCAGGTCCAGGTCATGCAGCTGTACTCAGAGGCGGTGCTGGTGACGCCAGAAACCTTGCAGAACCTGGGCTGAAAAAGCAAATGACAGATATGTTTGGTTTGTTTAAGCTGAGGTTTTATACAAATATATGCTTGACCTTGCATGTAATGTTCTGATGAACACTGAGGTTGATGATACATACAGCATGCTACTGTATACGGTATGTGTAGCAAACCAACGACATTCCACATCATTCCACAGCCATCTCTTTTGCAACATCTCACAACCGCACAAACTTCAAGGTGTTGATTGGAAGTACACAATCCAGGTGGTTTCAATTCCTTCATGTTATGTTCCTTGATTGATTAATTTTTCAGCGCTCACCTTTTCTTTTATTTGGTGATAGGAGCTGTACCATCTACTTGTCAGATCTGGTATACGGTTTAGTTCAATATCAAGCCATTGAACCTTTCAACTCTGAGGATAAGGAAACCATGTGGATCTGAGACAACCAAAATCCATGGAGAATGACAACGGATAGACAAACGTTAACCGTTTACTCCACCCTTCATTATGCCAATTTTAGGTCCAACGGCTGGACCCGGTTGATAGCCCCAGGATCCCTATCGGGTAGACGTCAGCGGGGTTAGATTTTTCAGTCCCAAGGCTAGTAGCTGATTATCGTTGCCAGTTACCAGCAAGTGGACACCAACGATATGCCACTCAGATGGATGACTTAGGGGCATGTGGGAGGTGGAAAAATGATGGATTCTGGATGTTAGGTGAATTGTACATGACGTGGAGTGTCCAACCTTTGTATGGTTGTTCCACCAGTTTTTGTTGTTTGCTTCGACTTCGTGAGCGTGACTGTCCCTGCTATATATAATAAGTACATGTAATTCAAGTGTTTTTTGTTTGTGTTCTCCATACAAACTTCTACCCTAGCACGATGAGCTCCCCCCCAATCATTATTTTACGAGAGCCTAAAGAAGGAACCTTGTCTATCCTTGACTATAGTATAGTATTGCATGCGGGCCCAAGTAGGAATGAATCCAGAACGGTCAATGTGTCTTCTTGCACGACTGTGCTTACCAGTGATCTTGGGTAATCATCACCTTGTCACTGTTTCAGTGGGTCGTGTGTATGAACCTTATGGTTTCGTATGGCGGGTGCGGAGGATATCAGCAACTGCTCCGGAAACCTGGAAGCTTCTCGTTGCAAGCTTGCATGTCGACAGGACAGTGGAAGGGGACCCGACCTGGGGAATGTCAGATGGATCAGTCGGGTTCCGCACATTTCCACCAAAGTGGAAGAAACATAGTTCTTGAGTCTAATAAATAATAATCAACATCCAGGTGATTCAAAGTGACCTTTTGATCCCTTAGTTGGAGGTCCCTTAACCCATTGAAAGGGTTACGTAACCATCCCAAAAAAGGTCACAAAAAGAATTGCCGGGAGCTGTTTGGAGCCCCAAACTCCCCCCCATCAAAAAGGAGAGAAGCGAAGCAGTTTTGGTGGTGGTGACTGAGAGCTTGAAACACGCCCAGTTGGATTTCTATCGTTTTCTGGGATGGATAGATTTATATAGTGCCTTTTTTTTTGTGCCCAGTTTCCGAAAATTGTAGTGCCCAACAAAATCGAGGTCAATGCTTTTGTCGATATTTCCACACAAAGTACATGATTGGGGATTCTATCATTCTCATGGGCTCTGATATCCCATGTAAGAGGTCGCAACATGCCATGTCTCTCGCTTGGGACACTGGATGGCCCTTGCGTGACTCACTTCCTTCCCATGGCTGGTCCCATGAAAGAAAACATGTTCGAAAACAAAACTGCTACAAAGACGGTGTCAATCCAGATTCAAAGCCTCATATTCATCCAACCTTGGTATCTGAAGCCTATTGGTTTAAAGACTTTGAGCCTGGCAGATCTCCAAAGTGCTGCAACAAAACCTCGAGGACACGACTGTTCCAGAGGAGGGCTTTGCAAAGCCACAGGCCATGTGTCCAGAAGAGGCGCGCTGATCGGGTCTACTTCGGGATGTCCAGTACCAAACTTCACATTAGCGATCATGGGATTATCGGATCATCAGTTCATTATCCACACAATATAACAAGATGTTGCACAATGTTGCAAGTACATTACTAGCCATCTACTGTTGAGCTAGTTGCAATTCAGCTCACCTGTTGCCTTTGACAAATTGTCTGACAAGTTTATGCTGGTATCTTCGAGCAACTATCAAGCGGTGCAGGATTGAAGCGCCGTTTGTTACTGGTATGGTCGCGAAGATAGGATGAACTACGGGGAAGATGAGCACAGAGATCACGAGATGGTGATATCATAATTATCATATTTACTGATGTGTCAGCATAACGCAGCATAGGGGCAGGGTCCGGCTGGAACTTACATGAGATTATTAAGTCTAAAGGGATGCCTTGACCGGATCTTTTCCTGGGCAAGGGAAACAAGTTTTCTCGGATTCATTTGATTTCAACATGTTTTCTACCGTCGACTCCACTCGATTCAAGCCCAAAATCACGGATTGGTTTTAGTCCCAATGGAGACTCTGGTTTTGTTGGATAGGGCAGTGGCAGCTCTGAAGGAAGAGTATCGAAAAATGATCCATTATGAATGGTTATTTTCCATGCCACGTGTCGATTCAGCACAATGTCTCTTGAATTTAATCATATATATATATATATATACATTAGTATATATACTTGTAGGCCAAACAGCAAGTATTCGGGCAACAGTCTACCAAAGCAAGGCACATATCTTCACTTTGCCTACAGTCGCAGTATTCATAACATGACTTACCTCAGAACCTGATGGTACAATACCAGAAACTCCAAAACAGATCTTGCTGATCCGAGTCAAACAAGCTCTTTGTTGTGTTTCAAAGGCAGAATCGAAATGCATGATTCGTCCGGGATTTGTCATTTGGCGATCCTTCCATTTGACAGGGTGGCATTTTCCAACTCAATGGCTGCAGCCCTCCAAGATGTTTTCTTCCTGCGGAGGCTTGAGAGAACACGCGGTGGCAACATGTTTTTGGTACGTGCGTGAGCGTGTATACATGTAGGCACAATACACTGAATTTGTCTAGAGAAGGTTGGACCGAACTTAAGGAGTTTGGGCTTTTTGAAGTTGCTTGAGAATAGGGCAAAGGAGCCACAACCAAGTTGCTGACCATAGTACGTGTGTATACACATAGAATTTCTTGTTTGTTTGTTTGTTTGTTTGTTTGTTTGTTTACTTGTTTGCCGATTTGAGAAGAGATCATGTGAAGACAACATAGTCCAATGTCATTTGGGAAAGGCGTCGTCACTGGTGTATTGGCACCGTTGTGTTCGATCTACTTAGCCACCTGAAACGAAGGTCTCCCTACTTTGCTCTAAGGCTCCATCCCTTTCCCAAAACCTACCCGACTGCTGATCAAACATGTTTCAGCGGATCCAAAACGGTCAGTACGCACTGGAAATCTCAATGGTTTGCCTGTTTGCCACTGAAAAAGTGATGCTTGGGAGACAAGTTTTTTTCTCTTTGGAATGATCACCTTTCTCAGATGAGCTGTTGAACTTCAGTCAGGGGTGTAGTCTGAGTCTAGTAAATTGTTTTTGATTTCTGCTTCTAAGAGTTTTCGGGGAACCTGACAGGTGATTTTTGTTTGGAATGCAAGCACAGGGGGAAAATCAAAATTGAGGCTAGGAAGGAACCATAGCTCATCTCTTTCATGTTTGGTGGGTCAGGTGCCTCTGCAGTTCAATGTCTCCATGTGTAGCATCAGAGCTGATTTTTCAGGGGTCTGGCTTGGGGAGTTGTCCCAAGGAAATTCAAGAGCTTTTTGGGCACCGGGAAAAGGAGTTGAAGGGAACCACCGAGGCAAATGTAAATGACATATAACAGTTTGATGTAAATTTGGTTCATACTTCATCACTCCAAGGATATTTTGCATATCTTCTCAATCTTCTCAATTAGTTTAATTAGTTTGTGTTTGTTTTCACGGGAAGGTCTCATTTGTGATGATCCCAGTGAATGCGTTAAAGGTTTGACTATTTGGAGAGTTGATTTGGATGTTATTTTTATATACACACATATACACATCATTTCATGTTGAATACAGGCGCTTTCACATTTTCAGGTTCACTATTATTGTGTTCCCCTCTTTGAGGTCACTACTACGAGATGTTCAATATTTGTTCAAATGCATCAGTTATACGTATATTTGTTATGGCCCAACATGGGTGATAATTTTCTGAGGTTAGCCTTCTTACGGGGATAGGCAGCTGTCGGAGAATCTATCTACTGAATGTTTATTTTGAAATGTACCCCGTACCCCACTGCCAGTACCCTAGCAGTGGAAAGTGCAGATTACTAGGATCCCCGCCAAACAAAAGAAGATAAGCTTGACTTTGACTTTTACTGGGAGGGTGCACGACCAAATTGTTACCTTCTTGTACCTTGAGAGAATGTCACAAACTCGTACTGACCTTGCATGATGGATCAAAATGGTGGGTTAGTAGAATTAGGATGAATTAGGTCTTCGTAAAACCGTCGTAAGCGGCTAGCTTAGGACTAACAGGTCTGATCTCCTTTTGGCATTAAACATCAAAGCTGGTGGATCAGTTCGGGGATGTCACCTCAACCAAAAGGTATTTAGGGATGGAGGTTGGTGAATCTACTGTAGTTGATGCTTGTCCAAATCCTGCATCACTTGGGATGTTAATTATATATATATATATGTCATGAGGGCATCAACCACCAACCGCAACTGGTGCTTACCGAATTGATGAATACATAAGCATCACTTGATCGTTGACTTTGATTTCAGTTTAGGATTGAGGAAGTCCCCAAACTTGGGACGTTGGGTCGGTACTTGATCATAGGCTCACGGCTTACATAATTCCACAATAGTTTGGTTTACCACCATGACTCTACCATAATCATTCTTAACATCACACTCAACCAATTGGAGTGATTACATGATTCTCTTGTGGATTTTCTACACAATCCTCCTGGCTATTTTTAACTTTCATTTTCCCCAGATATTTCTGTTGGATCTACCAAGGCACAAGCCCAAATGCTCCTTTGAGCGAAGAGGTGATGTTGATAAACGGTGGTGACTGGTGATGCTTGCTATCTATGATGTATGTAGGTTATGGAGAAGTGTATGTTGATTTATATTTATATATATATATATATGATGTATATAATTTGAGAAATATGTATAGAATACATTTTATATGTTTTGTTTTCCTGGATAAGTTATAATTCTTTTTGTTGTGACTATGAAGAATGCAATCTGCTCTCAATTAGTAGTGGAACTTTGGTGCAGTTTGTATTCTTCTTGGGCAATCACAGCACCTCCTTTGGTGGATTTAGATATGCATGATATGATAGTACCCCCTATTATGAACCAGAGGGATTCCATGTATAGTATACTCCCCAAGTAAACGGGATTTATTTGTTGGCCAGGTTGTTATCACTTTATCAAAAGAACATTCAAAATGGTAATCCCATCACCTTCCCCAACATTTCTGGGTCTTTCGGTCGACCCATTAGCGACTTGGCCTTCCTTGTTCCATGACCCATGGCTCAGTGGGAGAATCTTCGGAAGGTGGTGTAGCCCTGAATCCTTTTGGAAACATATAGTGGGATGGCCAATCGCCAATCATCCATTGGCTGCATACCTCTCCGTTGACTAGTGGCCCATTCCACCCATCAATTTTGCAAAGCTAAGGCTTAAGGAGACCTCCAAAACCTAGGAAGTAGTATGTAAACACGTCATATGGTTCCTGACACGACATGTTTGTTCATGGACACCTCTAAGAAGGTCGCGTTTTGTAAGGGATGCAAAAGTTTTGAGTAGCCATGCACTCCCCGTATGTTGAAATTTCATATGGCCCCGGTGACCTGGTCACATGCCTTGTTGTAGGTGTCGTAGTCATAACTCCCACTAGTTTGCATTGTCCTAGCGATGGTGGAACCTCTGTTCAGGGGAGCTTAGATGTGGATCTTTATAAGGACTTCCCTTGTCGGAATGTGACAAAGATCTAAAGATCTATAAGGCTGTTTCCAAAAATAGTGGTACCCCCAAATCATCCATTTTAATAGGGCACCCATAAAGAGCTTAATTTCAACCATGGCATCTATCGGCAGTTTTGGAATGCCCATGTCGCGTCAGGAATGTGCGCTGCGATGCCGTTCAGGCCTAGGTGTCAGATGTCCTCAGGTCGTTGTGATGGAAAGGCGAAAAACGAAGGCTTTATTTACAAATAGGTTTCCACTCCTTATCATCGTTATCTATATTTTTTCTATATTTATCCATATTTATGCATGTTTATCCATTTGTTTCCAACATGTATCCTTATATGTTTCCATATTTATCCATCGTTATCCATATTTCAGGATTGTGGACGGGTTTCAGCTATGCAGGACATAGCTGCACCATTTGGGATGGTTGTTGTGGACCATGTGGAATAATCATTGTCCCAGCTGTTGCTATTGTGTTTGCACCAGCAGTAGTAGGAAGCAAATCGTAAAGGCATACACACCCAACTTGGGAGATGATGGGTCCTAAGAGATTTGCATAATTTGTTTGTCAACTTGAATTCCAATGTGCTACTGGGTCTATAGGAGGTTGGCAGTCACTGTATTTTTACCTATAAAAATCCTTCCACCCAGCCCATTCCCTTAATGCCCTGAGAGGAATATGTGGGTGAATTGTTCTGACCTCAGATGACCTCACCATAACAAGTAGATTAGTGCGGGCATCCTTCCAAACGTAGGAAAGAAACATGGGACCATTTGAAGCCATGCACTTGTAGTGGAAGGAAGATTTCGATCCTGCCATCCCCTTTGCCCAAATCATTTTCATCCCATGGTACACTGTATTTCGAATCCCAAGGCATTCAGCCAAGGGTTTAATTTATGATGTAGATTGGTGGTCGAGCCTATGCTAGGCTAGTAGTCCCCATGATCAGAAAAGAAACATATATTGGGGAAGCTTCGCGGATTCGACATCACCAAACGGAGGGGATGCTGGTAAGTTGCTGGTGACCCGTGTACGCTTGCTGCATCGTGTGTCTCAAGCCTCAAGCCGGTAGAAAAAGACCAAACAGACCAGCACTGCAGAAACCAAGACGCTGCGTGCGAAGGCGGGCGGTATGAGGGGTGAGTGACTTGGGGTTTTGGGAACTAGACACGACTATAGGTGTACGGGGATGCAATGAAAATTGCTGACTGACAAGTCTTTTCCCGCCAGAAACAAGGGTTTAACAGCGGATTAATTAATCGTTTGAGGTTATAGAATAATATGATATAATATGAATAATTAATTCATATTTCTGTTGGGGGTAGTTAGGATTCCCAGGATACATATTCGACTGAAAATCTGGTCCGGGTTGGAACTGAACGACACCACAGACTAACATGATGATCAAGTCGCTTGTCCAACCCTCCAAAAGCAAGGTTTCACTGGTTGGCATCAGGATATCTGGATATGAATGCGCCCAAGAGTTTATATAGCCGGGATTAACCAGGTACTTTGGTTTGAAGATTATAATTAGAAGGCAACAATAGGTTTATAGAATTTGGGCCGCTCCCACTCCAAAGACATTGGCCAATGATGGCAGGGGTTCCTCACTGAAATGAAAGTCTCCCGATGGTCAGTGTTTGTGGGCAGGGAGCACAGCACCATATACTAATACATCCCTAACATGTAGTCGTGATATATTGTATCTTTGTTTGGTAGTGAAAATACCTTGCTTTGTAGTGCAAATGGTAAGTTGCTGATCCCTGTCAGGAGCGTCAGTATTTTGCAGAAAACACAGTATTTTGTAGATTTAAGGTTGCAACATTGCGAATATGTGGTGATACTATGATCTTAGCCTGTTTTACTCTTCACATTGTCTCATACATAGTTGTAAGGTGTACTGTATCATATCATATTTCTTACCGTTGCGTATATTGTTAGAGAAAAGCGACATCCCATTATGATAAAAGCACAATTGTTTGCCTAAGTACATACAACGTATGTCTAACATGTACATATAAAGTCTTACAACAGTTGGGTCCATACACTATTGAGCATGTATTTGTCCACAGTGTACCCTTCCTGCAGCACAGATGCCTTACACGCACCAGGCGTCGCCATGGGTGAAACACAGAGTCAAGCGGGCGAGTCGGGCTCCTCAAGGGATGAATGTCACGTGCGCCATGGAAGTGCCAGTTTGGATACAAATCGATTGGTCGTGATATGATGTTGATCAGAAATATTAAATATATTAAATATTTTGTTCCATGAAACTATGCTTACAGATTGGTGATCAGTGATATGTGCTGTGTAACAAGATCGTTTGTTTCAAGTCCAGTGTTTGTGAGTATAGAACTGTACGGATAAGCAATCTTTTTGTTTAGTATAAAAATTGGTCCTGTAACTGCACATTTATTTGGATCTTACTGTGTCCGGGAAGCCCGGCGTACCCTGTTTCAATGGTTTCCTAAGTTCTGAAACATTGCGCAGTACCATGAACGGAGGCCATTCGTCAGAAAACCCGCCACCTTTCACGTGGGGAAAGTGTTCAATGTTCCACTGATATTGATGTGTTTTGTTTACCACTTCTCCTGCGATTGGATGAGCTGAGGACTACGTACTACAACTCAACGGATCATGCCACTTGGTTTTTAGTCATCATGAGTCATCTAAATCCTTTTGTCAGCCGAGTCGGGATAGCTTTGATGGTAATGAGTTCTTGTTTTCTTTTCAGAAAAGGGGTGAAAAGAAAACTGCGTGAGTCTTTGCAGAGACGATCTACAACGAAATAAGTTGAAGCTTGAGATAATGGGCATCAGGCGCGATTATATTCTAGCTTACTCTTGGACCCCCAGGATTGCTATTGTTGGTGTTGCAGCCATATCCACGCATGTCCCAAGGGTTTTCACTCTCAGCAAGTAAAACTTGTCATGTTTGCAATAGATATATAGATCTCTCAAGTCTCAACAGATGAAATTTGCCATCTACGTGGGTATTAAGAATCCCACTACCAACAGTTCAAACTCTTCAACTGCAAGGGATGGATGGGATGGATAGTTGGACTGAGTAGATGCTGCTGGAATCAGTGTCAAGGTGGGAACATCATGAAACATCCTTAAGTAGATATGAACGGCTATGGAATCAGGGAATTCAAACTAACCCGAGAAGAAAGTGAATCTAAACATTGAAATTGTGAGATATTCTGTTTTTTCCACGCTGGCTGTAGACTAAAATTGATTTGTATTATTGTATGTGCTGCAGTGTTGTAGTTAATGCTACGTATTTTTCTTTGAGTAGTGGCAGTGGTAGTAGCAGCAGGTGGTGTTGTTGTTGTTGTTGTTGCTGGTGGTGGTGGTGGTGGTGGTGGTGGTGTTGGTGGTGATGTCTGGTGTCGTTTGCACTGCTCCTGTTGTTGGTATGTCAGAAACACCTCAGGTTTGTTTGGGCCTTCTTTTAAACTACAATAGGACATGCCTTGATCATGTGTAGACGTGTTGAACAGGACGCAGGCCCAGTACGTAGACTAATTGAACTTTGAATCGAAGGGGGTCATGAAAACATAAACTCCAATAAGCATCTAGCATTAAATGGTCGAAGGAAGTTTAAATAGAAACTTCCGACAATATGGAGAGTTGAAAACCAGATGCATAGCTCAGCAGTAGAGTCGTCAAGTCAGTCGACAAAAGATGCAATAGTGTCAAAGTCAAAGAAGATACATACGCGCTAAATGTTAGAGAAGTCACGAAATGCTGTGTTTTTTCAATGATTCGTGTGTCGGGTCAGTCGAAAAGTAGGCCTGTTAAAGCGGCGGGTGCGGAGTCAGGTGGTCAGCGGATAAATCAAAAATTGCACGCCGCTGTGGCGAAAAGCACATTCGGAAGTGAACATGTACAAAACACCGCATTCCGAGAGCACGTTTGTAAGTGCTGATGTCGAAAAATTGTACGCCACTGTGGCGAAAAGCACATTTGGAAGTGAAAATGTTAAAAAACTGAGGGTCCGGGAGCACTTTTCGAAGTTCAGATGTCGAAAAATTGTACGCCACTGTGGCGAAACGTACCTTAAGAAGTGAAAATGCACAAAACATGACGTGTTTGGACCACTTTTGTACGTGCTGATGTTGAAAAAATGCACGCGGCTGTGGCGAAAGGCACATTTGGAAGTCAAAATCTTCAAAACCAGTGGGGTTCAAAGCACTTTTCGACGTGCTGATGTCGAAAATTTGTACGACATTAGGAAGTGAAAATGTTCAAATGTGTCTTTTCTGACCGCAAGTGCTCACGCCGAGTAGATCATGATGAATAAATGTGATGCCCAAGCCAAACTTGTGTGTCTCTTTTGACCGCAAGTGCTCACGTTTCACGGAGTATCTTGTGTGTTTCTTCTGACCGCAAGTTGTTGTTGTTGTTGTTGTTGTTGTTGTTGTTGTCGTTGTTGTTGTTGTTCACAATGTCAGTTAATCAATTAGTCAGTTAGCTTGTTAGTCATTTGGTCGGAAAGTCAGCTAAGCAGTTTGTCAGTCAGCCAGTCAGTCAATCAATTAATCAATCAGTACGTCAGTCAGTTCGTCAATGAGTCAGTTGGTCCGTTAATGCGTTAGCCACTTGGTCAGTTTGTCATGTTAGTCGGTTAATCAGTTAAGCAGTTAGTCACTTGTTTCTGACTGGCGGCCTTCTCTCATCATAACGCGTCTCAGTGGCCAGAACAGCATCGCCAAGTGTTAAACGGGCAATGATCAAGAGGTGTGTTGGCTGCAATCTGTTCTTGTAAAGTAAACCCCTGCACCATATATGCTGGGTTGGCACTTGTGGTTGTCAACGCACTTGTTCAGCCTGGGCAAATGCGATGCAACTCAGTTTCTACACCACATTGGGCGTCTCGCAACTGCTCCTGCAAATCTGCAACCTTCATCTCGGCTCCAGCTCATGCATCCATGGTCCCCACCACAACTCGGACATCCTTGAGCCCTTTCGAGCTCTGAAATGTGAGCAAACATGATCAAAGCCTCAGTCACAACAGCACATCTCTCCTATAGGTTTCCTATTTTGAAACTTCCGCCACCGCCTTGTGCGGTACTACTGGTATTAAATGCATACTAGACATTCAGAACAGTGCACCTTTCATGGTCATTCCACAGTGTTTAACCATTGAACCATGCACACGTTTTGTTTGCCTGACCTCTGCAAAAACATCAGTGTTGGACTGTTGGCCATTCTGTTGGCTGGTGCTACCGTTGATCCTTAAGGCCATTGCAGATGATTTGGCATCCAAACATATGGCCATTAGATGTCAGGCATGGATCCGTTTGGTGCACAGCTGGCAACATGCTCGTAGTACTAAAATACATTTGTTTCAAAGTTCAAAGAGTTGGATATGATATACAGTAATTCTCTGTTGGGGATCCGGACATTTATTGATTATCTGAAAAAGAAAAGAGTTTGAACATGCTTGAACCTCTACTGGTGTAGACTGACGTTTCAGATCCGTGAATTGTCATACTGTGCCAAGAGCCATGCCATATCATTGCAATGTGTACGCACAGGATATAGACACCCCAATATCCATTGGGTAATGCAATTCATTACGGTTGCAGTCTGAGCGAAGGTGGCAGCAGAGATCAAAGGTGTGTGAAAACAATGCGTGATGACTTTAAATATGGTCCCGTTGTTGGGCATCCATGTTAAGGCTTAACATTCAAATTTGCGCTTTTGTTTTGCTGTCCTGATAAATCGTCACCACGATGTTGTTTGTTTGGACGTTATTGATGTTTTTTGTTGAAGTTTGGACGAACCAAGCATGCATGTTTTCAGTGTTTGTACCAACGATTCACAGTTTAGCAGCAGTCCATGCTGGTTCATTTTGTACAAAAAGTGCCATGTTCACAACGAATTGGAATGGCACATATTGTGTACAACAAACAAAATGGGTCCTATTCATCTTTCACACACAAAAGTCATCTCGGTACTCTTGTTATGTCATGTGGTACTTAGTGGCTTAGTGATTCAGAAATGAACCTGTGTGATGACTAGTTTCCCACTGCATGACTCAATGACAAGCAAATGAATCAAACAATCAACTGGTTTTGGGGGTGTCAACCTGATGTAGCCGGGCATGTTCCCTTCCAAATTAACTGGATGTGTCTCAAACACAAGGACTGAAATATCCACTTACCGAAACCGTCAGTTCTTAGTGCAAAACTCCTTGGATCTTTAGATTTGGTCTTTCCATTCCTGCATTGCCCCTCCGTATCCGTGCTGCCAGAAAGCACATTTGCATGAGAATTGGGCCAAACTTGGATTGCCCAGCCCGGCGGAAGGTGGAACGTGCCCTGGCATCTTGTGGATGCTGTGGTTAAGGTGGTTGGATCAAAGCTTACATGTTCATACCCTTACAACTAGCGAAAAATACTGGAATTTACCGGACAAAAATCCGAACCAAACCTCCATTTTTGGGGTTCCAACCGTCCAAGGATTCGTTTTCAGCATTTGTCACGAAAAAACACGGATGGGAGTGCCACACCACTGTACGCAGTACGTAGTATCTGGATTTTCTCTTGAAGAGTTTGGTTTAAATGATGGCACAAATCACAAATCTGTTCACCTTGATGAAGGACACCTTTGGACCGGATTTTCCCCAAAAAAGTGATTGTGGGATTGTGGGAGCTAATCTCTTTGTAAAGATCTGATGTTATCATGATCTCCCAGTGGTGAATTCATGTGCTCAGTGAGAGTGAAAACATTTGCTGAAAGTTCTGCAGGAATAGCAGCAGAATGAACAATGGTAAGCCCACTTTGTATTCTTTTGTCTCATTGATTCATTGCTCTTATATTGCTGCTTGCTTGATCTTCCTGGTTATACAATAGGAAGGCGAGTTGTTGCGTTTCCACTGGTACAACTCCTAGCCTATACATATAAACACGGCATCAACAGCAACTTGCCAGCATCACATGTCAGATCAGAAGTTTTATCTCCTGATTGATCGTCTTGTGAGATAATAGGCCTTATCAAATCTTTAATGACAATGATGGTGTTGGCAACAGAACTACTTAGTCTAATAAGATCTTAATAAGACCCCTCTTTTTTGGCCCAAGGTTTTACTTACTGTATATTCCCATGATTTGCATATGTTGCCTTGAAATGTACGACCGATGCATGGAGCCATGTTAGAATGAAAACAACAAAAGAGACAATTTGTCAACAATACAAAAATGTGATATGATGTGAATATATATATATATATATGTATATGTTGTTTTTTCTATGACTACATAATTAATTCCTTTTGTAGCAGTTCTTGTTCAAGATATTTTGGAATGTTGTTTTGCAACTAAGGCCTTGGTATTGGTTTTGGAGTCGCATGAGGTATGGCAAGTTCCTTGGAGTGGTAAACATCCATCGATGACGCCAGGTTGATGTATCGATGGGAGCCTGTGTTCCAAGGGTTTTTTCTTAGAGAATTAAAAGAAAGGTGTGGACATTGACATGAGCAGTATAGCAAGGCATGTTCTCGAAATATATACGATTGAGAATGGGATGTGTGAGTTGAATGGTGCAAGACTGGGCTGGTGTGCAAATGTGCAAATAGTCCTTGGAATCCCTGCTAAAGAATTGACGAGAGAGCGCCGATTCTGCAAGATGGATGATTGTTGGTTAAAAAAGATGTTGCTTGGTGTTAGTCTTGAGCTGTTTAAAGACACATGAGCTGAATGTTTCCTTGGCACGCAAACACTTGGTCTTAAGATTCTCAGTCAGACAGGAGGTTGGTGACATACCTGACCTCCAGGAGCAAGAAAACTATGTTTTGTTTATGCAGATGTTTTTCTATGTTGGTGGTTTTGGTTGGGAAAGGTGCGCGAAGTTTTTGTACTATGGCAATGGGTCTAGAATATGAAGATTTTCAATGGCTGAACCGTCTAAACTATTGGAGACCTGAATCTGTCTTCACAAATCAATGGTCCTAAACTTTTACTGGCAAGATAGTAATAAAGGCCAATTGAGAAGTGAACTCCAGAAATTATTGGTTGTTTGGGTCATGCTGGGGGTTATGCTGCCCTTAGTTTGTATATTAACATCAAGTATTATTAAGTATTTATAGCCCATTAGGCCACTGTGTGAATCCTATGTGAAAATCCTATGTGAGAATCCTTACTACCTGACCAATATATTAAGAACGTATATGTTACATTCATATTAATACTGATTAATAATGGAATGATATGCACTATGTTTTTGTTGTAAAATTTACCAGTTGGTAATTTTGCTTTACAGTTTCCCAATATACACCTGATGACATCTGAGGTATCCACCCGCCCGTTGGGTTGAGTTGGGGTATCTCAGTGAATCCTGGTGGCTTTTTTTGGTCCCAACATGGTAGCTGATGGGTCATGGTCTTGGTGAACATGATGTATGTATATATATATATTGTATGTGCGTTTGGATACATGTGTGTATTTGTTTTTATAAATGTATATATGTATATATAGAAATATATTTACTTTTATAAATATACATGGTATTTGAAAGCTTTGAAAGACCTTTTGAGTCCGGAATAACGAAACAAACTGCTGGTTCTTGACTTCCCAGGATGCTGAACAATTGTGAAATTTGGATACTAATTTTGTTATCCAATGCTTTGGGTGTTTGTTTGGACTATCCACCTGGAATTTTGACAGTTGGAGGCCCAAGCATGATAGCTTGCAACATGGCTTTCTAGACGTAGACATGTCACTCGGTGGTTTGGAATTCAAGGAACTGGGACCCTCCCCCAACGAAGATAGCTTTTCAGCGATTCGTTGATGGATACCAAAATTCCAAGCCACCCCTGAACCTTGGTGTGAAAATGTCAGATGTTCTTAGTGTCCTTTTCTAGGTCTTGATGTGGTGACATTTTGCATTATGTTCTTATATCTTCGGACATGGAAGATGCACAAAACCAAAGAAAATACAGCAAAATTTTCAATACCAATGCAAAAATGCTTCAGTTGTGGAATTTCACGCCCAAAAGGGGTGAAACAAGTTGCGCCGTCGTCAAATAATTATGGTTTGATTGCCTCGCTGAAAAAAATATGTTGTGTAATTGTCCCGGAAGGAATGGCAGGTGCTGCCCTTGCCAGGTTTTGTTCCTTTAGTTTGTAGAAACCCTTGGAAGTTGTCGGTACGTGTGTATGTAAATATATATATATTTATATATCCCTCCGATGACCTGATCCCGAAAGGGTCCTGTAGTAAGGGATTATATTATTGATCCATGGCTCTATGTAATAGACGCTCTTTTCACACATTTATGGGTAAATAATTCATAATATATATTACAAAAAATAATATATATATATATATATATAGATTGAATTATTTGGTATGTTTGCATATACTTTTGTGCATGCTCGCACCTTCGGATCAGTTGCTTTTATCAGGGGCATCACCATTGTGGAGGAGAACGAGTACGGTCTCTTGCCTCAGGGTGGTCAAGTCAACCAAGTTGAAGTGAAGCAGTCGGATTGTTCCAGCTGTTCCAGATTGAATCATGTTTTTTTCGTTTTTAGCTGGGTGGCTTAGGTGAGCAATGGACCACTCACGTGCAATTCGCGAAGAACGGCACACGCTCCTTGATTTTGCAACAAAACACTGGAGATGTTTACAGATTCATCAGTTTATAGTTTTGTGTTTTTCTTCTTCATTTCATGGTGACTTATTGACTAAGAAAAAACACTTTAACAGAAACAGCATCTATTGCACCTACCATTCGCTAAAAATCATCATGACAATTTTGCTGCCTAAGTACATCCCAGTCCAAACCCCAAGAGCAGATTGGAAACTTGTGAGCTTTGCTTGCCCCTCCACCGTGACTCGCTATTGATTCTCAACCTAAATAGTTCAACTTAATTACAGAATTGAACAGTTGCAAGCTTCGAGCTTGCATATAATGGGTGGTATTTAGAAAATGATATCGTACCTGTGATACGTTGTTTTGTATATAGACAGATAGCTAAATGATAACTAAGGAACAAACTATCTAGTATCCAATCTATCAACTACTGCTATAGCTACCTATCTCGCCTTTTCTCCCTGTGTTTCAGCGGTAACAGTGTAGCACAAAGCTCTGACAGTTATTCTCCAATGCCATGCCACCAACAGCAGTCGCCGAAAAGCGAAGTTGAGGTAGTTTGCCCATGGATGAAAGTGTCTTGGCGATGGAGGGTTAGGACAGGAGATGTGCTGCCATGGTCGAACCTGTCAATGGTCATGATGTCCTACCCCCATTTCGGCAGAGAGGTGCTTACATAGCTATCAAAACCTTGTAAATTTATGGAATAGTGCATGAAACTGTTAAAAGCCTTTTGATTATATAGCTGATTAACTATAAACTACCTGCCAAGTGGTTAGCGGGCTGTTGTCTATCCAGTGTATGTAGAAACAGCTCTGAAAACGCCATAGCATGCAGGTGGATTCTTGGGATTCACTCGGAATCAGTTGGAGGAGATCATCCCAATACAGCAGAGTTTACTTTATCAGGAATCAGGAGGTTGAATCTTGTGGATTCGAAATGGTATATAGATGAAGGCATTTGCTTTGAGGGCGTAGGCGGCTATAGGCATGGAGGGCAAAGAGATTACTCAACCATTCTGGTGTGCATGTGTGCCTTCAAACGTAAAGGCCGCAAAGACTACCGTCTCCAATGATATGGCTTGATGAATAACAACACCAAGTGAAAAAAAACACGCACACATTGATGGGTTTGACCAAGCTACATGGTTTCGCCAAGGAAGAAAACTTTCAGCGGGCGTTTTTCTCGGGAAGAAACATGAACTTAAGAGTTTTAACAGCTATAAAACAGTTTGAACATATGGCTTAATTAATGTCAGTTACTGTATAGCTCAAAAGATGTAATTTTGTTTTTTTTAAACATGCATCCAAACAACTAATTGTTAACTGCTGTAGTTACTAGTGATTAACTGGAGCTGACTGTTGTAACTCCTTTAAGTCATTTATACTTCTATTGTTTGCCACAATGACAGAATACAACCCTAAGTGAGAAACGACTGCAAGTACAGTACATGGGACTTCCGTTCGCCCAACTGATCATTCAAACGACTAGCATGGCAAGGTTTCTCTCAAGACTGGTCACGTCGACAAGTGACATGGTTCAGATGGGTTGGTTGGGTGGTTCATTCCATGTTATGCAGGGTTAAACTAAGACTGAGGGTATGGGAAGCATGTGGTTTTCTGGCATACGCCCCATTTGCAACCCCTGAAGACGTGATTGGACACCAGACACCAGTTTAGAGGCAAAAAAACAAAGATCGGTTGATAGTTCGTGGCTGATTTTGGGATGAAATCTTTCGCCCTTTTTCTTTAGGGATGAAATTGGTTCCCGGGCAAAAGGGAGTCTGGTCAGTCAACAACCAGGATTTCACAAACTTCTTTGTGTGAAGATTCCTGCCACTTTGGATAGAGGTTTCCCTAGAAGGCCAGTGGTTCTTTGCCTGTCGTGTTTTATTTCAAGCAAGTTCCTAGAGTGCAGACAATATGAATGAACGAATAACAGCAAATGCTGCCTGAATTAAGAGACTATCCTAATATACTACTAGTAATTAGTTCAGTACTGTGAGGGTATATTTGTTTTGATTGGCGCATCACCTTGGGGAATTTCCATGTTGATTGTAGCACAGGCCTGGAGGTTTCACCGGTTTCAGGCCTTTATAAGCACCAAAAGTAGGTAGTGAAGATAGCAATTGTTTTTTTTTTTGAGGGGACCAGTAAACTTAAAACAGTGTAATGATTTCAAATTATATTACTGTTGATCATAGTTTGACGTATTGATGATGTGTTTCAGTTTCACATATTGTATGTGTTTTTCACATGTGTTACATCTACATTTATGTGATTCATAGTCCAAGTTGGGTAAGTTATGGCGACCATATCATTGAGAACACTAGTTACAACCCCAAGAAGTTTCATGGCGGTTGAACCTACAGAACAGGTTTTGAATCTATCCTTCAGTAAAACTAACATGTCAATGGAAAATCACTAAACTCCCAGTTAAACAACTGCTAAAAAACGTCTTGGTGTTTGTGGTATGTTTTCCAGCCAGGTGAGTTTGCCAGAGGTTTTTTCGGTCTGTTCAAAAAACAAATCCCCGAGACCAAATCATTGACATACACTTCAGGTGAATAGGGTTTGCTGAAGCCGTCCCCTTTGCGCGAACGTGGCTTCTGAACAATGGTGACCGTGTGGGGTGGCGTGCCCTTGGCTTGCAAACTCACGAAAGCGGCTAGACTTCTTCCAAGGTGATAAACTATTTGGCTACTGACTTGAACCAAGTGATGTCATCACAAAAAGGAAGTTTACATCAAAATTTGGTCTGATTTCCATTTGTTTAAGGTTGGTGCCTGACAATCTTGTTTTCAGCAGGATGTTGTGGTATTTGTTGAGGGTCTTATATGTAACACGCGTTTGCGTACACTTAATGAAATGAATTGATCATCACAATTGTAGATCATTTGCGTTTTATATAGTTTGAGAGGTGGTGCTTCCAGCTATGCTTTATCTTCTAACCTCACTTGGGAATGGTTCTTGTTGACCAAGTACAGGTTGAGTCCGAACACCAACTAGTTCAGCTTTGTCCATGTTTTTGTTCCTCATTTTCATGGTGAACCTCGGACGCGTCATCGCCCTTGTTGCCATTGACACCTTGTTGTCTCGGTCAGACCTGAGAACAGGCATGACAGTGCACAAGGCTTTCGCCACCAATGGCGCGCCCTCTGGGATGTTTGGTGGCCATGACAAGTATTCTAAGTTCGAAGAAGACAAGGATTGTTTCTTTTTGGGGATCCTTTTGTGCAACCTAGGTGTTGTTGATTGCTGCCGGCTATATAAAATTGACTGGGAGTGTAGCAAACTGGAACTCAAAAGGCATATGTGGACCCTGCAACCCGGTTGGAGAATCTTGCAGCTGTTGGGACGGTTCAAACCACTGTACTTGAAAAGAGGCTATCGACCAGACTAAGTGCCTTGCAGTGCCTTGCAGGATTTTTCCAAAAGCACCAGTTTTTTTTGGTTAGTCGCTTGGTTCCCACACACCCTAAGAAACATGATATTTTGTTTCAAAAGAGGTCCAAGAATAGACTTTAAATGGGTTTTCCGGTTTTCCTTTGTCAGATTCGTGTTTCCTGAATGCTCGACCGCCAAACATTGCCAAGAGCTGCGGTGTTTTCCATTCTAGACGTTGTGAGCCATGGTGGTAAACCAGTTCATTTGGGAGTTACAATTTGCGATGGATTGAAGCGATGTGCGAACAACATAGATCCCTCAACTTATCATTATCCAAATGATGATGAATGCAAAAGGTTTCACTACCCTTATTCTGGAGATTGATTTTTTTGAAGTATGACCATTTATGTACTCCAAATCCTTGTGACAGCACCTTCAAGAGCATACGAAAACAAGGGAGTTGTCCTGTTCAGCACCAGTTGCCATGGAGTGCTTTTCATTTTTTGCTGGTAGGGCAGGGTTTCATATCTCTCAACTGGTACAAGATTTCTTCCATTCGCTATAGCACTTCAGACAGGCTCTCAGTTTGAGACACGCCCCTCAACCCTCGACGGAGAGTTTTGGAACTTAATGTCGGGAGAGATTCATGTGTTTAGAGGGCAAGGACATTTAAGGTTGCTGCTTGTGCGGTCCATACTCATGATGTTTCTATGCGTTTCTGTGAGGGATGGTCATCAAAATTCCTCTTTAATTGATCATCCCTAACCCACAATTGCGGGCCTCCCTTGAGTTGTATAGTAGCTTTTTTCAACTGACATGAACCGAATTTCGAGTTTTCATTGTACCGACTTTTGTGTTCGCCAATCATGTTTGCATCTTGGCCACACATTCGCGGTTGCGGCGGCTAAACCTCACCGGGAAACTTCCACGGGAACTGCACTGTAGATGCTGAGCATTTTTGATGGAGTTTTTAGGGCTGGTTTTCTGACGTCATGTTCGACGCCAGCCTCCAAAAAATGAGGTTAATGAAACATGATATCTCAGTGACATAAACAGAATTTGGCATTGCATTACCATTCTCAGAAGCTGAGTGGATTTGTAGGGTCTATACATCTTTTTAGAGCGAGTGAATGGCAAAGTGGAATGAATTGGGATATTTGCCCATCCATGATGCCAGTGGAAAGGGGAGCTTATTTGGACTCCTCAAGCTTAAACCCCGGTGGTTCCATCCTGATGGCGATTGAAATTAGTCAGACACATACTGATGTGTGGCTTTTTGGGCACCAAGTAAGAAAATGGACCTGCCTATACTATGAATATTATCCGGCCTTTGTGTTTCCAAACTGGAACCTGAATTTTGGGTTGCTACTGTAGCTCATCATACATCAACATGCACATCTTCAGTCTTATGACACTCGTCCCGTGGAGGTTTTCCAACAAGCGATCAACATGCCTCAGCTGGAACAGCTGAAGCTGGCCCAATGACGCGACTGTCGGACGATGACCTCTGAAGAGGTTGGACTGTTCGACTGAACACTGCAGCGTTGAGATGTAGCGCAAAGGTTTGGGATTTTTGGCAGGTCAAGAGCTTTGTGAAGTCAATGTAAGCGCCCCTACACTTTCTGAACAAAGGGGTAGGTCCCAATAATTTCGGGAAAATGCAGGTTGGTTTAAAATGTTCAAATTTAATTTAATTTGCCCAGAATCAGGTCCTCTTGGATTTTTGGTGTTGCAATGCTAGATTAGGTAAATGGAATAAAATGGATATATTTAGCCAATGCTGTAGGAGACCCACTGCCACGGACTGTTCAGCAGTGAATGATTGTGAGCCATAGCTGTTTTGGGGCGTTTTCGGTGTTTGATGATGAATTCTGTCATAGATTTGCTCCAGAAAATTGGTGATTTCAGACGAGCCTGGGAAACCTTTCAACTTGCTTCACTGATAAGGGACACACACTCCGGACCCCATGATGTATAATGATGGTCAAGGAAGGCTTATTAAGGAATCTACCAGAACGGTCTTGAAACCAGATTGATGAATTGGTATGGGTTGCCAAATATCCAATCTCTTTGACTCTAAAGATCTCTAAAGTGTTGGACCTGACATCTCAAAGCTGCAGCTGTCAAACAAACTTCATTGTGGCGTCTGGGGCGTGACAAAAAGATGGACCTGCGGAGGGAGCACTTTCTCTAGGTAGTGCAAAGTACAACTAAAGCCTAAGTCTTCGACAAGAAAGATATGGTAGACGTGATGGAAACAATACACCAACGATACTCTAGTTTATTTACTGCAAGTAGTTTTATTTGGTATCTTGGGTTTGGTCAAGCTTCGCGACATACTATGGTCTACTTCACCACCGACTTTGTCAAGAAACATATTAAATTTTGTACAGGAACACCCCAGATGTTATATAGTTTCCTTCAACATGTGTGTGTACCGATATACCCAAAAATCAAAATTGATAGTTTCCATACTTATCCACAATGAAAAGTCACTATTTTTTGGGTTGTCTCCATTTGTTCAATCCAAACTCCCAATGGTGCAGATGTTGCATACATAATCCTGCCCCAATGTAACACGTTCATGTCATCTCATTGTTGGAAGTCATTATTTTCAACCTGAAGTCCAAAGTCCAAAGTTCTGTAGATGAATGGAGCCAAAGTCCCATCACCAGGATACGAATAGATGAATTTAGACCTGCAGTTTGATCGTCAGAGTTCATGCAAATATATGATACGATAATATGTATATATACTTATACTATATTTATGTATTGTTATTCATATATTATATATACATACAAAGTAGTATACAAAGTATAAAAGGTTTCACTTCCTGAGCAATCATTCCACGCCGAAAAATTCACCAACCTGTTTTACATTGAATATGTTTTCAGGATTCTTACTCTGTGTTGCCCCTATAGATTTCTACCATGAAAATGCTTGATTAAAACACCTTGTGGAACGACCTCAACTCCACGACTGACTCATAGCTCTATCGTCTCATAAGGCCTCCGCAAAATGCTTGGAGCATTTGACCACCTTTCAACTCACCGGCTGCGAAGAGGCCCCCAAAAAATCGGGAGATGATGGAGTTTGTGACTGGAACCCCGTTCTTTTTTTGGTGATTGTACAAGGAGAAAACTATCATGAATTAAATGATGAAAGCTAAAACTGTTTTTTCTGGGGGGGGGAAGTCCCAAAACTTTGGAAGCCCAACCTACTGAACATCTACTGAACATTTGTGAATTGAGTGGTGTTTAATCCATGCAAGTCTAGGAGCGTGTTTAATTTTCAAAACCGACCTCTATAGTAGCCACTGGGATGATCACTTGGCCGGGCCCCGCTCTAAGGCGATTGGATAGATTTTTGTTTCCCCGTTGGGAATTAGAGAGACCACGGAGCGGTGTGTGTTTCTCCAAGTTGATACCAACGAATATCACTGTTCATAGCTGGATTCTTTATGTGGTTGTGAATTCCAGGGCTTCATCTCCAAGAGCTCTGATCCAGAATCCATTCTCGTGTGTTCTATTGAATGGCACCAGTTTCAACGGTACATATGTGGTGTTCTTAAGATTTTTTTAAAGTATATGTTCACCTGTTTCAATGGGAAGATGTCCCAATTGAATCCATTGGACTACTCTGATATTTTTTACTGGGTGAAAACAAGCACCAATAGGAATTGAACTATCATTGAACCCATTCAACATCAGGGCTACTTTTTTTGAACCTTCACATCCACAAAAGCGAAAAAAACGGTGACACCTGGCCAGGTTCGTTGCCGCCTACCTGCCGAGACCACAGGCAAGGTTTGTAACCAAGTTGCAAACCCATGTATATGGGGGTTGAAATAATAAGTACTGATACTGTTTTGGATGATACAAGTATGAGAATTGATGTACTTCCCTTGTTCTGGGGATCACTATAGCTCCTTGTGGGAACCCTGATTAACCAACGAGTAGAATGGTATGGAATGCAGAACTCACACACAGTTGATCATCCCGCATTAGCACGGTGTTTTGTTGCGAATACATTTGGAGAATGAGCATTATACATGCAAATAGGTTCAATCTAGCCCGTAAAATCCATGTGGCCCTCATGGCAAGATCAGGTGTTGATGCAACGTCTCAGGTAGTATGTTTGTGTAGACTTGAGATAGTTGTTGTTGCCTTGCCATGTTGGTTCTAGCAGACATGTTTGGTGACCATGTGAACAACATCAAGTAAAAAGATGGCACATCTGCTTTTGCGACGATAAGGATGACTTTGACGCTGAGCATTACCATGATGATAACGATGATAACAATGGTGGTGCTGATGAGGGTATTGTTGATTATTGATACTATTTGATGTTAGTATACCATTTTTATCATGAAGATGATGATGATGATCATCATCATTATGATGAGTATGACTATTCTGCGAAGAATCCAGGATGAAAGGGGAAAAGGGGGTTATGCTCCCGGTGAATCATCTTGGTTTTTTTTTGCCTTGAAGGCTATGATGTGTCCAAGTGCGACACTGCTACTGATGCAGTGCCGCTTCATGAGTGTCGCGAAGCTCAAGGTGATGAAAGCCTCCCAGAGTATGGTAGTCAATTCATGTCAATTCAGGGATTCCTTATGAATAAAAATATCATGGTGGGGAAAGTATACAATTCTGGAGGTCAAAGTAAGTTGGGATAGATGCTCCGAGCAGATTCATAACGGGTTCATATACAGCAGTGTACGCAGGGAAGCGTAACCGTTTTGTGCACTTTATCTTTTTGTTGATGATATACCAACAATAGGAGTATGGCCATGGCGAAAAGGAGTAGATTGACATGAACGAGACAATAGTCCCCAAACTCTCAAGGTTCAATCACCCAGAGTGATCCTACATAGTACTGAACATTGCAGAACGGATATTTATTTCAGTTTCCTCACATTTCCTAATCACATCTGAGGATGCTTGAATGATCAGAGTCCGCTTTCAACTTCAAGCAAAGAGGTTTTCCTGTTGGAAACGCATCGGGGTGAAGTTTCATAGTGATGTCAGTCCGGAGTGGGTTTAAGTACTTCAGTATGGGGAATCCATTTGATTTCCATGGAGTCCCTTTTGATATTTTTTGTTCACGATCGCCCAGATTTATTTGGAAGATTGGAGTTAAGTAAAAGACTGGAACTTCAATGATGGTGACTTGGTGTTTTGCTGCTAGGTGGAGATCCAACTATCTATGTATATATATATATATGAGAATCATAGTTACATTGTCATGTCCGTTACAGTCCAAGTGATTACATCAAAATTGAGAATTCAAACTGCAAAAACAAGTATTTTCAACAAATACTGGTCCATATGCAAACTGTTGGGTGGTTATCAAGCAGAAGCATTTGTTGTACATTCAAATCTATTTCCATTCTCCACGAAGCATTTGCCTAAACGAGGTCAGGTCTCCTGTGCTGCAGGCTTTGCTGCAGAACAATTAGAGGCCTTCTCCAGTTTTGTTGTGTTTGTTTGATTTTTTTCCTGCTGGCATGTGAAAAAAACATGTTTGATTTCCATTAATGGATGGGAAAACGACTGTACCCGCCTTTCTTTTGTGCTCAGGGCTTGGGGCACATCCCAGTAAACCCCTGAGGAAATTGTACAGAGGAACATGAAAATGATGGATGTTCCTTCGAGCATTTCTTCAGGACTTGTTCTTTTTGGAGCGCATGTTAACTCTTTTGTGTGTTTGTGTGGGATGATTTTTACATGCAGGGAGGCAGTGATTGAACATCATTTACTGTTCTTTCATTTTGTAGTGATGCTTTGTTTTCTTCAAAAGAACTTCTCGGACGTTGACAAATTCATTTCAAATCTCCACCATACACAAGGCAGAGATGCATCACTACCCGAGTCCTATGTCGGCTGACTAAAGCGAGAGAGTTGCCAATAACGTCACCAGTTTCTACAGGATTGCACTTGTGCACTAGAATATGATTTACATTAATTTACTCTATGCAGCAACGCATGTCATTGCTGAATGATCCCCAACCTTCAAGTCTTTGTAACTATACATTAGTCTACTTCCTAACGTTTTGGAGTTTTCTGTATTTGTGTCTGGATGTGTTGTCGGAGGTCCACACATAGTTTGCTATGACAATCCATAGTTGGGAAGGATTTGTATATTAAGCTTTTGGCACCAAACAGTTGACAAAATTTGAACAGAAAGAATATAAGTACCGTACATTACCGCACCTAGTACGTTGAACAAGTATTCCATGACAGGTGATGTTGGTTTGACTGTGACTATATACTACTTGTTTTGCTCCACTGTTGGTTCTGTTGGTGACATTGCAAGCAATGCAACGACGTTTCGTCGCAGGTCTTTTGCGACGAGGGCACCACTGATTTTCGTTTGACCGGGTAGCTTGAATGGGGGGTACAGGGTATCGCACAGACATGATCGAAAGGTCCACACCCTGCTAGATTCCCCCACAACACGACCATGTTCTTCCTTGGAAAAGAAGCACCTTTGCCATATAGGCATTTTGCTGTTCCGAGTTAATTTTGCGTATGTAGGGAAAGGTCACAACAAGCCAATGATTGGAAGGGGGAGGAATCAAGAGAGCTGTTGGGAGTCGTAAAATCTCCAAAATCACCGGGATGAAGCACTCAATCCCTACCACGAAAGCTATGATACCATGCATATAACGCAGGAACGTCAACAGAGAGGGCTCGATCAGAATCAGAACCACGGATGATGAAAGCATTGATGATGAGATATTGCATGAGCCGATCACTAATCTCAATTTGGACCCATCCTTAACCCATCAGGGATTTCAAGAATGCCTATCAGGTTTTGTAGCAAAATATCTAAAAATGGTTTTACAGTCAAGATGATTGATTTGTAGTGGAAACAAAAAGGGTTGAAAGTTCAAACTAGGAAAAAAACATTTGCAGCAAACAAACAAATTGTACTCGTAGCATAGATGTACATACTAGGTGTACAGGCCACAGTGCCAGGCCAACTAGGCTGACGAGTACTCTCACGATGTCTAGCCCAGTCGCCATGAGAAGCTGACAAGTAGTCAATGTAGATAGGCGAAGGCCATCAAACACAAGTCACTGTCCCCGGTTCCGGTTGGGTTGGGTTTGGGCTGTTGGAGGTGCTATCAGTACTGCGAAGCACCGCAGGGCATTGACAATGCCATGTGGCCGTTCCTCGGTAATGTTGGAAAAAACAACCAAGCGCGGTTTGGCCGCTTTGGCATGCTGCTTGCAAAGCGGCACTGTTTCAAGTATACATTTTTTTCCAGGAGGGAGTGCTCTTACAGGCGGCAGCGCCCAGATAGCTTGCAAGTGATCTAAATACGGCATCATGTTGGTCCAAATATGATGTGTGAACATGTGTGTTTTTCTTGTCCAATCATGTACAAAGTATATTTGTGAATGTGTTGTGATTGCGATATGATTCTTGGTGTTTGGCTGCAAATACAATTCAAATGCAAGTGCCTTAAGTGTGTACATCATTAGGTAACACAATATGTAACAAGTATTGCATTTTTTCCAGCAAAGACGTGCTTTGTACATGACATTAAAGACAAATCCGAGGTCATGCGCCTCCGGTTCCACCGTGCAACATAGCAACGTGTGCGTGGCCCAGTGTGTTCGGGTGACCCAAGGTGAGGGACCTAGTGGTGGATGCCCAAACGTAGCGCCTATGGGGGACGGTCTATAGAAGCAAGAAGTATATTCGATAATATTATCATATCTTATATACGTATATATATACACTGTATATATTTATTTTTGTTTACATATATATATATATACACAGGTAGTATGTTGTGCGTAATGTAGTGTCTAGGTACGTATATGGACTATAGTTGCAAGGAATCTTCAGAATTCTCCTATAATCTATAGAAAGACTGTAAAATGTTTGGGTCCGTCCCTACTTCATGTAATTTTTTGTCCTTTCTGGCTTAAACAAAACTCTACCCAAGTGCTTGCAGATGTTTCTTTATCTCCCGAATATCCAGATCTATGATAGTATGTATCTATATGATATATATCTATCTATACATTTATATGATATATATGTCTGTCTCTATTTCTATACATATATATTTATATTTTTCACAGATCACATAGAATTTACACATGGCTAGGGGAGTTTTCTTTTAACTCCGACATACGTTGACCGAGGTGCCTGGCTATACTGCAAGACCTTCAGAGCTGAGGTTCACCGTGGATAGGGGTGGTGGAGAAGTTCACCACAGAGAAAAGATGGGTTAAGATGCAAAAAAACAAATCCAACTAAAGCTGGGCAAGCTTGTGTTTCTTGGTAGTGAGTATGGCTCAAGTTTGTGATGATGATTGTTTTTCAAATGTATCTAAATGTTGACTTGGTGAAGATTGGCAGGATGATACTTGATGAAATACAATCCCAAAATGAAAGAGCCTATCCCTACTGAGTGACAGCAACCAACTCCGTCAAATCTAGTGCCTATCGATGCCCTTGATGCCGGATGAACCAACGCCATTCATAGCTAAAAGGTGCGAACGTGGCATTCTCGTGCCTCAAAGCTTTGAATGCAATCAGGCGAATCAGACGGAAGGGGGGATTCACTGTTGACCTGAAGAAACTGAGATAAAACTGACAGATATAAACTGAAAAAAAACAATCACGTAAAGCCAAATGTGGTGGTGAAAAAGGTATGTAGCTGCTGATGTAAACGTCGAAGAGAAAAGACAATTGTGAGACTGATGATGATGATGATGATGATGATGATGATGATGATGATGATGATGATGATGATGATGATGATGATGATGATACTAATTGCAACCACACACCGAGTCTGCTTTACATTATTTGCAGTATTGTATGGAGTTTATGAATCAAAGTCATGCTGTTGTCATTGTCATCGTCGTTGTTGTTGTTGTTGTTGCTGCTCCTGCTGTTGTGCTGTTGTCCAACTTGTTGCTGCTGTCGGTAGTGGTGGTGGTGGTGATGGTGTTGGTGCTCATCCAATGCGACCATGCTGGTCCATGATGCACGCACTTTCAAGAACTGAAGGATGCAACGGGTCCCAAGAGGCATCAAGACGCAATAACCATCTTCCAACCAACTTTCCTGCCGGTGGCTTTTGCTAATTTGCTTTCCTGGATTCAATTCGCGGTAGGACTTGTGTTTTTCCAGACGCTCAGAGTAGTTGGCAATCAAATCTATTTTTTGTCAATTATGTCGGCATCTTAAAATCCACACTTTCAGAGGATTCGAGCTTTGGGCCTAACCTTATCCCGCAAGGGATGGTTAAGCAAAAGTAAAGGAAGCTAGACTCACTATGTGAGCTGATTCAGCCTCATTTTTCCAGTACCTCCTGGTAGAAATACTGTAATGACTTCTGACTCTCCTTTTCTCAAAAAAAATACATGTGTGCGTGGGTGTGTGTGCGTGTGTGTGTAGCGTGTCGATGAATCTTCATCTCCTTCACCCGTTGATTTTATAATTGGACATGTTGATTGAAAGAAGCTAGCTGGACCGAGGCCAATTGCAATGCGCCACAGTTTGTCGCCAATGCCAAAGACCCATCCTGTCAGGACGTGTCTTTTGAAATGGTATGCCATGGAGGGTGAATTTGGTAGCGAACAGGAAATCTGTACACTTCAAGTCCTACATCCAGCATGTTTTGCATGGTTCTATTGATGCCTCCCGGTTACCCGCAGGAGGGAGTGTTGCTGATCTCTGGAACCACATGCACACCACAGTGTCGTGAGGCCAACGTGGGGAAGATGTGATTCTTTGGGGGACTTAAAGAAATTTATGTATATGCAATGTATGTATTTGTTTTTATATACATTATATGATTATGTATACATACATTCTGCTAGGCTGCTGTGAGTGAGATCCCGTTCCTGCATGCACTCTTGCTTCCTGGTCACTCTCAAACCTCGAGGGATATGAAGCAAGTCTCCCAGAGCTGCTGTGCGACAAGGGCATTTTGTCGCCCTCCAACTTCAGCAGGGTTACCTGAAGAACTGGCCCAACAGCAGGAGGAACCCTGATGGACATGCTGCTAAACAGCCCCCCCATTTAGTCAAGAATGCAGTTGATACACTGTAGGGAATTCTTCAGCCAGCTCAGCATTGTTGGTGAGGTTAGTGGATGATTTTGAATTTGAAGAAATTGATACCTGATGGCACTTCTAAATACTTCTAAGTTGGGCAGATAACCTTATCCCTCCAAAACGAGACTTCTCAAATTCAAAGCAGGTGAATATTTGGTTAACCTCACCAATAAGTAACGGTAGGCCCCTATCATGAGAAATCTGATCGGAGCCAAGGCCTGTGTCAAATAGTTGCATGACATCAGAGCTAAAACCCATGAGAACCAACATGAGCCAAGGCTGGGTCTTTGTCAAGATTTGGGGGGAGCTCTTTAAGGATAATTGCCGTAAGTCCAGGCCAAATGACAGGCGCTTATTTTGGCAGGACTTCGGACTTCAATAAAATTGATAGTTGTGTCCACCAAGGTGGATTTTCATATTGCGTCAAATTATACCAAACCATTAGAGAAAAACTCCCTTAGTTTCCTGTGAAAAGTGACCGCCATTCTAAAAGGGCCACAAGGAAAGGGACCGTCTTCCAATCGCCATTTTTCGGAGCTACCACAGTGGACGTGGAACAACCCAAGTTACGACAAGCTCACCTCTTGTGAGGTTGTGACGGACGACCCTGTAGTGCTCTAGTGCATGAGGCGCTGTTCTTGGGAAACGTACCAGGGACGGTCAAGGGAGCCATGATTGTAGCCAAAAAAACATAGAATTACAAGAGATGCGAGAGTATTCAAGAACTATGTTTCATTTGATTGTTCTTCTCCATGTAGATGTGGTAAATATTTACCGATATTTGTCATTAAGGCAGCCAGAAAGTCACCGAACGAAACCTTCCCGGAAAGATGGTGCCTCTCGACGTCCACCGGTTTTTTTTGGACGAAATATACTGCAAAACACGTGAGATTTCATAGGATTTTGGATGAAAACATGCTAAAACATGTGGGGTTTGAAGGTTCAGCCAACCAAAAAAAACCGTTTGCGCCGGTTGATAGCGCAGGACTATGCAACGCTGGAGTACTCAGATTTCAAGTGATTACCGGTGCAAGGTTGAGGGTCCTACGATGGTGTTGAACAAAGATGAATTAGATTTCTGAAAACCAATAAACCAATGTTATTGTGAGAGCAAATTGTTGACAGAAATACCAGGTTTGTTGGAGCCCTAGCAGAAGCTTAGAAAAATACATTAATAAAGGTTATGATGACACAGTAAATAGGATGAACATGGGGCGCTTTTTGTGGTACAATTGAGTTGAAGGATGTTGTGTTGTTCACAGAATTTTTGGATTTTAGATTCTAATACAGACCGTATAGCGTATACCTTTATATAAAAAACGGTTGTAAATTTACATTCTAACACCCGCCATGAATTTGTTTTCACATTCAAAATCCCTCATGAATTCTTTTTATACACACACATGCACCATATGTGTGCATAACATGTAGAACCTCTGAGTACATGTATGGTGTTTGCCTCCAAACGCTGTTGAGTATCACTAGTGATAGTCATATGTGAATATGTTTCGGGACAGTGGAACAGGCTTTGTCTAAATAAGCATGATGACACTACACCTCGGCAAGTTCTTGCAATGTGTCAGGAAGCTTGTTAATTTGTTTTGTATCAAAGTTTGCCAAGATACAGCTCCGTGAGTCTGCATTTTCTAGTTGTGCGTGTTTGTTTTCTGTTTTGGTTTTGGTTTATGTTGAAATATTATATATACCATGACTGAAAGTTGCACAACACATTTCTTGTTTGTAGGCAAAACATGGCAAAACTGTAGATTTTTTCCCAACCTCAAGACCAACTGCCCCATTTCCTGGAGTGGAAAAGGCCCAGTTGTGCAGAAGGCTCCGAAATTCCTCATGGAGGCAAGGATGTGTTGATCGTTCCATATGAGCCACAAAAAAGGCTGTACACTGTACTGGTTGCCTGATTTATGCAAGGGAAATAGAATAGAATTAGTAAATCCATGTATATTCAATTCACTATACACTAGCCTCATCTACGCACTATGGACTGTGAAATCGCCTTTAAGAGGAACCTCGTCATGCAGCAACCAGGATTTCATGGGCTGGGAATCAGTAGTTTTTTTTTTGACTAGTTACTGTGAGCAGTTGGTCACAAACGACCCTAGTTAGTTTGTGTGGGTAGGTTTGGATGCATCCGTCAAGATAGCCATTTTGATCTAAAATGTCTAGTCTTTGGGGATGGTTGAAAATATCTTGCAAGTTAGGCCCGAGTGGGGAGAATCTTGGATCTGAATGCAGCTGTCTTCCCGACAAGATGATTCCTCAACAGATCTTCGGGCCTGGGCGCATGGGCTTGGTGAATCATCCATCTCCCTTAGCAAACAACGAGTGTACAGGACTCACTCGTTGTACCCTGCAACAATCTCTTCACATATGGCCATGAACCCATCATGAACACCTCTTTCCTTTAGAGTTGCTTTAGATGGCTAAATTGGAGCGAACAGAAGGTTTTTTGTTCATATCAGGGTTATAGTCATACTACCCTTGGTTATCTGGATTTTGAAATGGCCCAACGGAATGTCTGTCAAACCAACCAACATCATCCTCTTCCACAGGAGTATGCACGGGCCAATGCCTTCCAGGAAGTACTGCCTTGCCAAAGGTTTTGCAGTTGGGAATCTCAGATCAGAATGAACAACATTCTTTAGAGATGAAGTGCGCAGCAAATGGATGCACAACTAAAAAACATGTCTCTAATTTTTGTGTGGGAGATATAGTTGGTAGCTCAATCTTGAAGTTTGAAGATGCTGCTAACCAGTTGTGATAGATACACTCCATAAAGGTAACGACGCCGGTAGCCACAATTGCAAGGCAATCTGTTTTTTTTTTCCAATTCATCATTTCTAAAGTATACATATGTGTTATATGTCCAGGTTGAAAGTTGCAACTACTTCCATAGACCTTACATTTTACTGAAAAAGCCATGAAGCTTTCGGGGTTGTTTTCAGGTGCCAAGTTCAAGAATTGGATCCTCCAAACTTCACCTGTGGACAGGCTGCTGCCAACGTCCGGTGTGGTGGATGGTTGATGGTTGCTTGAAAAATATGACATTCCAAGTGGGTTTGTATTAAATATTCCAAGTGACTTATATGATTTATATGACTTCTATTTCTATTCCTTGGTTATAGTTTGTGTTGGTGGGATTAGTCCTGAGGAGTGCTCAGCCTTCCTATTTTGTGTCACGGCCCACATTGGTTAAGGAACAGATAGGGATCGACCATAGAGTATAGAAACCGCTGGGTTGATGACCGACCCCCTGGAGTGAAAAAACTGGAGGGATGATGGACGATGGACCCTGTAGAATCCAGCGACAAGATGGCGACAAGATGGTTGGAATGCGACCTCAAACTAAAGGTCATGAATGACTGGTTCCTCCATGTAATGGTTGATATATTGTATGTGGAGCACTTCCCTGTTTGGATATCACAAGTTGGTGAAATATCATATCGGATGACATAGCTTCACCAAAAACGTGACCAAAAGCAGGGTAGATTGGCTATTGATTGATGTGTTTTAGAGTGATGAAGATTCAATGAAGAACCCATTATTTTTGATACAGTAAACCAATTTGAACAAATGCATGGAATCATTTCCACAATTCTTGGCTCCATCGATGTCCAAACCGTTGGTGGTTTGGGAGATCTTAATGCCTGAAAAGTACTGATTTAACCTGAACAATTTTTTTAGGGGTTTCAAGGGAGGATGACTACTATTCATATGCAAATTGATCAAACCTTTTGATTTCAAATTCATTTGGTTTCTATCAGATTTGCATGGGACGTGTCGGACATCCCCTCACCTTCTCAGTGGGCAGTTGTGTGATGCGCCGGTGGACATCCAACATGCATTGGAGCCGTCGTGCCTTGAGGTAGGGTGGTAGGATGGTGCGCCAGTTTCATTTCAAATCTCGATTTTTCTTAGGGAAGTACATACACCCCCGAAGTTGAACATAGCCCCTGAAAATTGATGGTTGGAAAACTACTTTCCTATTGGGAACGTAACTTTTCAGGGCTTATGTTAAACTTCGGGAGGGTAAATGTTCGTGAGGTAAAGTAAAGGGATCTTTTAGTTGGGGAAGGTGAATTAAATCAACAACAACTACACACAATTTTGGTTTACACATCACGAATCTAGAATTTGGGCATAGAATTTTGGCCCGTATTTTGTTGGGTGTTTTTGATTGGCATTTGCTTTGACCCAGGGGGAAATTCAACATGTCATCAGTTGGCCAACATGTGAACCTGAAAAGCTTCGATTACAGGAGACCAACAGAAGCCGGGGATGAAGACTGTGTCCATGGAAATTACTTAAGAGTCACAGGTAGTAGTGACATAATCCACGGTCGCTTCTTTAAGCCAGTTCTTGGGATAAAATCACACCAAGCTATACCTAACTAGTCAATTACTTCCACAGGCACAATATATTGCATGGGTGTCACAAATTTCACAGTTGCCGAGAAACATGTAGAAACATGCATTAACAAACAACAATCACATAAATTCAATCAGTTCAGGTTGTTCTCTTTGCCTTACCTGGGTTAATATTAGGGAAACCCTATACCAACTTGAAGTGTAAGGTTGTGTTTTTTGTGGGTGAAGCCGACCTGCCACATGATCATACACACCCTGCCTTAACTGTAACACCAAGATATCATATTTATATATACATACCGTGTATCTGACACTTCCCAACATTTGGTCCTTTAAAAAGAAATTCATAGGAAAGGCTAACTGTGTAATTGGTGTAACAACCCGAATTCTAAATTCACCTCTTCTACTGGAGGCCTACATGATACGGACACAACACCTAAAATCCTTTGTTGACTCCAGGGAGCTGTTTTGGAACACGGAACCTTTTGCAGTCGCTTGGTTTTTGGTGTCCGGTTGTGGTGTGTGTTTTTTTGTTGGAAACCGATCTATATATTCCTCCCTAGTGTTTGAAAGTGGGCGGTAGAACTGGTGGTGATTGTTTGTTGGAAATGATGTTTATGACCTCGCAGAAAACTTCTGTGACGGGTTTCTTGCAGTGCGTTTTCTGGTTAATGGCTCTCTCTGTTGGGAAGCTCTTAGGAAATGAAATGGATTGTTACCTCCGGATATTCGTAGAACACTAAACTTTCGACCGCAACCATCAACTAACCTTTGGCTGACACCTTACTGATCACATTAGATGCCGAATGGTTGTGATGTTGGCAACCTGATGATGATGATGATGATGATGATGATGATGATGAAGAACCTGAGGCTAGCGAATCATTATGATATGGTACCCAACCCATATGTCATTCTGGCTTTTTCAATTTAGTAGACGCCTTATGTGTAAAGTTCAGACTCCAATTGAATCCAATTGACAAGTGATTGTCTGGCTTCGATGTGATTATCCTAAAAGATCAGAAGATTTTGGACCTTGTCTCACGGTGACCGAACACCAGAAATCATCTCAATGAACAGTATCATGCATACACCCTCAAAAGTGAACAGCTGGAAGTTGAAAATGGACTACTGCAGTACGGTGTTTGGTAAAAGGTGACTCTCATGAAAAGGCAAACTCCAGTGTGAACAACTTTGGTCAGTTATTCCTGTGGATCCGCCTAGTGGAAGTATCCATTTAGTAAATGTAGCACAGAATTTGACACATTCCAGGTTTGGGAATTGTAGGGAATACTACTGTATCCTTGATTGCCCAGTGCCCTCTTGAGAGATGCTCAAATTTTGGATCACAGCAAGAGGTTCTCCATTCATATTCATATCATGCATACATTCTTAAAGACCAGGCGGTTGCCACATTAAAATCTTCGAGACTGTAAATAGTGGTTCTGCAAATTATGACCTTCTTTTACGTTGGTGAATTTTTTCAATTTGGAGTCTAACTGTGTGCTGAAATTTGAGATTTTACTTTCACATGCTCCATCTCCGGATTGTTGGTAGCATCTCTGGATTCCTGCGCTTGACTCACTTGACTCGTTTTTTTTGCTTTGCAACGAGGTCCTCAATGTTCAGATGGCTTTGTCCCTTTGGTTGCTTTAGATGCCGAACTTCAGGCCAGGTTTGATGTTTTGAATGGTTGATGGGTTGAATCTCCTATGCTATTTGGAATGAGGATTTCAGTTGATCGCCCTGAAACCATGTTGAAACCCCACATCTTTTAGGGAACCTATTCCAACCTGGCAGGCAGTAGCTCCACCAGGTGCTGCCAGCTTGTGGTGCCTCGTTGGGAGAGCCCAGTGGATGATGTTCCTCCCCCCAAATTGGTTGATTGTAAAGTCGTTTGACTGGCACAGCTTACAGCTCCAATGTATTGGTTGATGCATGTTCTTGTCTACCTTTCGTATCCTTTTTGGTAACCGTGCTACCTTTAAACCTGGAGTAACTTGCCTGGAAAGGCAGCCCTGTGCACTTCACTTTTCAAAACGATGATGATTTTTCGTTTTGACTTTCAACTTTTTAATGCAAACTCCCAACTGGTGCGGAAGTGCTCCACTGCAAAGAGCTCCAAATACAAGTACCTTGCCTCTCAGGTTGGGGTCTTGGAGTGTGGGGATCTGGGGGCAAACGTCAGGATGGCAGCATGCACCCAGCGCGCTTTACTTGCGCAGCAGTGGGTTGCACAGCACCACTCGTGGAAGGTGTCAGGGCATCAGTGTCACACAGCATCCTTGGATTGTGCCTAATGTGGTGGAAAAATATATTCTATAAGTAGTTAGTGGGACTTCAATGAGCGTCCATGGTATTCTTGCAAAGCATGTTGTGATGTCTGGCCACGTGTCAGGCGCAGCAGATCCTGCGTGTGCAGAAGGATTCAACATTGGGAGCCAGGAGAACTCAGATCCGATCTTGTGTGGCCTGGGAATGTTAGGACAGTGGTAGAAACATCCAGGTGATTTCATTTATGTATTATATTTCCGCAGGGGCTGAACATATTTGTTCTCTAATGTTCTCTTGAAAAATGCAGGCCATACCAGTTAGTTACAACTTGAATTTATTGCAGTATTGTATATGCAGTCCATTACCTGACTCCTTATGATCCAATGGTGGAATTGAAAATATTTGGGTCTATCGTTTCATGGAGGTGCTCCACGCTTTCTCAGACGCAAGGTATAACTTACGGGTAGGTGATGGTAGGTGCATATCTTGCCTTGCTTTACGGTTTTCAGAACTCTTACAAAGACATGTATATGTTTGTATATGCACATATCATGTAAAGCTCTTTGCAAATAGGCTTTCCACGATGCCAATTCTGCCAACCCTTAACCCGACCATCAGGTGGTGATGTTTGTACGGCCTCATGTCAACCAGGTGCCAGGGTTTCAATGTGGGTTTGAGAGGTAGGTTCCCTCAAAATGGAATGATGTCCTGCCTTAAGAATCATTTCCAGATGATTTGGGCAAGACCCTAAGTTTGAGACACACCCATATGATTGATGTTTAGTAGTTGGCTCCCATATTTCTCTTCACTCTACAGGATAGCATCATGGGACAGGGATCCACCATCATACTCAAACTTCATATCATGGACGGAGCTTTCTGAACCAAGCAGTATAATGTCATGACATTGGTAGGTTGTGACAATTGCTCAACTGGAAATGGCATATCATAATAGGTCCAGGACTCCAGTATTCATCTTCAACTTTACATTAGATACTCTGTTCCCATGACTGCGTCCAAAGACTGCAAGCCAAGAACCACTCGTTTGTATTGTAGTCTTTTGTGGCTCTGTGTGTATAATATAGACATACGTTTGTCCATCAACGTAATGTATTGCGATTCTTTCTTCTGGTGGTCCTTTGGGGTTGTTGGTTTATTTCCAGGGATCAAAAAAGAGTTCAACCAGCACCACCAAACAGGTTGCTAGTTTGAAACAATGAGGCAGCCCGGAGAGCGTTCTCGTTTGCGGATTGCTGATGTTTGCCTGACATTTTCCTTGACACCCGCCTCAAGACGAATCAAAATGGCAGGTTATGAAGCTTCTCCAGCAAAACTCCAGTGTATGGCCACAGTCTCCTGGCAAACCTTCAAAATTGTACTAGTTGTTGGGTCAGCAGTGATGCTTCCTTGGACAACTCGGTCTTCCCAGATTGTCACATTTGATCAAGTTTCAAATTGGAAGACAACTTGGGACAATATTATATGGGGTGACCGGGGTGACCTAAATTCAGAGACTATCTATGGATATCTATGGCATTTGCAGATCCCCACAGTCACTTTGCACACGGTGCGTATGTCAGTGAAAACAAAGTATGCAAGTGGGCCGCTTGTCACACCGGTAATTGGTAGAACTCACTGATGCCACCAGATGTTTCGATGTTGCTCCACTGACTCAACTCAGTCATTGTGATTGTTTTTCCGGTGGAAGTGCATTTTTCTGCATTCGTTAAGTTATAGCGAAGCTGAAAAGTTGGGAGATTTTGTGAAACAAAATGTTTCATCTCATGTCCTGAAGTAAACCTGAAGTAGCCTTTCTCCAGCATCACTGGCCCCTTGAAACACCCGCTCAAAGCGCAGCGGTTTTTTCAATGGTGGAAATCATCGGGAAAAATCGACTCCGCAGTTGAGGCCTTGACACCGTCCACGTTTTCCTGTCGACCACAGAGTTGTATGGCTCCAGGTGAGATCCTTGATGGTTAGTGGTTGTGTGACCTTGGTGGATGTTTGAATTCTTGGGAAAGAATGGGAATAATGAAGTTGTGTTTTTTTTGAAGTTGTGATGAACATTTAGAATTTGGATTGGATGCTATATATACCAGTAGTATCCAGTAGTGCCCGGACAAGCCGGGGGCGGAAGTTTCAAAGAAAAAAAACTATAGACTATAAGTCAAAGAAAGAATTTGCCCATAGAATGCGTGCGAGGCGACCGACCAGCGCGATGCCCAAACCATTTCTTTGCTGTGAACGAGCCTTTCGCGATTCTATATATAATTCAGTACTAATTACATTTTATGTATAAATATATATATATATGATTGTCAGCATGTTTCTTATATCATGATACTGTTATACCTTGTTCTACTGCTTGTTCTGTATTGTAGCTGTCGAACCTTAGGCACATCACCAAAAAGCGAGCCCTGCACATTCGGTTTTCCAAGCGTTGGGAGCTCTGCCTTCGCATCTTGCAGTCTTGAACATCTGGATCGCATTGTTGTCTTTCCTTATCATTCGCGAGTTCGCCATCATCTGTGTTGTAGCAGGACATTTTCTTTCAAGTCTTGAGAGGTTTCATTTTTTTTATTTTTCAGACACATATTCATGCTTCCACGTCTTTCAGATATACGATATCTCTCTCTGTCTCTACTGTACACTACACTTATTTGGAATTCATTCTGGATATATACCTTATACCCTATCCGTTCCTCAACAACACACACAAAAAAAACTGAAAAGCTCCCCTGCACCGCAGACAACATTTGGAACGCTGCGACTCCTGCGTGTGCTGAAGGGCAGGTGCAAACGGGTTGGCGGTTGTGGGGTCATTTCTTGCGTGGGAGGATCACCCCATCTGAAGAGTACAACTTTGAATTTGGAAGCTCATCAACCAGTTTCCATCAGTTCTCAAATGACACTGTAGTTGGACTAATCCTCCAAGTGACAAGATTGAAATCAGCCTAACTCCTGACCAATAGAACCTGAAGGTAGAGTTGGGTCGGAAGAATCTTCAAATTTGAACATGCTCAATATTTACATATTTACAAACTTGAATACTTGGATGATGTTCCAAGAATTCTAATGTCGTGATGAGTAATGAACTATATTGTTGTTCTTTTTGTTCTCAAGAGAGGTGGCTTTACACTCATCATAGCTAAAGGATCTTCCTAGACCACAGATTGGCATGAAACTCGCAGAAGATTCTAAGGTGCCTCCCCTTTTGCCAAATAATTATTGCAATCCATTCTGGCAAATCATGATCGCAGCTTGTTTGCAGTCCTTTTTGTAGTGAATGCCAACGCGAGATGTGTCATGTGTGGCAATTTTGCACTTATGTGAACTTATGTGACAATGGCTTGTTGCTGTTGGGGGTTGGGGTGTACTATTTCTATAGAAATGCCTGTCAATTATCGAAATGCATTTACCAGGTTTATCCAAAAAAACTGATACTGGCTTCTGATGTCACACCATGTTCCAGTTAAACACTCAAACATCACATAACTTCACCAGATGCTGCAGGAATTTTCGCGTAGCTCCCAACGGCCAATGTTTGTGGCAGCATCTTTTGATAGTCGATTTTCATAAACATGATGCTAAATTTGGGGACTTTTGCGGATGCTAAAGCTACATGTTGATCGCAGGGAATGTAAGTCAAGATGTGCACTACTAGATTATTTCTCAGTGTCAACACATTCCAAACACACAGACACAGACACACACACACACACACTTGATACACACTTATCACACATTCCTGTGTGACACTGGTTGTATCTAAATGCTTGTAAGCATTTTTTGTGTGTAGACCACATCTTCGGTAGAAGTCATTCACTAGTCGCTGTATTGAAGCACCACCAAGAGTAGGATTTGTGGTGGTAAAACCTCAAAAGCAGCCGACACTCGTCGTGGGTCGTTGAGCTTCAAGGTCATTTCTCATGGCGAAAGCTGCACCCCAAGCTGTTTGTTGGGTTTTGCTCCCACAGAGGCATTGTCTGGATGTGGTCGGTATGTCGATGGATGTTAATGCCCACAGATCCATTCCCAACAAATTGATCATGTAATTTTTGGATATAAAATGCGTGGACCCCAAGAATGGATCTTGTACAAAACATGATTATATATATATAATGTGGTAGTCCGTTCTGCATCCGAAATTTTGGGCGTCACGTTCCTTGACTTTGCTGGGAGCCTTCAATTGAATGATTAGATGGTACCTGCGTCTATGTACCCTTGACGGACATTTTTATAGCAGTGGTCACACGATTTCAAGTGATTGTGTGCTAGGTCGGGATCCGAAGGCAGGTAAGGAGCTACCAGAAGATTTGTTTGTGATTCCAAACAGGTAAGCAAAATCTTGAGCAGACAAATATTCATTTTGACCATGATTTGATCAGGTATGCATACTCGCCTTGAAACAAGGATGGTATGGAAGACACTACTGTACTCGAACGTAGGGATCAACAAAAAGTCATACTATCTATACACAGTCAAAATATCACAACATCTAATTGTTTGCAGCTACTGTAGCCATCCACACGACTTAGAGGAGGATAACTAATCATGAATCAGGCCACCCACACGACATGATTGGCCCTCTATCACTTGTTTCCCCATGATTCATGAAGGATGCGACCTGTCGGACCTCCGCAGGTGGCTTTATCTTGCCGTTTCGGTAGCTTTCTTCCTTCCAGTTTCGGCTGCTCACAGGTTGGAGGATCTATGGGGAATCATGGACAGCTCGGGGTAAAGGCTGACGCCAAGTCGAACTATATGGAATTGATGATAGGCGTCCCTTCATTGACCAACCAGGATTTCATGGAATGTAACAAAAAAGGGTTTGAAGACTACACGTGGGAAGCCTTTAAAGTTCCGGGGAGAAGATATTCAGGTTTATACAGGCCTTTCTATTTGAATTCATTTTTTTTCAAAAATATGTTTGTTCTGTTTCACTGTCTTATTGCAATTTTCTTTGTCAAATTCCCACCAAAGAATTGTTGATAGGGTCTTGTTTACAAGTTTAGGTCGTTCAAACAGTTTTCAAGTCTGTTTGCAACTTTTGGAAACTTGGAAAGTCTATTCAAATCATGCCCTTTTCCGACCAAAATTTCCAAGGTTGGCCAGGATAGCCAGGTGAATCTGGCAAAAGAGTGTGAAAACTCGCCACCGTGTTCATTTACACTGTGGACCTATGTATCCCATCATCATAGTATATATATATATACATATCTCGTTTCCCGGGCCTTTTATTCATAGATGTAGATCCTCCAAGTGTTCTGGTGATGGATTCCCTGCACTTGAGGTATATAGGTTAGCAAGGGTATCCAGTCCCAACCATGGCAGGCAGCAGTCTTCGGGATGCAGGTGCCCTGAGAGCAGTGGAACTACAGCTATGGACAGTTTCCTCGATCCTGGAACTTCTCCATATTAGTTGTCCCCATGCAAACACACAACTAAGGTGTACTAGTATTGATGTATACTATATATACATTGATAATCATTGTTTTTTTTTAACTATATAGCAAACTAATAGCACTAGCGGCTGCTACTGAATACTATCAGTACTGTCGACCTTGGATCAATAAGCCCGCCTGCTCCCCCGATAGATAGGTCCAGATGGTCTGAGGAAAAAGGAACTCTTGCCAACTACTAGGCCTCCAGGGCCACGGATATGCATGAAGGGCTTATGAAAAGGTAGATACCTTATTTAAAGAAAAATGGGGTGTCCCATAAAACCCCCGCAATTGGGGTTCTCATTAAAAAGACGCGTTGCTTACCTGTTTAACGAGGGTAGTCTCGAAGGCACTAAGTTTTAAGTCATCGTTCAGATGTCATTTGTTTTTTAATGTTTTAACTTCAGTATTTTTTGTGTAGATGATTTCAAGTTTGATGATTTCAGGATTCTAGGTCCCTGAATCATTGGACACACGCTGATGACCTGCATGCATGAGTGTGTGTTTCTCTTTTTTGCACGTCATGTGATACTTTGTTTGCCGAATAGAATTATCAACAACAATTTGGAATATTTGCCAAGTAGGCATATAGGCATATTTCCAAACCGATAGCAACTTGTTTGTTCGCCTGCAAGAGATGAAGTGATTTCAATTTGGGGGGTTGGGGTAAAGTTCCACGAGAAACCGCGACTTCCTGATTTCCCAGTTGTTGATTCCAACTTCCATGGGGGTTGCGTTTGAGAAGGATCCGATGTCCTGTTCAAACTTGGTAAATGACAACGGATAACCAGGGGACCTGATCAACTATAGCATCACCATGCAGGTTTGGTCCGTTGCAGCGGCGACTACTGGAGGTAGGGCTCTGTTTTGATGGGTGAGGGTTGTACTTGTATTGTAAGCTAAAACGAACGTTACTGGAGGTGTGTGGATGCAAATTACTTGGAGATTTCAAATACAGTATATAATTAGTAAATTATTTTGATTGTAGATTCAAAAAACCAGTATCCTGACATTGGAAAGGATAGGTTTGTTCTTTGTTGGTGTGGTTCTCAACCAGTACTTCAGGATTGTTGTAGATTGTTTGAATTACAATAGGTGTGAAGCGCCCCCCTGACTTTGAAATTGTACCTTGTTCTAGTGTTTGGGGTGTTCCTAGGGGGCACATAAGATGTACCATGACTTTTGTAAGTTATAAAACCATGGAGAAACTGCTGGCCCCAGGAACGCCCAACAAGTAATTGTTAGCCCTTGGAAGGATCTCTATGAACGTAGCCAGGATTTCATACAGTTCATGTAACTCAGTGAGGTTTTGTCACTCCATAATGCGTCTTCAGGTGTCGCCTTGGCAGCTTTTCGCCAATCAGCGGCTTTGAGCATTCACGTTTTGCAGGACAGTTGGTGGCTGACGTTTTTTTTGCGAGCAATCTTGACCGCTTGCGGCAAGTTGATATAAAGTTTGGGATTCAAGTTTGGAATTATACTTCCCCGTTTCATGTCACAATGTGTTGTTCTGCATGAAGTACAATCCACCTATCTTCACCTCAGAGGGGACTCAGACATCGGGGCAGGGTAAAAGGGGACCCCTAACTTACAGTGAGTCGATTGGGGAATCCACCTTTGCATCAGGAAAGTCACGGTTGATGGAGTATTATACTTCTCCCCGATTGCTTTGATACATATTTGCTTCATGATTTCATCAGAAAGCGTGAGATGAGAGCTTCCTTTGACTAGTTGGTGGTTTTCAGAAGATGGTTCATCTTGTTCATCCTGTTTGTGTAAAGTTGGAGTTACTGTCAAACTGCCTTCATTGGTTTCTTACGACACACTGAACGTGTATGTTGAATATAATTGGCGAAGTGTAGAGCCAGTAAGCTGGTACATTGGCGCTTTCACTGTCTTCTTTCCAAAAGAGATGTTCACTTTTTTGCCAAGAATATCAGGAATGTTATTCATGTAAGCTGGTGTATCCTTGTACATGTTGATCGCAACATATTATGAGTCAGTATTTTGGTTCCAATTCCAACCACTACTCACTTGGACTTGCCGATCCGGGGATCTCCGCGAGGATCGCGATGGCATGGTGGTATCGACAGGTAGGATCCCAGCTATTGGGATTTGCAGCCAATGAGTACAGGATGTACAATACACGGATGATGGAAAATTGGTGATTCCACTTCAGCCAGGGTAGGTATATATACTAGTGTAGATTGATGATGCAATTAGACACTGGATTTTAGGTCCCCATTTTGGATATGGACTCTACATCCTGTGGTTTTATTCGGTGACAGAATGCTTTTGATTGGCAAGCTATTTGAAGGACATCGCCCTTTTCCCTTTATGAGATTGTTAGGTTCCCAACTTCTAAGCCTTGGATGCTGTTTGGAGAATTGTCATTTCATAAAAGTTATTGGTTTGTGGCAAATGAGATAACGGTCATTTTATACATTTTGTTTGTTCTCAGATTGGCGATTTTCCATTGTCATGTTAGTTTTTGGGAGAGTAAATTGATCTTCTTGGATCTTCACAATTGGTACCCTGCCTTTCGAGCTGACCAACCCCAGGCTCTCAACGATTGGATGAGAGTGGACTTCCCAATCCACCGTGTCTTGATGCAGTTGTATCATGGAACGCTTGAGTTTTGTTTGTGTAGTTTTTGATATGTTTATGTGTGTATGTTTGTATATTAATTAATTGTTGTTATTGACTTACGGTATATATATACGTATATATATGACATATCAATTATATTAGACATCTTTGGATGTTGATAGTGGAGATATGTTCTTTTGTCAGCAACCAAAGAGCAACGTTTCTGATCTCCTAGTGTCTTTTTTTTCAAGGGGAGTCAAATGCTTCCAATCGAAAAAAACATTTCCTCAAGTAGCTCACTGAGATGTTTTGTTTCTCCGTTAGGTAAAAGATGTCAAATCTTCTAATGCTTTTGTTGAAACTGGATCACCACTGAGGTTGATGCTTCCCTTCGGAAACGGGCAAGCCCTGTTGCTCTTTTTCAGGTAGGGCAGACCACCTGGGGGCTGATAGGTTGATAGCAAGACACAAAGATCTACATGGCTAGTGATTCAGTGATGGACAAGTCTGGTGTTTTTAAAATGTTCTGTATCTCTTGTAGGACTTGTTTGTGAATTAGGAAGGTGTCCTTGATTTTCGAGCAGCATCTTTGAGTTGGGAAAAGCTTCAGCATGTATGCCCTTTAATGTGACCTCTTTTCCTCAATGCCGCACAAGTCATCAATTTGTCAAAACATGTCACTCACGTTTTTCAATTTTTAGAATTTGGATGAATTTGGTGTGAGTGACAATAATTTCAAAAGATATTGCCTGGTCATTATATCAATTCTAACCTTCCAAAGGTCCCAAGTTTGTTGACTATTTGATTTGTGGATCTACAAATTTGATCAAGTTTCTTAACTTTATATATCAACCTTCACGAGTTATTTGAGAAGTGATAGCACTGCCAATTGCCGAGGCATAGCTCTTGTACTCAAGACTTAGTGCTTCAAGGTGGGGTGGCCTTCGGGGGGATGGACTGTGGGAAGGGCCTCCAGGGGCCTGCAATTTTGGGGGGTGATATCCTGATGTCAGTAATTATCGCGATGGTTGAAACAACTTGAAACCAACATTTTTTTAAAGGATATTCTGCAGAGAGTTGAGGGTTTATGAGGCGCTTCTCCTTGAATGCTTTGGGTGAAGTTTATTGTATCAACGACTTCTGTGAGTCTGGGTGAATTGAGCTTCTTGCGTTCATATTCTGTAACATTGTTAAACATTGTTACTCCGAACCCTGACATGATCCAATTTGACTACCAAAGAACATTGACCATGGAAGCTGAAAATGGTGGCAATGCCAAAGTTAGCTTAGATATACAGAGAAGACAGGGTACGGGTGGAGCCCAAAAACCAGGATTGACACCCTAAATCCCCACTTGAAAGGAACATACCGATAAAACCACTAGAGTCGTAGGCATAACTAATACCTAGTCCTCCATGATCACCGCGACCTACGCTGAAATTACATCAGGCGTTTCTTCAAGTGGCTCCACTGTACAGGCCGCCGGGGCCGATGTTTCTGGTTTTCCCTGATGAGAGCCAAGTATTGGGGAACTATTGATATTCCACACATTTGATTGAACATGTATGGTTTGGGTGTGGGGTCACAGGAAATGCTCCAACTATCTATACTTATAACCAGGTGAATGATGGTCATGGTAACCTGAAACAAGCTCAAGGCAAAAAGAGGTTTAGGATGGGAATCCTCAGAAGACTGTCTCAGATTTGCCAGTGATATGAACGGAAACTGTTTGGAGCTTTGAATGATGGATTGCACGATCCTAAATTTAGGTCACAGCGATTCGGAACTCCAGAATCGCTCAAGTACTAGGGGAGATTGGCCACGGTGTATCCAATTAAAGAATGAAGAGAAGGTTTGATGCTGTTTGTGTGTATCTATATGTGCAGCATGTGGTTGCGACAGATGCAGTTCAAGTATGTCAATGTTCAATTGTATTCAAACGTAGCATTGTCTTCCCTAGATTTATTCGGAATGTTGGCAGCTTACAACTATGAATTGCTGATTCTTCGTACACATATTCTGGAACTCACGAATTGTCCAAAGCTTAACTTGTTGCTCGCAATTGCTGAAACAGTTGTCGAGACATATAGTTGTTGCTCTCAGATGAAGGGTTTTGACTTGATTTATTGCATCCAGTGAATTGGGGGCATGGTTCAATCCTTTTTGTAAAGTAGATACCGCAGATCATCCATGGATGTCCAGTCGAACGACAGCACTACCACCTCACTGCAAGTAAGTAAGGGTAGACACGGGGACATATCCAAAATTGAAGCTTGGTTAAACTGGGTTGGATATTATGGTTCACACAAATGGATGCCCTTCTTTCGTTGCCGACAAGACAAAACAGAACCAAAACCATTTCAAGGATGTATATATATATATATACATATGTGATGTGTATGCATGTCATGTGTATATGAATATACAATATGTATGCATACTGTTACATATTATTATTATTGCTATTACTATTATTGAATGACATTCCTCATCTGGCTTGACATCCTAAACGTTTCATCGAGATATTCTCTCCCATCTCTCACCAACACTGGCCACCTTGTGTAATCCTCAAGGCGAGATGAGAGGTTGCTAAAGGAGCCCCACCCATTTAAAGAACCTTGCATTTAATGATTGTAAATTGTAGAGTGATCATCAATTTGACATGTTCATTGCAATCATTACTGTATGATCTATTTGTTGGTAATTTGCCGGTATCCCCTCCACTAAGAGGTGTCCACAGCAGCATCGATACGTTTGAATCAAGGCTGGAATGGTGTTTCCGGTTGGTGCATTTTGGTCCTGGCTGTACCCACAAGCATCAAAACCCGTTATTTCGGTAAGTAGAGGTGGCCCTGACATGCCATTATGAGATGGTGAAAAGGTAGTGCTTCGCAATGATTAGACCACTACTTCAGATGATAGAAACAAACTACACAACGCTCAGGGCACAACACGCCTTAGCAAAATTGTGCAAGTTATCACGAGCACCCCCAAATCTGACAGCAAAACATGTGGATTGGAAGAGTCGATTTGCACAGCTGCACATCAAATCCAATTCTACTGGATCTACGTTCACTTTTGGATGGGGGGTACGTGATGACTCGGATAGCTCAATGATATCCCTTGTTTGTGTACTTTGAAAGGGGCTGGCGCTTGTTATTGGTTTCTAGCCTAGGCTGCAGGGTGAGTTGAGCTTCTGTACCTGAGTGTTTGTTCATGTATGCATGAGGCATGTCCTTGAGGTAAATTGGGAGACAATGCTTTTGGGCCAAGTATATTCAGATCTCTACCGCGACCTCATGGTCACCTCATTAGGTCTTCCCAAAACGATCCAATTTGTCAGGTGTTTGGTGGTGAAGAAACATATGCACCCAGAAGTGGGTGTGGGTCAAAATTAATTGGGATCCTCAATAGCTGGTCTTACTAATCCCAAATATTGGACTAATTTTGCAGTTCCTCTTGCTAGCCAGCTCTTTTTGTTAAGGAGATGAGCTGGTCTAGTCAATGATTTGGGGAAGCTAAGTAGCTGGAGGTGATGTACTTCCCTACAAAAGCGCGGTCCAAGAGCCATAGGATTACCAAAAAAGTAGGCTATAGCCAGCTAGAGCGGTGTTAAGTTACAATGCATTCTTCGAAATGTGAATTGGTGGTGAATGGGTCCAGGATGTGCCCAGTGGATTGAAATATCATGGGATATCCGTCCTCCTAAAGGGCCTATCCAATGCTGAATTTTCAGAATTCCAAACCAATCTTGGTGAATTATAGTAGTTCACCATCCAGAACTGTACTGCTTGATCAATTTTGACAGATGTTTTTGTTTGGTTTCAAAAAGGTCGTTTTTTCAAAAAAAAACAAGAAATCTTTTAAACCTGGGTGAAGGCCTGGAATTCCAGGGGCCCCAAAATCTGGAGCAGGACCTTTGGCTGGAGCTTGGCTTGGAAGTATTGCCTTCATCCTGGCGGGAAGTGAGGCGGGAATGAAATGTTGGCACATGTAGATCATGAAAGCTGGAAGCTGGTGGCTGGTGGGGTGATTGCTGCTTTGATGCGAGTTTGTATTTGTCCTTCTTTGTGTGGCACATTGAGTGTTTTGAGCAACTGAATTCTGAAGATACAAAGATATTGTTTGCTTTACTCAGACATTTTGTTTGAAGGTCAAAATAGCTATACCTTAGATTGTTTCATGCAATAGTATCTTTACATATAATGTTTACAACAGTTGCTGATAACAGAATGAGCTAAACACTTGATATCAAATTATAATACCATGTTTGTTTTTTTGGTTTTGTAGTTTTGAACCCCAGGCTACCCTATTGAAAGGGAATTGCCTTGGGTGATCTTGAGTGAGTTATCCCTTGAATTCCAAGCCATTTTCATCCAATGAAATGACCTCAGTTTGTATGTATTTGTATATATGCAGCTTGGTCTTAGCTTCGTGACATATTTGAAACTGATAATCTAATGCAGGTTTTCAGAAGTACTCCTCCCAAAAGCAAGATGGAACCTGAAAATCATCCAAGACAAAGTTCGAAAAGACTTCTGAACCAGACGTCAATGACGTTGGCTTCGTTGCCCTTAGTTTTCAGGGGATTAACCACTGGTATTTCTATCTCTCGGCTTGGCTCGCACTAACAAGAACATTATGACTACCTTCCAAAATGACGTGGTGTCAGGTGGTTGGAGGTTGGTGACATAGAACATATCAATCTATCGGAGTTTCACAAGTGAGCCTACACATAAAAAATTATTGGTACTTGGTTCTTGGTTCCTTGTTTTACATAGGGGGAACGTACTAGCCAGTAGGGGATATTGTAATCGTCATTGTAACCTATCAATAACCCAGAAAAAATGGAACTCTCTCGCTGCCTCGACCGACTTTCACGGAATGCCACGAATGGCAGGCTTTTCTAGTCGAGTATCTTGGCAGAGGTTCAGATTAGGCCAAGGATATCAGTTTTGACCAATATCCAAGTTGTGTATATTTGAAACAAAACTGTATGCATGATGATGCATGAGGTGTGTCATACGTCGTTTTTCTACAATTATATGCACAAACATTTATGTTTGTCCCATAGCTATATCAATCATATCAAAAAACATGTTTGGTTTGAGCCAAGGGTGACATGCATGTGTTTTCTTGGTGGATCTCCGGTGTGTTGCTAGAGGATTGGAGCTTCAGAGGGGTACCAAAGGGGAATCATAGACGGAGCCGCGGTCCAGAGTCGAAACCTATCGACGATCAACCGCGTTACATAGTGAATGTAGTGGTTGGTACTGGAACATGGAATAGGAAACTAACATATAGGTCTTGCACGGAAGTTTTCCTGACAGTAAACCTCATCAACAATGAGTACTTGTAGGATATAGAAACTAGTTACATTGTGATTAAAAAAAGAAGATGGCACAACCCCTAAAGTGGATTAGTATCATAAACCATGATAAACCAATACATGGGGGTTGCACCATCTACTTTCCGGGTGGTGTACAGGATTCTCCTCAACTAAGGCCGGGTACAGTGCCCAGACCTGGACCATCCATGCGGGTGACACCGATAGATCCCAGCGCCGTGGCAGTGGCCGCAATCGATGAGAAGGCGGATTGAGAGTTCTGTTGGCAAAACTTTGAGTCAACGTTTCATATCCAAGAGGGACTTGACATGACTTGACCCAAATGAGGTACTAATCACGATTTTGCCAACTTGAGTCAAATAATTTTGGAGGAACATGCCCACGGGGATACAATTGTTTGAGTCACTTAACGACGTGTTTCGGGTTGCGACTTGCAAACTCAGTTTATTCGGGCTTGAGCGTCCGCCATCCAAGTGGAGCTTTTCAAGTTGTGTTCCTGGTCACCACTACGCACGTCACTTTAAGGTGCAGGATGCTCTCCCAACGGTGCACTGTCATATAAATCCTTTATTTCTGCTGTTTGATTGCATTACTTTGCACTCCCCGGTCAAACCAGTTCATCAATCCGTGGTTGACAGTGTTGATTCCTTACACGAGACTCACGTATGGCATTTTTAGCTAACCCAGCTCTTGCAGCGATTGCCTGGTAAATGTGGTCATGTTTGACTCGATGGAGGTAAATATACCACACATAGACATGAAGCATTTGGGTATAGCATGGTATCGTAAGAATTGGTCACCAAGGAGCCAAGAATATGCCTTTCTTGAAGCTAATATTTGACTTCCTACTTCTACCATGGCACGGGATTTCTTTGATTTTTGTTCAACCACCTTAGCCATATCAAAGCAGTAAATCGGGGCGTACAGAAAGCTGCTATCCAACTCCAAATGCCACTTTTGGTGCGGTGATCACCTGATAGATATTTATCCTGTAGATGGGATAGCCACAACTTACAAAAGAACTAGCTGGATATTAGCCCACCATCAGTCAGGGTAAATTGCCGGATTCTGCCAGCCAAGTTGAAACTCAATCGGAAGCCCAGTTGCAGGTGTTGGTGGCCTACATCATAGACGGATGTTTGCGATTGCGATTGGTAGCCACGACCAACCCCCTGACGTTCGAGGAGGTGCCTGGTGTTTTGGTATGGAGCTGCTGGAATTTGACGGTGATTTTTGAATGCATGGATTGGTAAATAACCACTGGGGAATCCGGGAACAATGATTCTTTTTAATATCTGCCTAGGGTAGCACGTTGAAGCAAAACAACGCAAATGGACATTTGAGGAAACTCACTCTTCACATGTTCTACAGTATTTCAATGGATTAGAGCCTACTATTTTGCTATGAACGCCCGCATTGCCCGCCACACATTTTATAGTTATAAAATGTTATATATACAGATACATTTCCGTATAGTACTATGCATTTCATATATATATATATAATATACACTCATATACATACATATTTACTATCATAAGATATTCAAATATGTATCATTCTCTACAATACACATGTGTTTCAATAGACATGCAGTGTTCCTTTGCCTGGCAGAGTTCCACATTTCTACAGGAAGAAGACGCTCCTGGTGACACTCGAGAATTACAAGGTTGGACTGGAAATGTGAGTTGATCATGCATGTAGCCGTTGGTTGGAAGGCAGCAACGTATTCGTAGCTGTTGGCTGTTGTTTTTTTTTACAAACCCCTTTGAATAGTGGAGAGTGACTTGGAACTATTACCACGATTTGATCTACACATTTCTTGCTTGTGCATGTACATCATACATATTTCAGCTATAAGCGGCATGACTCTATGTCATCCCATTATACTTATACCACAGTTGGTTGACATGACAGGACTTTGCATAAACAACAATCCCTATAGTAGAGGGTAGTACAGGCAAATCAATATAAATGACTAGATTTAAGAAATCAACTTTTCTTCCTGTAGGCAACAGTACATGAAACAAGGAATCACGTGTTTGTTCTGATTGATTTCGTTTGGTTTTCTATTGCCTCATTGATTGAATGAATCCTATCCCTCGAATGAGGCGAAAGCTGTACAACAACAAGTGTCACTTGGTGCAGGACAGAACGATGGTTGTCCATGATGGGAAAGCTGAAGTGAGTGGTGTGAAAAAGCAAACGTATGGTAAAGATTTGGTAGATTTGAAGCGGCACGTTATAGATTTTTGGATATTTTGGACAAGGGAGGATTCACCATATGGGGTGATGAAAGACCTCAAACAAACATGAACAAACACCATCAAGTTGCAACCCGTGGCTTTGCTACTCTAGACTCATAAAGAAGTTCAAATCCGTGGCTGGGAACTGAGGCTAGAAGTTCAAGTAACATGTAGTGTAGCATGTAGTGTTGAGACTTTGCCCTCAAAATACTGCACTTCAGTTGAAAAAATATTCATAAAGAACACCTATCACATATCTATACCTAAAGTTGCAGATGTACATGTATAGACTCTTTTTTATATACAATAATCAATACTTATTTTGATATATTGAACATTTGTCTATTCCTATTATAAAGATGAACTGGTTTGTCATCCACTCATTCATTTGCTCTTTGCTGAGGTGGTTTTGAGCACCTTGTCGGATTCGTTCCTCTTGGCTTCAGCGGACCAGCGAAACGTTCAGCTCTGGTCGGGCCAGGCGAAACCATACCGATGATGTTTTGGGGAATGCTGATGTTCAGTCGTGTTTTTTTGTTTGTTTCCGGGGAAGATCTATAAATTACATACTTCTTTTTTGATTGGTGTCCATCAGATCAACTATTCAATATTGTATACTCCCATCTTTTTGAAGCCGATAGTTTCAATTATCGAGCAGATGATTGACTGGTTTTAGGGAGATGAACAAAATTGCTGCCAATTTTGAAGCTGAGTAACTTATGAATCAGGCGGTGAGATCAGTAGAATTGTTTGGAGTTTCTTGTGATGATTGATGTTCCCGGGCTTTTTGTAAGAACCTCACCCGCCAGCGGGGGCCGTGTAAATAGATGTACGGTGTATAGGATTGTACAGGGTAGTTCAGTAGAAATGCCCAAACCAGTCAGGTTGGTGAAATGGCCCAACAATTCTGATTCATCAAGGAATTTCTCCCATAAAGACCCAAAAAAATTCAGGTGGTGCTTAAACGACATGGTGTAACAGTGTACATGTTTCACGTTCAAGCCTTACTTGGTCAGATGCAGTTAAATGGTCCAATTTTGCATGATTTGGGAGGTTGGTGAAATACGATCGGCCCATTCCCTGAGATGACCAACTTGGATGGTTGGAGACTTTGGTTGATAGCGTCCCACAAAAAAAACTTCATGTGGTAAGGGTGAAAAAAGATGGCATGTTTTGATTTAAAAGCTATATTCATGCCATGGTCCAAACTACAGTTGTTGCTACTTTTGCTGCTGCTGTTGCAGTATGTACATATATAAGACATGCAGCACATGCAATTTGATACCAGATAATAAGACAGAACAAGAGATGGGCAGACGAAAGGTGCTCAAGAGTATAGGGCCTGATATAGTCATGAAACGACGGGATTGATTGTGTAGCTGAGGGATTTGTCATTTCCAAAATCTAAGAGCTTTATCCAACTATTTACAAGTGTTTTCGATATCTTGGATGATGACACCTGGATTTCTAAACCAACACCTATAGGTTTGATTTGGGGCCAAACAAACTGACCTTACCCAACCTGCTAAAATTGTCCCATGAATCAGCCAGTGGTGCTCAAGTCTCATTGGCACATCCGCCCGGTGGTCGCTTCGTGTCCTCGTATCCCATGACGTTCTTTTCCCGCTTTTTTGGAGAGGACGGACAATGGGGCAGTGGGCTTATGGCCTGGAGGTCTTCAAAAGTGTCCCACTCACAAAGAGGGCCATGTTGACAAAGCCGCAGTAGAAGTTCAAGTAAAGGCGATGTTAATGTGACTATTCTTCACAAAATGCCTTTCATCACTGGGTATCCAAAGGTGGTATACCACAAAATGATACATGTTGAAGGCTAGGAAGTGGTGAAGTGTACCAAACGCTAAAACGGATAGGGTCCGTCCAAACCTTAATATCATATACTGGGCACAAATAATAGATTTTGACTGCACCTCTTACTATATGTAAACTTGCAACCTTGTAAACTTTTATTTAAGTTTCTTTGGCTTTGTTTAGTGATATAGGTAACGACGTCCTAGTTCTAAGTGGGAAGAATTATGGAATGATACAGTGGTTCAAAGGCAGGAACACTTTGTTATCATGGTGCTCCTTTCTTCTTGTAGTACCTTGAATGTAAGAACATCCTTTCGGCATTGTGATTGATATGGAGGATGGATTCAATTGCCGTTTTTTGGTTGGTTTCAGGTCTTGGGCATGTTTGGAATTTTCGATTCCACAAGCACCAAAGGGGGGGACGTTCACATGACTATGAGTGACGGTTCTGAAGCCATCTCTTAAGGGAACATGTCAAAACATCATGTTGTCTTTCTGCAGATGGGAGGTGGTTGGGCCCATTTGAAAGGCTACATTTTTGTTGAGAAACAATCCAACCCGGGACCCAAAGAAAAAATCGAAAGAGAAACACTGAAAAGATAACACTTATATCAAGTCATAGACCCTTTGCCCAACTAGGTGCTGGTTCACTTCATTTCGTGGACATATTCCACCTAACCACTTGAGACATTCGCGCAATACGAAAAGACTGATGGATAGTCATCCTGGATAGTACTTATACATTTATATTAATATGATACATTGGGGCATGCCAAAACCCTGTAAACAGTGGGTAAATGATCTATATTCTAAATTCAATTGTAGAGGGAACCCTACTAACCTTCAGTATCCACACTTACGTGTTTTGTCACCGTTTCGTCACAGGATGCTGCGCACGTAATCTTTGATCAAGAGTGACTTTGGCGGAAACATGGAGAAAAAACGACGAGACGTGGACATGTTTTGTGTTGGAAGACATCCGACCAAACCAGTTGGAATAGACGTTGAACAGAATCGACGTATAGATTCTATATGCTGTATATCTATTTGAACATATACTGTATATATATATATTTTTTTTAATTTTATTCATAGATATATAATATATTATAGATAGATAAAATACTTTTTATTTACATTAAGATGTATTTGCAATATTCAGGTACAAGGGTGGATCAACTCCAATGTATGTATGTTGAACAGAATATTATACAATTATATAATGTATATATATATGATTATATTTTATGAACATACATATATATATGTAAGTATGTGTATATACATGCCAGAAACAATTTGACACAAGTAACCCATTGAAGCATCATATGGACTGGTTCAAGACATTCTATATGTGTTCGCACATGACACTTGTTATAAATTCATACAATTGCTATTGGCTTAAGCACAACAGGAGCGACACAAACATTTGAAGAGACAGCCTGCTGGTACGTTGCAGGGACTTGTGAGGATTGCTTTCAAAGGGAAACCGCGGGTACCCATCGGACAGTATAAAGTATGTATACAGGGCGTACTCCTTTTTGTTTATGCACATCTTATCATATATAGAGTTTGTATTCATACTACAGTACATATATTTGGGTCTTATAGGGAAGTATGATTTGGGATGACCTGCTAGACTCTCAGAGTTAGCTAAAACAACCCCATTTCAAAAAAAAAAGAGTAAACAGAAACTACAAGTGGTAAGACCTCGTTCACTGATGATCTCAAGTTCCTGAAATCGAAGGCAAAACCAATTCTACTACGACACGTCTGTTGGACGTTGGCGGCAGCGGGGCATGGAACACTTTGAGGAGCTGGGGCAACTCGGGAAAATATGCTATGAATCTGTTGTAATCTATTACTGGAAGTATAAAGTCCAAAACTCTTAAAATAATAGTCCCCAATTTTGGACGATCAAAATTCCTTTCTTAGAAAATAGTCTTACTTTGAGGGTATAATTTAGGCACCAACCAATGCCATTAAGGCATGAACCTCCCTCAAGTCTTTGCAGGAGGATGAAGACTGGAAACCACGCCCTCGAGAAACTGTCCAAGCTGCAACGGATGCTTGGGACATGGAGCCAAGCGAAACATGGGAAAAAATGGTAGGGAATTTTACCCTACCTTTCTTATAGCCGTTCTTATGGCTCATGGGAAATCCCACCAGTGCAATGGGTTTGGGATTCAGCCATATTTTAGGGAGAATGATGGAATTGTTTTGGTGACATGACATCAAACCAAGAGATGTTATGTAGGTGATTTCTCTCATCTCAAGGCTTACGTGGTTGATAAGCATTGTAGTTCAGCCAGGCCTTCAAATCTTATTTTGGCTTGGAGCATCTGACCATTCTGAGCCTGGTGGAAACATATTACAAAACCAACATGGTTGCCAAGGTAACTACTTGTAGGTGTTGGTAACAGGTGGCAGCAGTTGTTTGGGCTAGGGAAACAAAAGATGCAGTTTGTATTTGATTACCGTGAATGTGACATTTCAACATGTCAGGTTGATGGAAAATGAATGAATGTCATCCTTTCATGGAAGATGAATATCATCCTTTCCACACATCCCAGGTCCTGGGAGATTGGACTGCCATCAAAGAACTAAAAAAAGTAGCTGTTTAAAGTCCAGGTCTATTCTATCAGGCAGTGAATGATTAGCCGTTGAACTTTGATTGGAAGTCTTGATAGAGACCTGGTTCCAATGATTTCGGATATACATTTGTTTGTTCAAGAAACTAACCTTTGCTTACATTACATATAATTTATTATATAATTCTATCATATCGCTCGTTTGAGAAATTTTGAAGTGCTAACCCACTTTAGTTCGGTTTGCATCATTTTGCTGATTCGTCCGTGAACAACATCAATTAAGATAGATGCAATACTGATAGTTAGAACATGTGTCTTTTTCTTTGATCCCAGATCGATTCTCACCAGCCACTAGAATGTCCCCTGAGACTAACTGGTTACGGAGCCTGGTGATAGCGAACATAGAACCCCAACATTGAGCTTTGGTAGAGGACTTTCCTTTTTCAACGGAACACTTTCAGGTTCCAGGTTAGTTTTCGAGGAGTCTAAGTAGTGTTTAGTAGTTAACATTATCCAACTAGGTTATTATACCGTTATACCATGTTATACCCACTTCTATATGGGGTTATTGGAACTATATAACTGCTGGTTACAAACCATTTACTGCCGGCAATTCCCAAGGAGAAGACCCCGGTGGAAGAGTTGATGACACCGCCCAGAGCGAATTGGCTCAGCTTGGTAGCCATTGTTTTGGAGCAGAGTGGATAAGAAACGTAGGAATCATCATACTTGATAATGCTTCATATGATTGAATGGCTTCTGGCTCATGACTCCTACCATTTTTTCAAATGTTGAAGCAATGAGATCAGGGGAACTCATCCCTGGACCTTCATATCACCAGGTTTGATTTGGCCAGACATGGCTGCTTGAACATGTAGGTCAATTAAGACATGTAAATACACCTGTTTGGGGTTTACAACTTGTAAATCGTACAGCCAGATTTCTCATCCGTATTTCTTGGATCTTCAAACAAATGAGACCAAATTAAGTCTGGTTATTTGCCATTGCAGTCTTGCGGAACCATCGCAGACCCTTCTTGGAAGATTTGTGAATTAAATCTCTACGATGGACTTTGGTAGCCTGAATTTGGATGGATTTGGTACATTTGAATTTTGATGTGAGATCCGTTGTAAAGGCCAATCCGATCTCAAGGATCGTGCAATTGTAGGTCAACCTATAGTGCGTTTGACATGCGACATCACCCAAAGTATGATGTTCATTTTGAGTGTTTCTTTTTTTCTTGTCTTTCCTGGTTGCGGAATGATTTTGTAACTGCTTGAATACCATAGAGACACTCCAAAAACTCTCCAACCTTTTCCTCAACTTATAACTGATAAACCCATCCTGTCGATCCTCCACCTGTCTGAAACTTGTGAGGTCTATGGTACTCATTTGTTAGACCTGAGGGACCGGGCAGAAAAGTTGAAATCCCCAAATGGAGGTGCCGAACATCCCCTTTCTAAGTGGGGTTGTGGCTGGGGTTTTCAGGAGTTGTGGTGACTCGAACATTGCGCCTTCTCAAAAGAACGTGTTATATCATATATCGTGTTATTTTTCGCACCAGCGAAGATAGCACACTTCAAGGCATTCTGTAATTTGAGGGGGTTGATAGTTTTTAGCCACGGCCACTTCCGAATTTCAAGGTCAAAATCCAGTCCAACAATATTTTGTTTACGAGCAAAATATGATATATGAGACCATATATAACCTCACTTGATGATTGGTTGGTGGTGGTGGTTTACTATTCTAGGCATATCCCTAGTAGAGACCCAGTTCATGAGGGCTTTCTAGCTATGTGGCGTATCAATGTTTGAGATGTCTTCGATGTTTTGCATTGTATCCATCCAAGTTTGCACCAATTTCGTGCGTGTGTTGATCTTCTTTTTGTATATATGTTTTGTATTATTGCTTTACGACATTTCTAATTTGAGCGTATTGGAGTTAATTCATCTTTGAATGCATTATGCATCTTGTTCCTGTACTTCTTTGGACATACTCTTGTTTGCAGGTAATTTCGGCTGTCGAAGCGTCCCTGCTTCTGTGATTGAATGAGTTGTGAGCATTTTGTTGGCAGGTCTCTCAAGAGATTAGTGAATAGTAAGAGAAGCCTCCCTCAAACTGCCCTAACCAGAAAGGTTGGTGAAATTTGACACAAAATTAACTTGTTTGCCAATATTTATCGTTTAAAACCCATTGTTTGAGCAACCAGTCAACCCTGAAAGGCACCGCACGGAAAGCGTTTGCTGCAGAACTGACTAGCGATATGCATGTTGCAAGTGACAGCGAACGAGTGACATGGTGCAAGAATGGGAAGCGGAACCATGAAGGGAGGGAGCATCATGGTGGAACTGTTTATTGTTTAACGGTTGATGGACGAAATATGACTGCACAATGATGAACCAGGACACATCTATTATATCTTTGTGAACCAGACTAGTGGTATATGTTTACTCCAAGAAATACAAGAGGATGCCCTGCTATTTTGATGGTATGACGATGTATGAAGTGAAGGCTTTGATTCTGCAGAGATGAAGGTTAAAAGTAGAAATCGACTTCAGCCCTGGTTGATCTCAACCCAAATGCTGGTTTTTCAAGGGCAGTTTTCCTAATGATGTAAACGACGTCAACCTTCAGATTTGCTGCTAGATTTTATATCTTGACGGTTCTCAGTTCTCCCTAAAAGCTCTATTTTACAAGCCTTTGGGGCGTCAAGTTTGAGAAGCAATTCATCCCAAAAAGGCAGAAGGAATGAAAGTGAGCAACCCGCAGCAGCTCGAACTTTGTGGGACAAACATAGCAAAAAACATCCCACATAACTAACGTGGTCATTTACATGTTATGCTATGTTTACAGCAAGAACTCACTTGCGGCTGAGCTGATTTGATAAGACTACTGACATCAATTGAGCCACAAAGGAAAAAGACCTACCCCATCCCATGAAATCCATGGTATTTGAATAGAGATTCCCATGAGGGGTGAATTCACGGTCCCTACTAAACAGGGTAGGTGTTCATAACCCGGAATGGGAAACTTTGGAGTCGTAACACACTGGACTCAATTTCATGAGAAGTTCGGACTTCTCCTGATCTTCCAAGATTCAATCACCAAGGAATTGGTGCATCTGCATGAATCTGTCTGAAGTATGGAGATTTTCTTGTGATCATCCCTTTTCAATCAAAAGTTTCCAAGATTCCGATCCCGCAGGCTTTAAATATATATCATTGCATACTCATTCATTTGCCACCAAATCCACCATCCAAAAACCACATGGTGGTATAGTAATTCCGGCCAAAAGTAATGCAACATGACCTATACTAACATGCAATTTGAGGGGAGATTTGAAATACATGACAAATTTCCAATGGTGTCTCTAACGTACTCTGAACAACTTGCCAGGTTTTTCGGTAGTTTGTATACGTATAATTGCTACGTGACTACATGATACACACGTACTCCACAATACTCCACTCCACGATGTGAGAGACCCAGGATGGTTTCACCTTTTTGGGTGATTGGGTGTGCATTTTCCTACTGGGATAGCTGGGACTGAATAAAAACCATCCAACTAAACCGAGATGTTTTCAACATCAGTTGAATGGAACTTCCACAATTATAGGACAACGTGGAGGAGTTCCAGCCATGTTAAGTCTAGCTGGTTCAGAAATGAGGAAATATTGATGGCCAGAACTAGCAAAATGCGAACCAAGTGGATCCATCAACTTGAACCATCCCTTGAGTATTGCTCACTAGCAGGATAGAACCACTCCCCTCCCCCCAAAGAAAAAAGTAATGATAGCATTGATACTATTGGCTAGTGAAGTGTAGGAAGTTGCAGATACCTCTGAGGCAACGGAACCACCCAACAGTCCCAGTTTGACGGAAGCCTCTGAAGCCCCGTGACAGCGCTTGACGGAAGGTATTTGGGGATGCAGAGAAAACGTGTTGTAGTTGTTGATGTGGTTGTTGTGGTTGTGGTTGTTGTTGTTGTTGTTGTTGTTGTTGTTGTTGTTGTTGTTGTTCTGTTTCTCCTTCTTTTTGTTCTTGTTAGAATTGTTCGCCCTGAATGGCAGGGCGTATAAACAAAGTATAACATGTTTTTTTTAATCTTTGCGAGGTTTGGTTGTGTGGGATTGGAGTCTAGAGGGGCATGGAAAGCAAACACGTACTTGAGTTGTAGCCTGCCGCGGCTTTGTACAGACATTGTGTTACAACATTTGCACTCTGGCATATCGCAGGGTAATCCCCCATCCAGTACTACTGAGCACCACGGTGATCTCTTTAAATCAAACCCCAACTTGCCGCTGAAAACCGTGGGTGACGGATCATCAAGAGCAAGACAAAGTCACCCCAAATTTCTCCACGGCACTTCTGGTTGGTGAATAATTACTATACATTGGATTCATTGCCATTTAACAGCCAGCAAGTATGCTGAGTTACCATGAACTCACCATGTTCAAATCATCTCGAGCAAACCCAAGTGATAGTTTCCCCGCATTGGAATCAATTATAATCAATTCCCCTCACTGGAATCAGGAAATGGATGGTAACGGAGCTCTTCTCGTATGGGTGTGTTTCAAAATCAGGGAACTCAAAATTTCCAATCGGTGCTTTTTTTGGGCGGATCCAGTATGACGCCTGAGTATTTTTGCAGCACCTTTTCAGGATATGAGACAAAACTTATCTAGAGTTCGTCGTTTGCCTGGTTTGGCCATGTGAGCCAGACTTAGACATAAAACTTGTTGTGGTTGATGACTTAACCCTCACATACGCAGTAGTGGTCGAATAATTTGTGGACCTCACCAAGGAACCAGATTTGGAAGTTCCTACTCTCACAAGGAGGGAACGAGAATTTCTTGGGGTGGACTGAAAGGTTTTGGTTTGTAATACATGAGCATTGTTCAAAAAACCTATTGTGATTTCATTCTACTGGTTGCCCACTTGAGCACTTGAGCCATGTTCAAAGATGACTAGTTGACTGTTGACTAGTGTTTCATTAGCGATGTTGATGTTTTAGTGCTATATCCGGAAATCATATTACTACATGTTTATTTGGAACATGCCATTTTGGGATGACTTACAGTTCTTAGTGATGTCTCCACTTTTCCCGAGCGATGGCAGCTGTACCACGTAGAACAACAAAAGTTGGTTGATTTTTCGGTGAATTCCTGGCATGAGGAACTCCATTCATCAACCACTTTACGAATCCTGTGTAAAGCCAGTCTTGTGGATTATCAGATTATATAGCTCATTATGGATTATGCTAGCCTATGATAAGAAATCCAGTCATTTGTCATTGAGTAATCAGGATTTAGGGGGATTTGGTGTTTTTTTTTGCCTCGCTGTGGTTTCATGCTAAGATTCAACCCGGTGATATTGGAAAAGCATGGAGGAAAGAAGGAGCTAGGATTGATAGTGGTGCAATTTCAACATTAATGTACAATGTAGCCTCCCAAAAATGCCCAAAAAGGAATTCATCCAAAACCGCCAACAACCAACAAGCCACTCAGGCCGGAAGCCTCCTCTTTCAACATAACCAACCACCGGCCTTTGCAAAGTGTAGTGACGTAACGAATTGGGACTCTGACACATTTGAATTCGCAGATTCCACCTCGACCATGTGTCATTTCGAACCCTCGGAAGCTTGGGTGGCTGATGGTAGGTGTCCCTCAAAATTAGTGACCCTGAAATTTATCCTGAATATATATATATATATATATACGTGTCAGTTTTGAATTGGAAGCCACATACAATTGTGAACACAAACACCCAATATGCCATGCGAGTCACATCATTTACCATCTTTGTGATGTGCCACGTGTTGGAGGAGTGTTGCAATGGTCCGCGAAGATGATGAGACGCTTCACTTTTATATTGAGTTGACTGGTTTGTTGGTGTTAATTGCCAAATATGATGATCTTACAAGAAGTGTAAGTAATGGATGTATATCACATGTCCAATTCCATATATAGTTTGCTTTTGTTTACTGTACATACAGTTATGTCATGTAAGGAATCACGTTTGCCCACGGGTGGCGTTGTTGGCCCCCTCTCCATTTGAACATTGAACACTGAACATTGACGTTATCTTTACATCTACTTTGTGGTTTGATATGCTGAATCATCTTGGTAGGTGCATTCATCTAGGCCATCACTTTCATTAGAAGCAGTACAGAGGATGGACACATCAGGATTTCAACATCGCTCTTTATCGAAGGATCGAAGTCATCTTGAGCAATGAAAAAGATGTTGCGCGTGTTAGGGGATCTGCCAGTTTTAGCCTTTGTGTTTTCTATGGAAGCTTGATGAAGCTTGCGGAAAGACTCCAATTTTGACAGATAAAACACCACCTAGCTGGCAGCTGAGTAGCTTTGATTCACCTAAGGACCCAAAGTTTGTTTCTTGTTTTTGCTGGCACCATTAATTTCTTTGATTGACCCAAAGTCCAACAAAGCTTGTTTGAACATGTTTGTTTCCTGGGTTGGGACTACCTAGTAGATGATGTGCAAATATATATATATATTATATACGTATGATATGCATATATCTACATATACGTGTTGATTATATTCACATATCAGCATCTGTAATGTGCATCATTTGTTTTGATTTCACTAGACTAGGTGTTTATTCATTGTTGTGTTTGTTGAAGAAGGAAGACACAGCTGATGGGTCATATTTTCCAGTGTCAATGCTATTCAACTAGGACCTAGGAGGTTCTCATGGGAGCAGGATCGGTTTATTGGACGGTGGCTGGTGGTACATCTATCCACCATTTCTGACCCCTGGCACACTCATCCAAAGGCTACTCATCACAGTATACCGTATACCGTATACCCAATTTGGAAAATGGTAGCTATAGAATCTTTGATCATACGATTGGTTAGGGAGACAGGATGAATGATTCACGGATCTGGTAGTGAATTTGCACATCCATATTATATGTATTTTTCGCAGGTCATCAGCGCACACAAACAACGAATAAGGCAATTCTCCATGCTGCTGCCAACACTTCAAGAGCCGCTTGGCAACCATTTGATCCGAAGTTGAGAAAAGTGAGACTTTACCACTCGATGAGTTTGTAATTTTGAAGCCGGAAAAAAAGAGCACAGGACACAAGTCGTAAGTAACAGTATCTATGTTGTGATCTCAAAATCACAATCGAATATACCGAGTCGAATGTACTTTCATGAGCATGTAATTGCAGCATGATGTCGCAGCTCACAGGATTTACATGATGACCCATTCCCTGCACAATGAGTAACCTCCAACATCCAGCCGAGACCATCATCCCATAGTGGGGTCTTAGGAATTCCAACTCGAAGGCTTTGTTGAAAGTGTCCGCAGATAGAAAAGTCAAGCTTGACCTTTAAAGCTCTCTGTAAAAATGAAGAACCTTGGTGAATATTTAAAGCCTATAAAACCACAGAAAGTACAAGCTTTGCAACAAATGAACAGCTCTCTGGAATGATGCCATTTCCAGCCGCAAATATGGAGCTATTTTGGAGCCTTCGAATCCCCGCATCACTGGGCAAAGGTCCAAACACCACGACTCGAAAGGTCTGAATGTTCCAAGCTTCAGAAACTGAGGTGAAAGTGGATGGCCAATCAATTCTCCTAAAAAAAATAATGTTTAAAAGCAGCTTTGAAAACGTAGAGTGTGTTGCGGCAAAGTTTCTACTTTCCTGGTAGTGTTTTTTAGCCTGGAATTCCCACCTGTTCTTTGAATGGCTCCACCTATATGTAACTGAACTCCACGTCTTCAAGGATTTCACCAAAAAACAGTGTGCAGTGTTATGTAGCCAATAACCAGTTCGGGAGGGTCAATTAAATGATTTACATGGGGAAGTGTAGTTAATTTGTTGTCCATCAATTTGAAATATTTTTTGCTTTTCCGGAATATTTGAGGAATCCTATGAAATATGTCATCACAACTCGCTCTCTTAGGTCCTCCACTGCAAACGCCAAGGTCTATGCCCAGGCGCTGATGTTGGTTGAATCGATTGTGGGTCGAGTTGGACATTGAGGACTTTCAAAGTTATGATGTCGTACCAGATAGCCAACCATATCGATATTTATGACGATACTTGCGGGAGCTATTGAAAAATGGTCCAAAATCACTTGTGCCAGATAGAAGTTGAGTGAATCAATGGAACTTGACAAGACTGAATGGATGAGAGGATTGTTTGGTTTAATAGGAACCAATGACTACAACTAACAACTAATGAATGGTATTGAGATGCGGAACAATAATTGGATCCTCGTATATGACGGCTATTTCCGACTCCATGTATATACAATTTGTATATATTTGTATTTACATATATATATATATTATTTACGTNTGATTGATTGATTGCTTGCTTGATTGCTTGCTTGATTGATTGATTGATTGATTGATTGATTGATTGATTGATGATGATGATGATGATGCTGATGATGATGATGATGATGATGATGCTGCTGATGATGATGATGATATAAATGATTGATGATGATGATGAGGATGATGATGATGATGATATTAATGATTGATGATGATGATGATGATGATGATGATATTGATGATGATGATGATGATGATGATGATGATGATGATATTGATTGATTGATTGATTGATTGATTGATTGCTTGCTTGATTGCTTGCTTGATTGCTTGCTTGATTGCTTGATTGCTTGATTGCTTGATTGCTTGATTGATTGATTGATTGATTGATTGATTGATTGATTGATTGATGATGATTGATGGTTGCGGTGCAAGTATTTCAATCTTATACAGATGTTACATACATACATGGCTCCTACTCCTGCTAGCTCTTCTTAACAATTCTCATTGTTGCATATCATTTCACAATGTTTTCGCCTGACCAGGTGTTGATTAACATATATTGTTGACTCCAACTCCATGCCACCAAGGATTGCCAAGAAACCGGCCGTTCCAGAGCCAGTGGACGAGGCAGAGAAGTTGAAGACCCAGCTACGCGACGCGCTGCTGGAAGCCAACGAGTCGGGAAAGATGAATCAGGTCTTAGAAGCGCACCTCGGTTCGATGGATGCAGAGGAAGTATGGATGGGTGGTGATATGATGGCACAAAGATCGTACGTATATAAATAAATATGGTACAGTGAATCGATAAGAAAAGGTTGGGGGGTTGGTTGGACAAAAGGATGGTGGATTTTGTCCTTTCTAGGTAGTGCTAGATATGATGTGAATGACCTATGAAGTCGCAATGGATTCGCAATCCATGAAGACTCGCTTAGGATGGCCGCGGACTCGAAGGTTCAGTCAGAACTGACGGAAGCTTGGCTGACATTTTCCTTGTTGAGTTGGACATCTCATGACCTTTTCTTGTGTTATTTTCATGGGATCCCGGTGGGAATATAGGTGATCCAACAGTCATGAAGATCCAACTGGAACATCAGCCTACATCGTTTTTCCTTTGATCCATTGAGTTGCCAAGCTCTACTTCTGATCAGGACGAGATGAGAATAAAGCTGGAGCTGAAACAGGTCCTGTCGGAAGCCAATGAGATGGGAAAGATGAAGGAGATACTCAAACAGATGCTCGGTCTATATGGTTGAAATTGTTTCCACATTGTATAGTATCCACTGGTGGCAGAAACCGATAATTCCCATCGACGTATTGATGGCGGATGAATTTTTGGCCTTTGCCATTCCAAGGATTGTCAAGGAAGCACCTCCAGCTGCACCTTCAGCAGTGTCTGGGCAAAAATGTTTGTGGTGCCTTTGTACTTGGGAAAGGTATAAGCGGGACGATGATGGATGATGTTTTTGAGGTGGCATTTTTTTTTGGTCAAACAGTGGAGTCTTGTGAAGAAACCACGGCAGATGTCAGAAGAATTCAACTGGAAGTAGAAGTAAACCTTTCATCTTCATGTGGAAAGTTGAAGAAGTGACCCTTCCAGCGACAGAGGAGGCCTGCCTTGTTTCCCCAGGAGGAGGAACGCGTTTTATCAGAGCTTCGGGGCGCATTGCTGGAAGCCAACGAGTCCGGAAAGTTGCCCCAACTACTGAAAGAGATACTTGGCTCAGCAGGAGTTGTGAGAGTTGTGATAAATGTGTGAGGGGTGGAACTTTTCTTTCATGTTGTTTTTCCCCAAACTCCATCCAAAGAATAAACTACCTAGTTCTGCAGGTTACTAGTGGGCAATGAACAGCCATCACTTCCACTTTGAATAGAGTGCGAACCACGGGTTGGAGTATCCATGTTGTGACCTTCAATCTAGCCCTACCAGGGAGGCTTCAATGCCAGGTCCCGTCGTGACAGCCACGTAAGGATTGCACCTAAAGGAATGGCGGCTGCTGATGTGACAGGACCGAGCTTCTGAAAAGGTGTTGCTGACAGTCCCTGTGATGACGACACATGCTAAGCGGTGAAGAGATGGAAGAAGTTATTATTTGGTATGCGTTACGAGTAATCTTTTATTTACGTTTTTAGCCTCTTAAAAAGGCCCTTTGTGTCAGGAAAGACGTATAAAGTAGGCCTATGTTAAGAACTATGTAGGAGATCATGTCCAAAATGATGTTGAAAATCAATATATTTTGGATAAAAAGGTAGTTTATCTATTTGTCAATTACATGATATTTTGCAGACTAAATTAATGATTCATAATATAATATTACTTAAGCATACTTAAGCTTTTTATGGTATACAGATTCAATATAATATTATTCTATTCTTATTACTAGATTGTTTAGGTAAGTAGTAAGATAAATTAAATTGTCAAATCTGATTTCTCACTGATTAATAAATAGATTCATTTTATTAATAATAGGTAGTTTATTTTATTCAAATTAATCATCTAAGCAATAAAATAAGATTAGTATTAATATTGATGTTACTTCAATTACAGCTGATAATCTAACCTATTAATTTAATTATTTTCAATAGTGAAAAACCTTTGGTATTACAGTGGCTTGAATTTTGTGTCTTAAGATGTTTTTTGAACAGAGTCATAGTTGTAGTAGAGTCATAGTCATATTTTGAATTCTGATTAAATAATCAAAGTCGTCATTTGCAATTTGGCATCGGCAAGTCATCGGCATCTCATTAATTAAAGCAAAATCTACTCATATTTTATAAATAGCACCTTTTAGAATCTATTCAATTTTTAATTTATAGACTAGATGTTTATATATTTCTCATTTATAGATCATCTAATTACGTGATGATATGAAGTAACAGCATCAAGTATCAGACAAACCATTCTTAATTCAAACCACAGTAAACCATAACTGGACCATAACCAAAACTCTTAATTTTTTATGTTCATGTGGAAGTTTTTCACCGCATTCATGAGTGTCGAAAAATCTGGAGTGTCAAATAATCTGTTTGCATTTTCTGGTGTAATATGTTCAATAGTGCCCCGAGCTTCCATCCAATGTTTTTTGGCTTCCATCCGGTTTGATTAAAACTGATTAGAAAAACATTGGATGGAAGCTGCTGGAAGCAACCTTGATTTCCAAGAGATAATTATTATTTGACATTCTGACATTCTGTTCAAGTCTTTCATGCCTCTTGAACATGTCAAAAACAAAGCAGGCCCAAGCAGTTGAAACATTGCCCATTTCCGAATGAGGGCTTCAAATTGTTTCAAATTCATGGATTGACACAGTCTACAAAGGGCATTCATATGATATTGTCATATGGTGAACATGCGCAGTTTCTGTTTTTCGCATCCCTTCCACTTTTGAAATTGTGACCCAATGGCTCCATTCCGCTTGATTGACCTCATAGAAGTGCCATCTGCAAAACGATGCTCACTTGCAACTTTGTGTGGCTCTGTCAGCTCTGTTTGATTTTTCATTTCAAGTGTGGCACTGGCACTACTTCATCTTTTTTGGGTTTGCTAGCTTGCAGTCCAGTGATGTCCTTCCATTGGCACATGAAGCAAATTGTTAAGGACAAAGGTTGACTGGGACAAAGCCCCTGACTTTATTTCCAAGTGAATGGTGCCCAAAGTATCTTGGCTTGTGTGGCTTTTGGTGGCCATGTTGTTGGAATACTAAGAATGATAGGTTAATGGCTTAAAATTCAACATGCCACTGACTTGTGACTCATGACACTACGACCATTACTTTGACACACGAGTCTGGCACGATTGTATCTTATCTGAGGTATTTGGAACTGGCAGGCTTTGAGAATGGTGCTGCCACATTTGCTGGGCGAGATCCGTTCCTAAACTGCACAACAGATTTATATAGATGGGTTACCCTAGTGTGAAAACTCGCATCGTCCTTTTACATTGCATTCTTGGGCCCAGGGCAACCTCAAACAGCTGTTTTGGACAACACGTTTTCATGGGCCATGTAGCATGCAACATGCAGTATGTATGACATGACAGTATGTGCAAAGTGGCCTGCACAATTATACGTACATTTGCCCTCACATCATCTTTGACTGCTTCTGCCATCCTCTCATTCCAGTGACGCAATGGCAGAGAAGTCAGAGAAATCAGAGAAGGAAGATGTGCCTGTCTATGGAATGTACTTCGGGAAGGAGCAGAAGCTGAAGGTTTTGGTCGATGGTGAATGGAGGAGTGTCATGGTGCAAACGGACGCCTACGTTCCGGTCTGCAAGGTGTGGACGGGGGGAAGGGAACACTGCAAAACAGCATTCTTGCCACAACCTAAGTCTGTCAAAGTGACAACGAGCTGGTCATTGATTCATTGGTTTCTAGATTGCATAGTTTTGCGGTATGTAATGTATTCGATATTGGCATTGCGTAGAAACATGGAGCACAGTACAGTGCAGTATGGTACAGCACTGGGGAATTTGGTACAGTGCGGTTGGAAAGCAGTGACATGCAATGATTACATGCTTTAAGTTTGTCATGCATCCAGCATCCAGGCCATTAACATCACAAATTAATCAAACCAATCAAAGCAATAGGCAAAGGCATGCTTACAAATTCAGATCATTGAAAACTTTTGCAATCATGGAATTGACAACACATTCCAAAGGGTTTTGTTAATTATAATTATTATTGTCAATTATTGACTGTCAATATTGTGTTTCACTGTTTTCACATTTACAATTTGATATGATATGATTTCATTCAACATCTAATCTTTATATAATTATATAATATGCATACTTTTTATTCAAGATACTGTTGCTGTAGTTTCTAACCACAACAAAGATAAAAATAATACAATAACCTAAGAAACCTAAGATTACCGTAATTTAATTTCAACTTCATTTTAGTCCAACTTTGTACTTTAACATTCTAAAACACTCCACGCATTGTTTTCCTTACACAATTCATGTCACGTGTATTAGATTCTTAGCGATATCATGGTATTCAATTTCTTGGTGACACAGTTAAACATAAGTAGTTTAATAATTTTAGTAATTTGATAGTTTGTAGTATGAATGTACAAAAAGTATGATCATGATAGTATAGTCTAGTCTAGTAAAGTAAAGACTATAGACATTTCCAAATCCATCATATCATCATATCTGTATAGATATCAAGGACAGGGACAGTCTATCAACTACTCAAATGAAATCAATTGATTTGTATCCCATGCAGCCCACGCAACACAAATTGTATCATTGAATCCTCTTAAAACCAAGATCCACATTTTCTACCCACCTCACCTCTGTAAAGCTTAGGCTTAGAGTCTTAAGGGCAACTCCTTTATCATCAATTCCAATTTGTCAATTGATTATCTTATCTTAATCTTGCATTTCGATGTCTTTCACAATTGTTGCTGGTGCAGGGGGCTTTAACTTCTCGGAAGGCTTCTAAGAAGGCTCACAAGTCTGACAATCCTGCGGATGAGGAGGCCAAGGATGTTGATGATGAGAAGAAGACCACTGAGACGGCCACAATGGAAGTCAAACAGGAACTTGACAAGGAGAGTGTCAAATCCCCTGAGCAGAGTTTGGCTCCGACAAGCCCAGCAGACGCAGCTGCAGTTGATCTATCCCCTAGTCTCTCAGCAGCCACTGCTGAGAGTGAGGCACGAGTGGTCCCACCACGCACTGATCGCCCAAAACCAGTTCCGGTCCCACCACGAGTTTTGTCAGACACACAGTCGAAAGCAGCGGCTATGTGCAAGCCAGTGGGAATGACTCCCAAAGCCAGTCCAGAACATGCAAAGGTGTCAGGACCGAAGCCTCCTGCATACCCCCCACCGGGCCGACCGGCCATGGTATTGGCAGTACAGCGTGAGAAGCGTATTCCAAAGCCAATACCCCAACCACTTCAGCTAGCGAAAGGCAGAAAACCAATCCCACAGGCTTCCAAGCCCAAACCCAAGGCAATGCCAGTTCAGCCAGTTAAGGTGAAGGAGGACATTGTGACTACGAGGAAAAGCTCAAGCACAACAAAGCTGGTTGGAGGAACGAGCACCCCCGGGAAGAGGAAAGGACTTGCAGGTCCCGATGGAAGTATGCACGTGATTGAAACATGGGAGACAAAAACAATGAAAAGGGTTTCAAAGTGTGAAGGACAGCCAGAAGAAGAACCTGGTGCTTGGAGACCATGGAAAGACCCAGTGAATTTGGAAGTTTATGAAGAAGTGGCCATTGAAGACGGAGATGATGGCTATGGCTATGACTATGGCAACTATGGCGCTGGCTTTGGTGACAATGAGTCCTATGATTATGGATATGGCGGCACCTCCAGTGGCAGTGGAGTGAATGATCGGCACTAGGATGGGTATGCGTAGAAGTGGCAAACATGAGACTGAATTGCAATAGCAGGGCCAGTTGGCCAGAGCCCATTGCTTTCACATGACCACCACAATAAAATTTCAAGTTTGCTGTGTGCTTTTCAATTTCACACGTTCATGATTTGCAGGAATGAATTGAATATTGATATCTTTGAAGATGAGCAATAATATAATAATATAATGATAATGATAATGAATAATGAATATGATTCTGATTCGGGATACTGACACTGACACTCATACTTACTTTTTTTGAAGAATCATTGAATCATGTGATTTGTGTGGCTCTGGCCTGGCAAACTGCTACATGGACTTGAAGCTGCTGCACTTTGCAAGGGCAGTGAGCAGCATGTGACACGTGTTTTTGATTCGAAAATATGACTGCGTGTCATGACTGCGAAACTGCATGGTGTGAGCTGTGTCAAGCAGCAAATCAATCATGGTTAGTAATAGTAATTTAATAGTAATTAGTAAGTAAGTCGTTGTGAAATTCTACACTAGCAACTACTTTGGGATTTTTCCTTTCTGGATTCAATCGTCACTTACCACAATGCACACACACACACTCTAGAAGTTGAGTGATGTTCAGGTGAAACGAAACAGTAAATGTTACAGTAATTAAATAGCTACAACTTGACTGGACTATATAGTCAACTTTAGACTGTAGTTCCATATGTTAAGACTTGTAGTAGTTGTATCATATCATTTCAACATAGCTCAAGAGACACGGTACATGATGCAATCTAAATATGATTTCTGCTGTCAAATTTTGCTGTGCTGCATTTACAATTATTCATGATTCATGATTCGTTTCTCTTTATCATGTTCTGTTCTTTGAACAGCTAAGTGGCCATTGACTGTATTGACGATATGGATATCAGCCTTGAGTCAGAGTCATGACTAACTAACACTTAATTCATATCGATTGTCAGTATTACAAAGCGTGTGTCAGGAATTTGGAGAGCTGCCATTGATTTGTTACCACCTGTCAATCTTCATGGCATGGTTTTGTGCAGTTTTGGTGTTGTGTGCAAAAGCCACTCTCCCAAGGTTGAAGATTTGGGGAGCCTGTGAAGGGGCCGGGAGCATGGCCTATGTCTGGTGGCTGGGCACAAATTATACATCGATGCCGATAACCATCGATCTATCTGAAGTGTGAGGTTTCCAGTTAGCTTGCCAGTGTTGCAGTTGCAATGTCAAAGTTCAATGTGGGGCTAGTTTGCGGCTAGTCTGCAGTCTCATGTAGTCTCACGTGTCAATCTTACTAAAGTTTTGAACTGACTACTGGTACATCGTCATTGGTTTTATGAGGCAAATACAACTGAATGATAATTTAATTAAACAGCATCTGAAAAATTCCACATGGGTCTTCACTGATGGAGAATTCAGGCAAAAGGACAACAACGGGAGAAATTGTATATTGAAACATTGTGGGGTCATGCTGTGAAACAAGACGCAGGTTAAGTTCATGGGGCCATGTGACAATTGATCCTTGTGTCACAGCCAGTGTGTTTCAACTCTTAGGAAAGCGATCACTGAGCATTCTGGACTACCACACCGTCTTTTGTTCAGCAGTGACATTGATCCTGGCTCGCAGGCCTGGTGCACCAGGCACTATGCATGTGACTTGGCACATGCTGAAATAATGAGTTCAAATCATTGAATGTGCACTGCATAATGCACATTCGTCACATTCATGCTTTAACATGCTTCCTTAACTTAAACTTTACCTGTGAATGGCAAATGATGTACAGTATGGCAGTAGGATCTAGCATGGTATGCAAGAAGATTTGACAGACTGACAGTATGGTATTGTTGCATGGAGTCACTACACATTCAATTTTTTACTTGTACTTGTACTGTATGAATGCATGAGTTGATAGGATTGATGATTTCATGGCTTGTGACAACAGTAGAAAATGGACTAGACTCTATAGAGGCAACAACCAGACTGATCATAGACTATAAGCGACTCCGACTAAGACTATAAACTTTTGAGAGGTGTTTTTCTGACAGTGGCTGTAAACTAGGTTCCATTCCTTCAAGTTTAAGACTATCAATGTTATCTTTTGTCCTTATTCTGATTCTACTTATGTATTAATTTTACACTGTCCTGGATGCCGAAAGAAGCCAAGCAAATGGGTTTCGTCGCAATATCTTTTCAATCTGATGATCTGATATGATGATTTGCAATAAAGTAAGTAAGGTTAGTTTCATAAGTTTCATAAATTTATGTTAGATTCATTCCTCACACCTTTGGCTTTCTTACTGGCCTGCAACAAAACATCCTAGGGGAGCACTTCTTCAGCGATTGTCTGGACGATGAAACCGGTGGTTACTGTCATGTCTGTGAACAATCACACGCACCAGTGGCCATGGAGGAGGATACAGAGCTTGATCTGAATTTATGTGCCGGCTGGGTGGGTTAACAATGGGTTGATCAACCAATATTTTCTGGACATAATCTCAGCTGTCTATTCCTATCAGGATGGAAGCTGCAGCAGTGATGTCAACAGTCTTGTTTCATCAAACAGTTCAACAGGTCCATTATGATTGAATTCACAAAATCAAATGTTGAATACTTGAAAGGTGTCAATGGAACAATCTTGAAAAACCAGCATTCAAGTCATCAACACCGGGTAAGACAGGGTGACAGACCCTAGGGGATCTCAAAGACAGTGACACTGACTGACTAACTAATGCAATTCAAAGCAGTACTGAGACAAGAGGTCTGAGTAGACCTTTTAGTTACCAGGCTTTTGGTACAGGGTACAGTGATAGCACACAACACATAGCCTTTCGTAGTGCGTAGGCCTGTAGTGAATTACAAGGACAACTTGTCAAATTGTTATGACATGACTTGACATAGTTGCCTAACTTGTCAGTCAAGTTGCTTAGAAGATTGTTAGGCCGCAAAGCCTGTGTTTTCAACATAGCTCACTTAGCAGGGTTCTGTCCCACTGACATGCCAGGTGTTTGTGACAGCTTTTGCCACAGCTGGAAGTCAGAAGCAAAGATAATATTGGCATAATTATCTATTCTTTTCAAACCCAATTTCGCAATAAAAACTTCACTTGGGATGGAGTTGTGGAACCCATGCAGCTGTCATCACTGGGTTTGTGTGGCAGTGTGCTGTCATCTCAAAACAAGTTGCCCGAGTTCCCCCTACAGTTCCAGCCCAGTCCAAGCTCAAATTGCTGTCAAGGACATGGGCATAATTGGAATACCATGCCCTTTGTTTTCAAGTTTGAATTGGAAAACGAAGAGGCGAGGATACAATCCTTTTGCTGAGACACTTGCTTGCAAGCAGGGACACAGCAGTTCTGTCAAAGTAAGTTTTGGCAGTTACTTCGTCACATGCTGTTTGTCAAGGTCCTCATGTGATGTTGTCTTCAAGTGCTTGCGGAAGATTCGGAGCCGCAACCCCAAAACATTTATCATCGAGGAGGCCTCCCAAAGACGAACAAAGGATTCGATATGATAATCAAAATTCTGATTTTGTAATTGTATTTTCCTATTTTATATTTTAAATTATATTAGTATATATAAATCTAATTTTATACTGAACTTATTTGTCATACTCATATGATTCATGATTTATGAGGTAAAATCAAGCCTTAATCCAATACAGACTACTTCAATTTACTTACATAGTAATTTGTAATTAGTAATTAGTAATTCGTAATTAGTAATTACTGAATAGTAGAGTAGTAGTAAGTAGTATTAGTATTAGTATTAGTAATAATCAGTACTTTGTAGTAGTCATAGTCATAGTCATAGTCATGAGTCGAGTCATAGTACTAGTAGTAATGTTGAAATCAAAATCAAAAGTAAAAGCAGATTGTGCAGTGTGTACTGGAGACCAGAACATATACTTCATCACGCTCAGCCATCCATGGCCACCTGCAACAGGTGTCTTCAATCTGCCGCAAGTTCAAGAAACCTGTCCGATTTGATGGTGAAGTATACCAGGCTTGGGGCCTGGGGGCTATTTAAGTCTAGCAGTGCCAGGGATTAAGGTTTTGAACATGACAGGAACTGTTGCTCATAGCAAACGAAGTACATGTTCTAGAGAAAATGGAAGTCTCCAAATCTTTGTTTAATTATGTTACATGTTTAAATCATAGAACAAAACCACCTGAAATAGAACGGGTTTAAACTCTCTGGCCATAGGCTTTAGGCATCTACAGTCTACTATGTATTCAGTTTTGCTTTCAATGACGTCTTTTGCGGAAAGGCTGGGAAGATGGTCCCTTTTGAACATTTAAGCACTCAAGATGCACTCAAGCACATCAAGTCTTCTGGGCTCAGGCTGTTGCATCATTATTTTTTATTTGTTACGGGAACGAACAGTGTGATGTGTGCAGAGTTAAGCTAGTGTGAGAATATGTTCTGTATTGTTTCATATTTTCAGCAGAAGTATCAGTATCCGTACTGCAAACATGTCACACAACAATGTTTCACCATTTTGTGACTTGGAATGAGTTTTGACACATAATGGCCAGGTTGTATAAAGTGCTGGAGATTAAGTGTAGCTCTAGGAATCTAAGGACATCCAACTTAGATAGAGAATAGTCAGAATAGTGAATAAATAGTCAAATAGATTGTGAGGTCAAGCGCGTTTATTAGAAATGGCTCAATGAAAAACAAATGACATGTGACAAAGAATGACACGGTCAGAAGCATAGACAGTTCGACTTGGTGTGCACAGCAATGCTTCAATGCATAGGAACCTCTCATTACCGATTGAAGGACCAACGATTTAGCATGTTGTTTCTACCAAAGATTTTGCACAGTACAGTCCAGTTGTTCCTCTGAACTCTGAACAGTTCAATATCAAGGTCACGGTCACAGTCAAGAAGAGGTACTAGTACTACTATTTGACATAGCGTCAGGAAAGAAATGTCATTACAACATGTCAACATGTAGGAACACTGACACTGTACCATGGACCCTGGTGCTCCAGGATTTTAGCTATGGCCTTGCCTACTTTTCTTCGGGAAAAGTATGGAAAAGTGCAATCGTTCTTTCCTCGCAAATTTGGTTGGCAGTGGTCGGGGCGAGGGTGATGGCTCTAGCTCTAGTTCAAGTTCTGATTCCACATCAAGTAGTTCGGGTAGTTCCAGTGAAAGTGCTGAAGCTAGCAAGAGCAGCAAAAGCAGCAATTCAGAGGATGTGGATACAGGTCTAGACCTTCAAGCTTTGAAAAGAAGGCAAAGAACTGAGAAGGCCCGTGCTCAGTCATTGGTCAACCGAGCTCTCAGAAAAGCGCAGATTTCAAATCCAGCCAGGGCCATGTCTGTTCACCCAGCAGATTCCTACAGGGAAGACTTGTTGTCAACTTCACAGCTCACAAAGCCAGGAGTCAGCCATGCATCTCGAAAACGCCGGCTGAGACTTTTGTGGTCGTGGTTTTCTGCCTGGACTGGCAGCATCTTTTCCTTTCTTTGGAACTCAGAGTCAGCAACAAAGATCCGACATGCTCTGAACATTTGCATCGTGGACGACACAAACATGCGTTTGACGCCGGTTGAGACAGAGATTCACAGATCAAAGCGGAGTAGAGTAGTGAGCTGCATGAACAATGTACAAACGCTACTTTTCAATGTCAGTACTGACAATGGCCGTGAGGCAGTTGAGCAAAGCAGTTGCATGGAGTTGGCGGAGTCATCTTATCGGAGTTTTTTGGTACACACTCCACTTCTCCCACTGGAGCGCACCAACGCACAGGGCCTGGCCACAGAACTCATCAGCTGGGTTTTTCTTTGGCTTGGTTCAATTGGGGAAAGGTTTCATCAATTCAACCGCAGTGTGACGATTCAATCCAGCTCATTGCCTAGCATTCCAATCCAGAGCTTGATTATTTGCTGGGACAGTCTGAAGACCAACATAGCAGTTCTGAAAGGCCTACGATGTGCATTGTTTTTGAAAAGGAAGTCAATGGATGATGATATGTCTGGTAAGCCCGACAAATTGTTTCCACTGTTGCCAGTGCGATGTGCCATACACCAAGTTGCTTTGTGTAGAAAGCACTTGCTATTCCACTTTTCAGGCCACTGGTCTGCAATTGTGCGATTAGCACACTTATTTGAAGCAACTTCATTTAGGAATCAATTTCGGAAGTGCTTGTTGAAGGTTATCAGTGCCAACTTTGAATGCATTCAAGTTGCCATCCTGCCGGCTGAGCACACCATTTGGCAAGAACGTCGAAAAATGGCCGGAATTTTGAAGGAGGATCCACGATACCAAAAAACAAGATTGGAAGCACACCGCAAATTAGCAGTTTTGGACAACTCAGACCCTGATTCCGTAAAGATCATCCACTGGTGCATTGGGCCAAGTTGTGCTTGTGGGGGCAGCGCCAAGACCGCACTCATCAGGATTTGCCAGCTCTACTGTGAACTGTTTTGCTCTGGTTTTGCAGTGCCCCTGACTTACCGCTGGCTGCATGCACAACCAGCATTGGCCTTTTGCAAGGACACTTGGCAATTTCAAGTGTTGCTTGTGATGTGCAGGCAGGTGAGTGTTTGCTCTCAACACGTTGAGTTACAGAATAGTTGTTGTCCGGATCATAGTCATGACTCAGTAGACAGTATACAGTATACAGTAGAGTAATTTGAGTTTGAAGTACATGTAAGTATACAGTTACATACGTTATAATTAATTTATAATACATTCAGTACCATACAGCAGTAAACTTAATTACCTCGTCTTAATCTTAGTCAATCACCAACCACTAGTTAAAGTCAGACTCGGAGCTCCAGTAGATGATATGATGACAATGATATTATGATATAATGAAATGATATTTATTTAGTCAATTGGTTCTTTGTTAACTGATACATTGATATAGGTATATAACACTCTTACAGTAGTAGTTAATTAATAATCATTGTATTGTTTTAAGATATGATATCATATCTTTTTTGAAAACAAGTTTTTATTATTAATTATATAAATTATTTAAGTTAAGTTAGACACGCTTCCAGTACACGCTTCAAATCACTATGGATACGATTTAAAGGTTCAAAGATAGATAGATTTGGTGATGGTTTGGGTTGTAGTTCTACTTGTAGTGTAATTATAGTTGCAGTCACGTCATAGCCATAATTCAATGGTTACGGTAGAGTCAATGTCAGAAGATCCAAGCCCAAAACAAATATCGTAAGAACACGATGAATATGTTTTCATGATGTTTGGACCCTATTTCATATCTCAAATCGAATCATCATGTTTCATCTGTCAAACACTGAGAAAATGACTCATGTAAGTGGCATGGCCCACATATGACTATGACACAAAATGATTTAAAATGGTTTATGGTGGTTCAACATGAGATAAAAATCAAATGATTCTTGAAACTTAAGTACATTTTCTCCCTATGTGACATGCCGTGCCTTTCAAAACCCAGTCCTGTTTTGTTTCACGGTGGCAGAGAAATAATGATATTCACACATGAAAGCAGTGTGTAGCATGGAGCTTTCTTTCTGTGCGAAGGAGAAGCCATTGTTTATGGGAAGGAAAGTAGGTTCAATTATGATCACACATACGGCCCATACGGCCCATACGGAAGTATACAGTATACAGTATAAAACAGTCCGTGGTGTTGTCAAATCAAAATGAAATGTTGTTTCTAAGTTTTTCATGTGAGGGAATGTATTCTATGTACAAAACAGAAGAAAAGGTAGTCTTGGCAAAGGATTTTCCCACAGCAACCCTTGGGCCCGTACCCAGGAAGGGTTTCTTCTTCACCGAGTCTTGCCGGAAACTTTGCGACAACTTTCAGAAGCGAATCCAGTGAATGAAGAGCTCGAGGCTGAATTGAAATCAATTTTGAATGAGGTCGACTCGTCTGAGGACAAAAGTGCGAGTGATGTTTGCAAAGACTGGGAGTCATTGTTGCTGAATGTGCACAATGATGGTGAGCTCAGCTATGCTGAGATAAACCAGAAACGGAAGCAGCTCACTTTTGCATCCTTCCGGAATCCAGACTTTATGGACCGCACACTCTTGTTGGAATTCCTCATGGCCCCATTGGTCCAAGGCATGGATTTCTTTTTAAACAGAAGTGGCGGTCTCTCAACCTTGCACCACTTGCCAGCCTCGAAGACAGACTACCAAAAAAAAATCATGATGAGGCCAGGTCTGTGAACTTGGTTTTGAACTGATGGCTTCACAAAAATCAGAGTTAAAGTCAAAGTTATAATTTAACTCATCTCGAGTAAATAGACACAGGTTCTCACTGGATGAAAAGCAACAATCTTATTCCAGGTCATCTGAGCAGTTCAAGCACTACATGCAGGGAAGCTTTGGGCAAGACTTGCTCTCTTCATACTTGGAGAAGCTGCGATCTTTTCCTTCTGTCCGCATACCATCAATGGGAAAGGATTGCTTCATTGCTTGTATAATGGAGATGGGTGAGTGCTGGCGCAGGTTCTGTTTTGAGCGAGATCGATCCTTGCTTCAACCTGCAGATTTTCCATGTCCCAATGTCCTTACTTTTTTATCATCCCCCAAACCTCAAATAAACAATAGAAAATCAGTGAGTGATAATCAGTAATCAGATTCATTGTCCCATTCAATTCTTTCATTGTCTTGGACCGGATTGAAGGATTCCCATGGAAGATCTTTGATCTACTGGACTGTGAAGATGACTTTTTGATGAAGTACAGAGAAATGCAGCGCATGATGGCTGAGTGTCGCGACTGCTTTGATTTGGAGTTCAGCCAGGCAGTTTTGTCTTTCATTCCTGAAGATCTGGCTGGTGCTGAAGTTCAAACGAGAGTCAAGCAGCTCAAACACTATTTATTTGATGTTTCCGTGTTCACACCGATATCGAGCGATGCCGTGGAATGTGTCCATGGCTATTGCCAAAGCAAGTTACACCGCTTTCGTGGAAGGAAACACAGCGATGACGGAGCCCAAGAATTGACCTTGTGGTCAACAATTACACGGGCATATCAAAGATTTTGGGATGTCCTGTGGAATGAGCTCGGTGATAAGGAGGCCAGGCACCGTCTTTTTCGTTATGGAGCAAAAGGGTGTAACCAATACACACCCCTTGCCAACCGGAAGGTGACCCATTCTTCGAAATCCAGTCGCTGGAACATGATTGACTTGGACAAGGTTTGCAGTCTGGAAGGCACAGCCAAAAAGCCAAAGAAGCTTTCTGGTTACTTGGCTCAATTAAATGGCAGAAATTGCAAAGATAACATGCCTCACTTGGTTTAAATCATTTTAGATTCTAATGTAATATAATATAATTTAATCTATTTAAAATCATTTAGTTAATATGACATCATATGACTATCAGTATCGGTATACACCTTCATATGTTGATAACACACTTATATCAAATTTCTGGCAAATAACCATGTTTATAATTTATAATTTTTATGATTTATTATTATATATAAATTATAATGTTTAATCTAAATAGTGAAAATTGTTTTAAGTAAATTGATAATAGAAATAGAGTAATGGTCCGTAGTCTAGGTCCGTAGTAATAATGAATTGTTGTTTTACTATACATTCCTTTATTACAACATTTTGCAAGTTCAATGCTAATTACTTTTCCAAGTGTGTTGGCAACATGCTTTGGTTGGGAGTTTCGGATTGTATCATGATCCAAGAAAGATCAAGAAAGACTACTAATAACTAATAACTACTGTATAGGTAACGGGTGCTAGAAGTAGAACTTCTTTGAAGTCAAGTGTTGTCATTGTTGTTGAAAGTGTTGGACAAGTGTTTTACGGGTGCTGTGCTAGGGTCAATGTTCAAAGGTGAATGCTGTTGCTCAAATAGCTGTTGAAAAGTTTGTCTAACACAAAAACAGTTTCCGTAGTCAATGCAGAAATTTGCCGGGTTCTGGTTTGAGAGAATATGTGCCATTTCCAAGGTTGGAATATGTTTCAACGAAAATGGTTTCAGAACAAGCAGCTGGACCCAGAAGCTTGGAAAAGGGAGATCGGAGAATGCTCAGCTGCTTGGAAGCGAAGCAACAAGATGGAGCGAGAGGTGTTTGAAGCCCAGGCTGCATATGAGCAAGGTCAGAAAGAGGAAGCCTTGATGCAGCCATTTCCATCAAGGGACTCAAAGAAGAAGGGAGAAACCAGATTGGGCAATGCATCATTTGATGCAACATCAGGAATGAGAAAGAAAGCTGTGCAAGCTGTCTCACGTGAGAGGCTGCAAACAACCTACAAGGCTTTCCGTGGCTCTGACAACTGGGCAATGTGGAATGGTGGCATTTCAAGTTCAGAGGGTTGCCTCAAGCTGGATTTGATTGATCGCGAGTCAGGGCAAGAAGAAATCCAGAAATCTTGGTCTTTGGCATTTCAAGAGCCAATCAAAACGCCTGTTTGGAGCGATGAGCAATTGGCAGGCTGCAAGCATGATGTGTGTGCTGCTTTTCATGGCACATGCTCCAAAAAGCCACATGTCAAACTGGCAAGTCTCTTCGTGTCAGCGCTGCACAATCTCATTGCAGGGGGTTGCTTGGTGACTGTTTTTCTTTAATCTCAATCTCCCTCCCAAGTTAATGTTCAGGTTCCAATCCAGGAGTCAGTGGCCAATTCTATATGCTTTCATTTTCACTTTCACCATTACTGTTAAAATCAATCAATCTAATAGTTCTGATGTTGTAAGTTTCATGTTCGGGTGTCCAGTTTTGCATGCTGCATGTATAGTGCCATGATGATACTGTGTCCTTAACAACTGTATCAGACTGTATCATGTTAAATACTTTATTGTACCGCACTTTATATTTATATTATTATTTTTCAATGACATTTCAATCTTTGGTTCAAATTGTGTTGATTTTACGCACACACACACACAAATCTTTCACTCAAACCAGCAACATGTGTTTTCTGTGTATTAAACAACTGGTAAGTTTGACTAGATTTTTCAGTATTGACAAAGAACCCCTTAAAGTAGATATTAATTATGTAATTGGACAGATATAGACAAAGATAGATTTAGATAGTTCATAACTAGTAAATAGCCACCAATACTAGCAGGTATGAAAATTCTACCAGTATTGAATCTGGGTAGACTTCAACACTCCAGACTGGGGCGTGTGTCTGGTTACATCCCTGCATGTGTGGTTTTAGGTAAGTTGGCTCCTGGTGCACTCTTCAGCTTCCGAATTCGTGGTCGTGAGCAATTCTTCTTCTTGGGGCCAGTCATCAAGAAACCACATTTGCAGGTGGTTTTGGAGGGCTACCCTTTTGGTGATGATGCTAGACAAATATCAATTGTGGTGGTGTCTGAAACGAACAGAATGCCTCTCAGCTGTGATTGTTTTTGCAACCTTTTAATTTGGAAGTGAGTGACTGTTTGGTTTTCTCAGTCTGGTACAAAGCAAACATCCACAGCCATGATGCTGATGATGTTTTTTTAGTGTCAAGTTTTCAGGAATAGTATATATAATATTTTTTTGATTATGATTTTATCACTACTTAAACTTATTATAAATTATCATAATTTATAATTCAGAATTATCAAAATCAGTATCGGCAGTATCAGAACTAGAAATTAGAAATAGAACAAATCATTATTTGACGGGAGGGCGTGGGTTCAGGGATAGCAGGACAACAAGTAATCTATTGATTACATTATGACATTTCATTTGTAGTCTTGTAATCAGACTAAGACTAAGACTGTAGACTTGTGAGCTCAAAGGCAGTGTGTGGATTCGCAAAAACATACGGAACAAGGCTCATTGACTGTTCAGATTCATACTTGTAAAATTTGATTTGAATGTTCAAAACTTAGGCATTGAAGGTGTGAAACATATTGGACTGACATGGAAAACAGTCGATTTTGCTTGATTGACAATGAAAGTGGAAAGTGATATTGAACATGGTAAAGGCTTTTAACTTTTAACATATTATTTGAATTATTTGTTGTAGTAGGTAGCAGTAGTAGTCAATAGTAAAGTAGTTCATTTCTTAATCTGTACTTCCCACTCTTTTTCAATAAAATTTGAGCCATGGAGTGATGGCGAAGATTGTGAGAATTGAATTAACACTTGAACCAAAGGCAAATATCTTAGATCTTAGATAATTTCCATTGTGGAAAACTCATGGCTTCGCAAGGTCATGGCAAACAAGCCATCAGCTTTTCCAACAAATCCTATCTCATGAAGGAACCACGAGCACTCTGACACTGCGAGTCTTTGAGTACACTATGCCTTCAAATATGCAGTTGGATTCAGTTACAAGGTGTCCTGGCAATGGCAGTGCTCATGTCTTGGATGTGATCAATGCGAAAAAACGACCTGTGAAAAGAGCAGGTGTTTTGCCCTTCGGTCTGAAGCGTCCCCCAAGAAAACGTCAGAAGAAATCTGTGAAGCCGAAGGTGAGTGCTATGGATGACACAAGCCCTTTGGTGACCCATGAAGATTTGGACAGTGGTTCGGGCTTCAAAGCTTTAGTGGCTGCTGACATGTTAGAGGATGCAGATGAGAGCATGGCTTCCAGTCACATGTCAGATTCTGGAGGTTCGGATTCGGATTCGAGCAGCCATGACACAGAGGGTGAAGAAGTCCCTGCATTCCCTGCCCAAAGGAACGAAGAAAGAGCAACCCGAGAGATTTTGAGGGGGTCTGCAGCATTGTTTGCAGTTGCTGAGGAACAGCCTGTGCCTCAGCCTGTGCCTCCTGTGGCACTTCGACCTGAAAGGGTGACAACCCAATGCAATATGAGTCTTGGAGTTTGTGAGGTTGGATGGCAAACGGCTGCCAGATTGGCAAAGTGCAAATTCTGCAGCAACAAGATTCAACGCGGTGATGGCAGAGTGGGATACGCATTCAGCAAGATCAAGTTTCATTGCTGGGTCCATGCTGGTTGCTTCAAACGTTTCCTGCTTCAGGAACATGGTGATGTTCGCCAAGCCGTAAACTTCATTCAAGACTGGCTTGCACAAAAGACTGATTCGCCAGATGTGCCTTCTACAGTGCGCACGGAGCTTTGCAAAGTGGTGTCCGAACTTGAAAGTGCTGTTGATTGAAAAAGAGTTGGCTATGGTGTGTGCCCCAAGGTAATTTTGGCATATTAGGTGGACACAGATGTTCTCTTTTCTGTCATGAATCGGGATCATGAATCATGAATCATCTGGTTCCTGCTTTTGAGAATCAATATATCCCAGAGAGTGTTTTGTTGACAACCTGCAGTTTATACTCACTTCAACTTTATTCAGTAAAGTCAGTTATATAAAGTATTTTCCATTCATTGTAACTTACAAAACTTACTCGGTATACCACATGAAATTATGTCATAGTCATAGTCAGTCATAGTCACTCGTAATTTAGTTATAGTCCTTCATCTTTCAACTGTAAATGTTCATTGATTCGTTATTTTGAATTGAACAAATTGAGCTGTAAGTTTGGCTAGACTATAGACTACATTTGTCTATACCTGAGACTGCAACTTTAGTTTTTACACAGGATTGCAACTATAACTATAAGTGACTTTACCGGACTACACCTACAACTTAGAAGTAGTAAGAATACTGAATACTTGAGGAACATTGTACTGTACTATGAGCTATGGCCTATGACTTAAAACTTTGTTGCCAAATCCAATATCATAGAAGTCCCAAGACATTCTTGATGTATCTCCTCCAGTCAGGCACCTGTGGACTTCTTCATGCGAGGTCGCACTCTAGATGGTGTTTTTGGCTTGCTTGAGGAGTCTCTTGCCAGCACAGGAAACATAAGATTGCATAGATTGCATATTGATGTTTCTGTTTCGAATGTTTCTTTTCCCCATTCCTTTGCCATGTTTTTTGTCCATCAAGTGTGTAACTTCAGTAAGGGAAATGGAAATTGCTGGGAACTGGATTGACTTCAAAAAAGGCTTCATGGCATTTTTGATGAAATTAAATGCTGCATGCTTCTCCAAGGACACCAGGATTCAAACCATACCATGTTCAGATCTTGAAGTTGAGGTGCGGGAAGTTATTGAAATTATGCACGGCTAAATCAGTGATGATGATGATGATGATCATGATTTTGATGAATGAGTCTGAATGAAGAATGACAACTGATGATTGATGAATGATGAATGATGATGATTCGATGGTTCGATGATTCGATGATTCATTGATGATCATGATGATGATGATGAGGATGATGATGATGATGATAGTTATGATTTGTGATTCATGTGCCATGTGCACATTAATGAAGACAACAATAGCAAAGATGAAGTGCTGCTAACATTTGACAATGATGATATGATAATGATTCTAAATTCTATTGCTGATGGTTTGGAAATGCGATCAGCTATTTGCAATTGTTGATTGATCATAGGATGCCATGGCAGTAGCCTTCCGGGCAATCTGACAGTGACTAAGATTTTGCCGTGTGTCTTTGAGTATTAGAGAGAGAGAGAGAGAGAGAGAGAGACAAGGAAAGTAAAACATAACTGTGATTTCACGTCAAACCGTAATACCATCATAAAGCCAGTCAAGTGATTTCATACTAACAGGAATTGACAGGCATGTTTGATTTGTTCCCAGCTCTTTCTGACCTATGCTGACATGTTTTTTCAGAATCAGAGTCATCCCATCTCACATAAAACCACTTTGCCAATCACACCGACTTAGTGCCAAGAAACATGTTCAAATAGTTGATCTGTTTTGTAGGTTAAGCGGTTAAGCTAAGGAGATTCATAGGAGATTGTATGAATGGATCACATGTTTAACTATATTATTTTTATTTTTATCATTCTATTATCTATTATATATCTATTTTATAATTATATATATATATTTTTTTCATTCGTAGTCAAATTTTATGTTTCGTGATAAATCTTAATTAGGGTTTGATTTTTGATCATGTGCTGTTGGCGTTTAGAATTTGTAGACAGCGTTTTTCGTTTGTACGAACTCATAGTTGGGCAATGTGCTTCAGTAGTAGTAGATCTGTCTAATAGTGTAGGGTTTTGAGGAGTCAATTCCTCAGTGTCAACGTTCACTGGCAGGAGCTCAGACTTTGGATCACCCAATGTGCGGAACCGTTGCTACATAGTGGGTGTACGACAAGATGTTGCCAGTTCCAGGCATGTTGCAGTCTTGTGTGCCTGGGCATGCCACATGTGCCCAACAGTTCACACCCGTGCTTCACTTACTGAATGCTTCTTGGATCAAGATGAAGAAGAGGTATCTCTCTGTTAGACTCATTTGTAGCCATAGTCTTTGCTTTGAAAAACATCCAATACTGATACTGAGACAAGCACCCGACAACATGACTGAATGATTAAGTCTTAAAGTTACAAGTCCGGGAAGCAGTTTTATGAGCAGGCTATGTTGCAGCTTAGATGATATTATGACTGCAGTAGGCTTGGGCATCTTTTCAAACATACATAACCATACCATACAGCATACATACGACATATATTGTTACATTGTTACGTAATTCAATATGATATAGATAAAGTCATGATATAGTCTATAGTCTATTATCTATAGTCTATAGTCTATAGTCAATGTAGTTAGGTGGCTACGGCCCGGCTTTTGAATGACTCACTTTTGTTGTACTGTAAAATGTTTCATTTTTTGTGTTGTAATGTTCAGTAGTATGTTGTCAATGCATTCTAAACAGTGTATGTTTGAAGTTTAAATATAAGTCACTAACATGATACCGATGATACCTTTTATTATAAAGTATAGTTTTTAGATCACATCATATCCTATATCATTTTGATATCATATGTATGATTTGATTATATGATAGTTTAAGCTTTGCATATGGTTAGGTTTTCGAACTGGTATCATTAAGAGTCACACTATGTCTAATCACGTATGTTACATTTGACAGTACACTTTGCTCCTGAAAGCTTTTAAATGTACAGCACACAGTTACAGCATATCTATGCAACGCTTTGATTGTTGAACGTGATTGACAAGGTGCTGGAAATTCAGAAGAATTCATATTTTTCATTGGCCTGAATATTATAGTATTTGGTTTACTGTCAGGGTGACATACACAAAGAAGCATCGTGGGGTCCAAGGTTGGGACACCTGCCTTCACAGCGGGCAGAAACTCTCTCTCCCACTTTTCGCCAAGGAGACTTTTTTTTTCCAGCAGGTGGAAACAGGCAGCTTAACAGGTGTTTTCCCGACAACAAACGATTGGCATTAGAGAGGGTCCAGAACGGTTCAGAACGGTTCAGAACGGTTCAGAACGGTTCTGGTGCCCATATTTCAGAGTTTTCATTTGTACCTCGGATTTCAGAATTTTTGTATTTCTCCTAGCCCCAGCTCCCAGCAGGACCAGCGAAAGAAGTTGGACAAGAAAGAGAAGAAGGTATTGAGAGATTTGAACATCCTTGGATGTGGCTGGGGGCCTTACTGCGCTGAGCTCTCACGTGAGCAAAGGCTTCAGCTAAATCTTCGTGAGAAGATCAAGCTGGATATTGAGTTCCAGCGGATGAAGAGATCCCAACCCAAGGACCATGGGCACTGATTGATGGCAAATTTGTCCATTTTCCAAGTTCAATGTTGGCATGTTGCTTTGAAGCTGATGTTTTCAAATTGATGAATTCGATACTTTCAGAATAATGAGTTGCTTTGGCCCGGTAACTTCTGTGTGATGCAAGAATAATTCATTTTATTTCAATCTTGCAAACACGTATTCATATTCTAGTTAGTTTAGCAGTTTATTTTAGTTCAAAACAATCTTATATCATATACAATTATATATATAAATATATATACATATGTTTTTAATCATATATTCATGCTATATGTTATTCTTTAAGTTGTTAAATCATATAGTGATTATTGCATATATCGGGGTGTTTCTGGAACCGTTCTGAACCGTTCCGATGACAAAAACCTATAAATCCAGAACCGTTCTGAACTGTTCAGAACCGTTCCGAATAGTTCTGAACTTGGGAACCGTTCTGAACCGTTCCGTAAAACAAGGCACATATTGCCAGGAACCGTTCTGAACCGTTCTGAAACTGATCAAAAACATACTGAATATATACTTTATATATTAGCCATATGAACTTAATTTAACATATTTAAAGTATTGAAATTATAAACTATAAATTATCAGATAATAATAAAGAGTAGAATAAAACAATAACCAGGACCATAACCATATATCATAATCGATTAAAATTATAAGTGAAACAACTTAATAGACAATAGCTTTGTTTGTATATCGTGAATATTTCAGTATATTTGATTTGCAGATATCATATTTTGAATGTCATGTTATATTCTTGTATCAACGTATGATATCATTTATCATATTGACGTGTTAATTGCAGTATCAGTGTCAGTATCTTACAAAAGTGATCAGCATGTGCATATGCCTGCATGTTCAAAAGGATATACTATGCTGTTGTTATACTGACTTGTCTAAAATTACAAAGGTCTTGCAGAACTGTGAACTTTACGGTATTTTGTTTCCACTTTTCTTCGATTCCAGTAGCAATCCAATAACACGTCAGGAAGAGTTGTTCAGCTGCATGTTAATTATCCAGAATTATAACTAAGACTAAAATCATAATTATCAGGTAAGAGTGAGAGGATCAAATGTCTTCAGGCAGCCAGTGATTTCAAACTACATGACAGCAACATATCTAACACAAGTCTGATTCTGATGATTGTCAATGGAGGAGAACCATGTTGATCCCATGGAAAGCATTGTGGATGTTGCACGTGGGGAGCTCACATCTGAAATCAAATGCTCAATGCATGCTGTATTTTTTGGCAAATTCAAATAGAATAAATTAGAATACAAGAGCCTGTACTCTCCCAATCCTTCACACTTGCAGGGGGCTCCGTTCACTACAGTGGCCTCTACTCTGGTGGATTTGGGGCAGCATTTTGCTGCCACATGAAATTGTGGCACTTGGGTCGTCGAGCCTTCTTGCCAGCTGAGGCCAGGACTGGACAGAATTTGACTGTGACATAGATTAGATCTTTGGGCCATCTTTGATGTTTGATGCTGCGTGTGTCTGTGTGTGTGTTCATGTGACAAAGAGCTTTCATGGTGTGCAGTGCAGTTCATGTAGAACCTTTGATGTAACGTACTTTGTTTCAATATTTTTCATTAAGATGCAGACCAGCTGACATGACTTGTGGTTTCAATTTAGGTAATACACAACAGGCAGGTATCAACAGGTCAAAAAAGACATGGATTATTTAAACTACTAATGATGATAATTGTACGAAAACAGTATGCATAATCAAAGATCATAGACATGACACCAACATAGATATCTATGATTCTATGGTGATTTGATTTATTTGAATCAGATTGGTTCAATCCTCTCATTTGTTATATTGACATCAGCTTAACTTCGTTAGATGATACAGGATACAGGTTACATGAATGGTATGTGAAACTGAATCTGAATCTGAAAAATATGAGTAGTATGACTGAGTATGACTTCGACTTGACACAAAACGTTTGATGTGACAAATGTCAAATACATAAGATCATACAAAGTCCTGTGGCCGTAGCCTCTTTCGATCTGAGCAATGCCTGTGCTTACAGCAGAAGATCCCAATTTGACACAGCGGCTGCTTCGAAAACGAAGCTTTTGCAGCTTGTCTCTCTGATACAGTTGATTTGTCATACATCTTCCTTGTTCTGTACAGGCCCGGTGTCAATCATGATACCAAACCAAATATTAAACATAGATGAAGTTCTCAGACTTCATGATTCTTTTCAGAAAGCTTGTTCATCCTTGATATCATAACATTGAATGTTCATAATGTTAGTAATTTGTAATAGTCTTAGTAATATTTGACGATGTAATATGTTGAGTTGTGCGTTTAATGTTATCTACCGCCATTGCCACTTAATATCTATGTCAATGCTTATATAATTCCTGGGCTGCCTTCCCACTGTAGCCTCTACGGTGCTGAGGTGACATGGATGATGATTGGGCTCCAACCTTTTGCAAGTCACCATCATCCTCCTCTCAAAAGAAGCTGAAGCCTTGCTTGCCCTACTTGGAAGATGATCGCAGCTCTGCAAATCCTACTTTGGTCCCCTTCAGTCACTTGTCATTGCACCTCTAACCCCACTGCCACTTATTTAAAATGCCACTGTAACCTATAGTAGCACTGTAGTACAGCCGCCTACAAATCGAAAACCCTATTGATAGCTTACCCTGTGGCTTAATCATTTACACTTACGCTGACACTTGTGTGGTGCTTTGCAAGTGGTTTAAATCCAGGAATCAAATGTTCACCACTTGTTCGTATTGTATCAAGATTCTATATGTACTGCTTCTGGCCCAACTGGCTTTGTGACATTGCAGCGAGCTGCAGGTGATTTCAAACAGGACACTGTGGCATATCAAACTTGTGAGAAGAAGATTCCACCAAGGACTGTACAGCAATATCGATCTTCAGGGAAAGCATATACTTACCCTGCAGTGGTAGTAATCACAGTTGATGATTGATAAACCATGGACCATGACTGAGAAGCAATGGTCCTGGCTATCTTAATTTCATTTCCGTTACTGCATGCTTACCGCAGGTATGATCCTGTGGGAATTAACTTTTCTGCAAAGAAATGAATCGCTGAAGGCCAATTTTTGGCACAGTATGACATTGTCACAGTCTTGAGATTTGACTTTCTCACAAAAATGTGTGTGTGTGGAGTAGGGTTGCCACGGCCAGTCACACTGACAACTTTGCCGCCACCTCTGCAAAAGACCTCTTGACCCATTTAAGCTTCCTTTTCCAACATGATGGTCATACAGTCATACATACTTTGCCACACACAGATTCTATTGATTGCAATGGCACAGCAAGATGTTGCATTAAATTGTGCATATCACTGTACTCCAACACACTGTGAAGAAGCGGGTGGCAGGCTTTGATGTGCGGACAGGGCTTCAACATCGAAGATTTCCTTTGGACTGAGCGTGACTATCGTCAATACACCAAACTGGCGGGCAACACAGTGACCACATCGGTTCTCGGATCGTTGGTCACAGCTGTTACCTTTGGAGCTCTTCTGAAGGATGATGCTGGCATGTTTCTTGGCTGTAGGCTATATGATGTAAGTGAAGCGTATTCAAGTGGTGAATCAGCATGTTATCACTTTGTGTCACAGTTCTGCATTCCGGCAAGTGAGGCCGTTTCTTTATCGAAGATATTCTGGGGCAAGTTGGGCACAGGAGAGTGAACTTGATGTGCTATGGCTTGAACTGACACCACTTGTTTGTTTTGCAATGAGGCTCAGACTTGCAGTTCTAGGAGGTTGTAAATAAGTTGTATGTAAGTTTGAAGTTGCAAGTTGTAAGTAGTCCAAGTTTTAAGCCAACAAGATGTGGGTTGCATAGTCACAGAAAATATAATATAGTCAGTTTATGACTTCGAATTTCCCTTTATCAATCTTTAATTCTTTGGATTTAGTAAGGTAAAGAGATAGAAAGAAACATATTCAATCATCCCAAGAGAGGTTCACAGAAATGAAGGAACATCAACAGAGCTCAGTTGTGGCATCCTTGGATGGTATGTGAAAAGATTGCCTGAGCATTTTGGCAAATGTCAGTAAGCAGTTCGATGTCACATAGTCATAGTCATAGTTACTTTAGATAGGATAGATGTAGTCAGTCCAGTCATAGCCGTTAATCAATGGTCTTAGTGTCTATAGTCTATAGTATTTAGTTCAAAATGAACAGCTGAGGCAGATTCACACTTTATATATGACAATGGCAACAACGGCTATTGCAGCGATAGTGATGTGGACACGTCCTCAAGTGCCACATCAGAAGACGAGGCAGAGTAACTCTGAGAGACATGAGATTTTGTTGACCACAAACAGCAGAAAACCAATCAGGGGAACGCAATGCAATTTGTAGAGTGGCAATGTTTGTGTGAGTGTGTGACACAGTCTCGTCAATTCCTTGTCAGGTTGGATCAACTTCCAGTTCGTGGGAACTGGTGGAAACAGAGGCCATTGTACAAAGCCAAAGTTTGAGAGAAACTATTTGTGATACAATGATACTGATACTGATACTTCTACAGCTGCTCCTTTTTTCTTTCACAGTGGAGGACTCCTTCTGCAGTAACTCCAGTACAAGTGGGAGAATGCCTTGATGTTTGAGGCGCACAAAAATTGACGCTATGAGATAAGGATATGTTAAGGATATGTCACAAGACGAGCATCATGATGACAGGAATCATTTGCACCTCAAGTTGATCAAATGTTGCCTTTAATGTCCATTTTGAATGTAAGAATTTAAAAACCGATGGCCCATGGCCCATTATATGTCTTTTGAAAACAAGAGACCATAGATTGAACTTAAAATAGCGAACGAAGAGTTTTAATAATCATAAAGTCAGGGTCTAATATAAAGATGAGAACAGAACAATGATAATAATCAATCTATATTAATAATAATAATCATTATTTACGTACTATTATCATGTATCATAAATTAATTCCAAACCGTAGACTTAGTCTATAGGCTTTAACTTCTTATCCTTTAACTTTAACTTTTAAACTTATACTGATACTGTAATGTATAATGATCCATGGTTCTGACTAGGAATGTACCGGCTATTCGGCTAGGCTATACCTTCACCACGCTGTGAAATTCACTTCTGTACTTTCTTTGACCGTTTTTCATCTACATGTACATTTTGCAGTTCTAGAAGTTTCAAGGTTTGTGATGTTGAACAGCCTGCTACCTCCATGCCAGCATCGTGTTGTCAGGGCACTATGGGCGGGACAGCATCTCTTTTGCAATTTGACCACTCCGAGACTGTCAACTGTAAAAATGACTGACTACTGATTCACATACTTTGACTGCATATTGCATACTCATACATGAGCTGATAAGGACTGCTGTGGAGCTCAAGGGGAACGAACTCACAGCTTTATAGAGATTTGGAGGCATGGTAAAGGAGGATCACATGTAACTGTAGCCTTTTTGCAACATTGTTTTTCTCTTGGTCAAGTGTTTTGGGGACCATCCATACATGGTTTCCATTACTGTTGCTCAAAAATTGTCGAGGCTCAGGATTATACAGATGATGCTACTGAGAATGTGGCATACTGATTGGACTTTGCCTACTCACGGAGTTCACTCCGCTTTCAGGGTTTCAAAGTGGAAAAGGGTGTGTGAGTGTGTGCCAGCCTGCCAGGGTCATTCGTGTCACTCACAGGAAAAGTGGTTGTCAGGCATGAGACCAGCAACAGTAATGTTAGTAATGTTACTAATGTTGTCAATCAATAGCTAACTTCTGCCCACATATTAAGATCGGTTTGTTCATGTATGATTTAATTATTATTAATGCTTCATGAATCATCGCTTATTACTTGTTTACTAATTACTGTTATTTAATCACGAATCAGTGAATTATATCAATAATTTAATTCAATTTGACTAATTATAATTTAATCTCAGTAAACCAAGTTTTTGATTTAATTTAACTTATTTAACACATAGGATAATTTAGGACAGTTTAGGTTAGGTTACTTTAGGTTAGTTTAAATCATAATAATAAGTATAAGTAATAAATAAAGATAAATTATGACCATTCATGTAAATCATAAATTATAATTATTTCAAATCATCAGTTATTATTAATTAAGGTCAAATTGACATCTATACTTGTCACATGCATAGATGCAAGTTTGATCTAAATTGAGGTGATACAGTGGTACAGGATAGAGTGGTACGGGTACCCCATGACAAGCGATGCCATTCAGTTGTGAGAGCTTTTGTGCTTCAACCTGACTTTGGGCTCACATACAGGTTTTGAGACCGTGTCGGTATCAACCCACGTTGCCGTTGCATCTTTAGAGATGTCAGAAGATGAGAGTGCAGACATATGCCGGCTGTGTTGTCAGACGATTGGATCGCAAGACAAGGACTTCAACTTATCTCAGTCTCAATAATCAAATCACTTTACAACAGGTTGACAAAAGTCTTTTGCCAAGACTAATCAGGATGTAAGATCATGGAATTGTTTGTATACTGTCGTAGTTAGTCCTTTTCTGACATGTTGGCTGCAAGCCGTTTATATAGTTCATGATTTCAAATCCCATGCCCATGATTCATTTTTTCTGGATGTATGATTTTTGGATATATGAGTCTATGGTTCCGTATTCATTATCGCATGTTTAAATATTATATTATATTATATTATATTATATTATATTATTGTATTTCAATCCCTTTAAAAACGCAGAGACAACTACACTGCACTCTGTAGAAAAACATGTTTTGTAGATGAAAGCCATTGAGAAGAGTCTGCACGGGCCATGGGCTCGTGAATGATGGTTCCAGTTTGCACTTGCTGTATGCAAATTACTAAATTACCTATCAGAGGTCAGTGTCAAAGTGGTTTCTTATTTTACTTTGTCAAATTTGAATTGTGAGCCCGGTGTGCCAGGACAGACCTGAAGGGCATGATTGCGAGGTCCAGCCTGTCAAAGAGAGCGCGACAGTTTGCTCATACTGTTTTTACGTTCTCAGAGGCAGCTTCCCTGGAACGAAACAAGAGCAGATGGTTCAAAGCATGAAAGAACATGACACGGTCAAAGAAAAGCTACTTGACTTATCTTGACCACAAACCACACATTTGCATAGTCAAACTTTGAAAAACACATTCATAGGCTCTAGAATTTATAGGCTGCAACCAGCAAATGGCAGTGTAACTTACCAGATCATAACTCATAACTTACTGTAACGTAGCGTAGGAACAAAAGTCTTGGGATGACATGTATGCTGCATGCTGAATGATTATGAAGTTTGGTTTTTGTTTCAGATTGGTTCATACTGATTCATACTCTATTATTTGGTACGATTTGGACATAGACATATGATAATAATAATTAATAAATAATAATAATATATACTCATTTACAGATACATATTATATTTGTTAATTCTGTATAGTGAACCTTTGAAGTGATAGATTAATGTATGCAGTATGCAGCATGCATATATAAGAATCAGAACTGCATCAGAATATATCATATCGTAGCAATATATTTATATATATATATATATCGTATACACCTCTGCTGTGAAGTGGTTTGGTACCAATTGCTGTTGTGAAAGCGGGGCAGGGTGCAATGTATATTGTTATCTTTCAAGTGGTTTGTTCATGGATGTCTTTGTTCAGCTTTGATGTCACAAATTTGACCTTTGTCTGTCAGACTGAGGTTTTTGGAGCTCAGGAAGACAAGGGTCCAGGAATCTTTGCTTCGACCCACCAAAAAGGCTAAGCACCCAAAGGTGAGCCTAGAAGAGCTCATCAAAAAGAGTGAAGAAGACTACATTGATTTTCGCCAGGACAGGCAACCTTGACAAAAAAAGATTCATACAATATCAGTATCCAAGTTGGTTTGAATATCCTTTTAATCCCATGTGCAAATGAAAGGTCAAATTCAGAGTTATGTCAACTGATTTCCTTGTGCCAGGAGATGCAGCTACTGACAACTGAGGAGTACATAGCTGCCCATGTCAAGACAAAGAGGACATTCAAAAACGAAAAGCAGAGGCGTGACTTTCTGACCAAAGATCTCAACTTGAAGCTCCAAAAGGACCCCAAAAGGAATTGCCTTTGTGTAGCTGTGGCTGGAAAGACCACCATGGTCACAGGCACAAGGCTTTCCACAAGCCGAGTGAAAACCCAAAACTTTGGGGAGGACAAGGATGGATCAAAGGAAGCCTTCAGCAAAGCCCGTGAAGGGCTTGAGGCATCGGTGAATGTCAACACGCAGGACAGACTTTGCAACAATGTGGGGTCACAAGGGGCACTGTGGTGTTTCATAGCAGATTTGTTTGAACTGTTGGAAGGTAAGTAGATGGGTTTTTTCTTTGTACTTTGGCCTGCGCTGCCTCCCAAGCTTCCATCCAATGTCTTTTAGCTTCCATCCGGTTTGATTAAAACTGATTAGAAAAACATTGGATGGAAGCTGCTGGAAGCTGATAGCCACACAGATACTGTAGTACTGCATTCTGTACACTACAATCGGGGATCGGTACAGTACATTTTTTGATTAGTTTCTTCCACACACAATCACTTCATATGGTCCTACTATACTATGATTTGGTTCTGTATTTGATTCCAATTATTCTATGTTAAGCTTAAGGTATAATATAGTCTTTTGAAAAATAGATGTCAGAGTCATAGTCATATTATTGCATATGATGTTTTTTATTTGCATATCATAGAATTATTTGTTTATTTTAATTTATATAAATTATATACACCTTATTTTCATGTAAGTGATTTCAGTCGAACAATGAATAAATCAACAAGAATTGACACTGGTTATATAGATAGTTAACTTAACTAATAAATTGATTCGCTGATGACTATCAATAGTGTCAGTAGTACAGTAAAGTCCTTAAGCAAAAATACGCAACAGGTACACAGAATAACAGTTTGAAGCAAAGGAGGCCTGGCTTAGGCAAACTCACAGTCAGGGTCATGGACCAGAGGTCTCTTCACAGACTCATTATTATATTAATATCGTATATCATGTCACATCATTTATCTCATATCAATATCTTTATCTATCATGAATCATAAAACTAGTTTAGACAAAGAAACCAATTGGCTTGGCATCCATGCTAGGAAGAAGCTGACCGAGCCAACAAAGAGGCAGAAGAACAAGACAAGTCTGATGATGATGGTTCAAGCTCATCAGGCAGTTCTTCTGACTCAAGCTCAAAGTCTAGTTTCGGTTTGGCTGCAGAGAAGGATGAAGAGGAGAAAGGCGGCAGAAAGAATACCAAGAGGAAGAGCACTGGCAGTGCAAAAGCCAAGCCTGCTGGAAAGGCCAATGCGAAAAGCAAAGCAAGGAAGGCAGCAGCAGATTTGGAGAAAGCCATTGAAGGTGCTGAGAAGTTCCTAGGAAGTCTCCGAGAGCTTCAAGTTCATACTCTTTGGAAGTCTTGCATCCGTGCTTCAGAAATTGATCGACGACTCAGCAGGGAATCCAGTGTGGTGAGCAACTTGGATAGCTCCATGAGCGTCGACCAGTGCCCAGAAGATCTGCGACAGAAAGCCCAGAACTTGATGAACGACATCCAGCAGGAAGCCAAGACCGTTCTCAACTTGAAGGAGTTTTGTAAAGAGCTGAGGAGTTGTCAAGATCTCACGAAGCAGGTCAATTCTGAAGGTGGAACCTTGTGTGAACTCCTGTCAGCTGACAACTTTGCTGTAGGGAAGCGAGTGACAGCAGACATGGCAACTTTGGCAGACATGCTGACTTTCGCAGCAAAGAAGATCATTGAGGTGCCTTGGCTTTCATAGTGTTTGTTCTTGTTGTTCTTTGTGTTCAGTCAGGTTCTCAAACCATGGGGTCCTTCAATCGTTTCACATTTTTAAATAAATACAGCCACAGCAGTTTAAATAGACTCAGTCTGTATAACTGGTAAAACAAAATTTAAATCACATATAAATTTTATTGTTAAAGAGTTCAAGATATCTACAGTCTACAGTATATATTTTTTAACTCATTCAGTTTCATGACTGTAACTAACTCTCTATCATTTGAATTCATTCACTATAGACCAGTCAAGTCAGCCTCTAGCTAGTTTTTGAACTGGCGGATCCTGGAAATGCAATGACCAAACGTGTATTGAATTGTAGCCGACTATACGGTGTGGACTGTGTGAAGTAGTTGAAGTTTCACTATTGAAGTAGTTGACTGTCTTGTTGAGAGTCAAGTGTGAGCAGTTGAATGATTGAAGCCCGATTTTATCTGTGTCACTCTCCAGCGTCAGCACAAAATGTGGAATCTAGCTCCCTGTAATGGATGATCTCATTGAGTACGTTACGTTTGAGTTTGTGATGTTTGGTGTTTCAGCCATGTAACATGTAGCAAACTGATACCTTTTCCCTGGAATTTTGTCTGAGAGACCATGCAGGTAGGAAATCCTCTTAGGGGAGGATGTCATTTCAAAAAGCCCGGCAACGTATGATCCTTTACGTTGTGTTTGCATATGTTTGCATGTTGAAACTGAAATGTCTTCCAAATGTAAGCTTGGAAGAATAACAGCCCAATGCATGGACCATGTCAGTATATCAACTTCAACAGCAGTTGTTGGAGTATTCAGATTCAATAAGTAATCAGTATTTTTCATATCATGTTGTCACGTGGTTAGTTTCATAGACATTGACATAGATACAAACTAGATATATAGACCTTCATACCACAGTGATTGCTTCCTCGACATTCTCAATCTGGACTAAGGATGAAGCCTTCTTTAGCTTTGTCCGGGCCTACAGCTCTTTGGAGACCCCATGCAAGTCTTTCTGCTTCCAGTGGTTCGCTACTTCAGTTCCTCTGGCAGAGATGGAGCACAAAGCAAAGGCATGGAAAGGCCTGCTGAAAGCACAGCAACAAGCCGTCTATGAATGGTTTGATCGCATTCGGTCTGGGCTCAGTGTTGAGGATGTTAGGAAAACTCTTCCTGCTGACTTACGTACCATGGAACTGGAAGACAAAATGACATGGCTTCTTGACAGGATGCCTTGTTTGTGATGTGATGTGCTGCTGCGTTCAAGTATGTGATGCTGCATACTGCATACTGCATACTTATATTTCCTGTTCTAGTTGTGGTCATTAGTAGTTGTTCGTAAATAGTTCATACTTAGTCATAGTCATAGTTTTCAAACCTACACTGGACTGTACCTGTAAAACAAGCACATTGTTTTTATCTTTGATATCTATTTTTTCAATCATTCATAGTTCCCCGGAAAGGATCAATGAAAAACGATCATATTTTTGCTGTATGTTATGACTATCAGTGTAGGCTTCGATTCAATACAGGTGAGAATATGATGATTAGTAAGTATGACTCTATGGCCATGACTCGGACTATATTCCTAGCATGGCCTTTGTTAGATGTTATTCTTATTTACAGTATGCATGTTGATTTTTTAGATAATGATATGATATGGTCATATGGTCCATTGTTTAATCAACATGTTAAATCCATTTCGGCTGATTATGGATAAAGTATAATCGTAAACAATGTATTGTCTTATAGAGCCCCAGCCATGAATGAACCTTCTATTTTCTATCTATAACTTAACTTACTTATAGGGTTATCCAGTTATGCAGTTATACGGAGTTTTACCCTTCTACAGTTCCACAAGATTAAGCTGGTCCTTCCAGCTGAGGTTGCCGACGCATGACCAAGACTGTGAGCTGGACAAGTTCCAGAACAAGACAGGTTTTGCCTGGACACTCATGTGGGATTTCCAGCGTCTCTTTGTGGCTGTGGACATGGACAACAAAGCGAAGCATCCTGACGTGGCCATCAATGTCAAATACATCACGACGGTCACTGCGTGTACTGGGTTTTCCTCCAAGATCACCCTTGTCATGGGCTCGCAAGGAGAGTGGAGGCTTCAGTTTGGGGTTCCGGGTGATTTTGTTTAAAGCCGTGGAATGGGAAGCTTCATAGTTCACCATTCACCTCCGGGTCATTTTGGATGTTTTGGCTCGTGTTGAGTGGAATAAAATGAACAGACTCATTGAATCATGTTTGCAAGTCTGAATTGAAATGAAATGTCTTTCCGTTCCTTACTTTGGAGGGCTAACTGCACACAGCAGCAGCAAATAGGCAGTCTTATGTTTGATTTACTGCAAATGATGGGTGTAGCATTTGTAGGCTGAAGGCTATAGAGCTACATGATATCTCAAGTTAGTCGTTATTTGTGATTTGCGACTGTATCTTTCACATGTACCTTGTAGCTGGTAACTCATCACTGACTCATAACATAACTTCACTTAACTAAATCACTAATTAATAACTTAATTAACTTAATAACTTAACTTAATACCTTAGCAACATATCAAAACTTGGTAGCAATACGGCGGTACAGGCAATACAATACACTACATCACTACATCATATTATTACATTTGAATTCTCATGTTAAAAACATTGTGAACGGAGCACTTTCGATTCTATCATAAATCCCTTTGACCTCATTGTAGCTTACTGTTGTTTGGTAGGTAAGTATGCTATCAGTTCACTGCTTGAACAGCAATCCTCAAACGACATGTGACAATATCAGAGTCATACGTTTTAGAAATAGCCATGGCCATAGTTGTGAATTGACAATATATATACATATATCATTTAAATAAGTTCGACGTGTGAGTTCGACCTGTGTCTGGCAATGGCAGTGCTTCGTCGGATTCGTGGCAAGCAGAGTGAACCATGTGGCCCCAGATCCAAACGTTCAGCAGCGTCCAACATGGAGAACAAGAAGCAAGTGAAGAAAAACACAAAGAAGAAAACGGACTTGCAAATGGCAACTACGGCAGGGATGGTGGTGAGGGCCCCCAGGCCATTCGCATTGTTCTGTAAAGCACAGGGCAAAAGCGTGCAAGCTGCGAGCAAACAGTGGAAAGCACTTCCTGCAAAGGAAAAGCAGTTGTTTGTGACTCAGTCCAAGGAGCTCTTTGACCAGCAGCGCCGGCAAACTTTGGATGCTGGCATTCACCTGCGCCAGCGGCAAGTGAAAGGGACAGACTTGGCTGAAGTAGCAGTGTCACACTTGGCCAAGAAGGGTGCCAGTGCATTTGGAATGTTTGCGAAAGAGATGAATCTCACTTTCCCCAAGGCCTCTGAGCAGTGGAATAAGATGTTGGAGGGAGAGAAAGAGAAGTATAGAGAGATTGCAAAGGCTCATCACCAAGATTCCCACCAAAAACGGGCAGTAGCAAGGATTGACATGAACGTCACAGGCAAGAGGGGCAGTGTCACTTCACAATCAGACCCTTAGCAGCACTTGGGATGGTAAATGGCACGGTATGTTTATTTGATTGTTGGCGGTAGCTCAGTCACTGGCATTTTTTGTTCATAGAATCAGGATCAGGAAAGATTAGATTGAATAATATCTTTTGTTTGTGTAGTATCATTAGTGCAGTAACAGTAAATGATAATATAAATTAGGTAACCTAGGTAGTATTAACATATAAAAAAATAATAATAATAATCATCATCATCATCATCATGATTCATGATTCATGATTCATGATTCTCTTGTTTAGATGGGTTGATGTTTTTCAATGAGATTATACGTAGTTTTTGTCACAGTATGAAATAATATGAGCGCACTTATTCTTATTAATAATTCATCATATTGATGCAGTAGATTGTGAGGAATTGTGATAATGTGATCGTTTGTTATCATATTCTGCATGAAACAGATCAACATATTACTGCGGTATTCCGTATTGCCATATTTCAGTTGTTTGTTACGTCGTAAAGTAAATCTACTTACTACAATGACATCTCACATCTCTATTAAAGAAAATGACACCATGATTGCACATTGCATCATCTGAAATTACTGTATTCACTGGACTAGTTATATCTAGTCTAAACTTTATCAAGTCTTATATCAACAACTAACGCGTGTGTTAAAGCTGTATTACTTGGAGTTCGATCATATTCAGAATAGGTCTAAATTATGAAAATACATTGTTTGCGCTATCAGTTTGACATGGTCAGATTTCAAAAGGTTCCAGATGACTGAATACATGTTTCGAGAAAAACAATGGGCACATGACACCAACTTAACAACTGTTAACCATGAATCATGAATATGTGGTCATTGCTTACACAATTTTTCAGAATAACAAGCCCCACAAAGAGTCAAATGGGATCATGACATGCAAACTTTTGTCCTTCAGTTCTTTTACTGATATTGAGGCAGATGGTGTCAACACCATTGAACAAGAGAAAGACTGTGAAAAAGTGACAGCCTTGGGTGACAACTTCCAAGTCAAGGGCTCTTGTGCTCGAGGCAGTGGTGCATATGGAACTGTTTACCAAGTTCTGGAGAAAGTGACCCGACGCCAGTTTGCGGCGAAGGTGGAGACGACCACTGTGAGTCTTCACAGAGAGGTGGCTTTCCTCCAGAAGTTCAATCAGGCAAGCCTGCTTCCTGTGCTTGAACACCACATTGTGGTGGGAGGATTTTCTTACTTCGTGATGCCGTATGTCCCTGTGAGCCTGTGGGGCTTCATTCGGGGGAGAGGGGCTCTTGACCGCATTTCTCAGCAAGGACTCTTCCAGCAAATGATGAATGCATTGGGTCATATCCACCAAAAAGGAGTTCTTCATGCAGATGTGAAGGCTGGAAACATCTTATTTGATGTGGAGCGATTACATTTCTATCTCATTGACTTCGGCCTAGCTGTTGCTCTTCCAGTTGACACCCACATCAGGAGGCATGTGGCTCAGTAAGGATTGTTTTTGAATTTTTCACTTGATGGTTGATTTAATATTAGAACTCCCACGGTTGGTTTTGCATCAATGGTAGATAGAATAGTTGACAGGACTAGACAACTAATGATAATGAAGATATGATACGTACTTTTTTTGAATCTGATTTTCTCTGATCAAACATCATACGTGAATGAGTTCAAAATTTCAGGGCTGCCACACCTTCACCATACTTCACTTCAGCTTGTGACCTTATTTTCCTGGTGCACTAAGGACAAGTTCTACTCAATGCCTTATAGGCCTCCAGAGCTTTGTGTTGAGAAGGCTGATGTCACGGTGGCCGTGACTGAGCGCTGTGATGCATGGGCAGTTGGAGTGTGTTTGCTGGAAGCCTCAAAGGGAAAGCGGTTTTTTGACGGTGTTACCCCTGTTGAAATTTTGAAGCAAATCAACAGCTATGTAGTAGAATCCGGGACGAAGATTTCAGGCACAATGCTGTGCAGTCTCAAAGAGGCAATGAGCTTAATGCCTGTGGAAATTCGATCTCCAGTAGGCCACCTGTTGAAAGCAGTGCCCAAAAATCGGATGCCGTGCTCCAAGTTCATAAAAGAATCCGCTATTCAGGCTATTCACTGAATGGCGGCATTGCAGCCCTTTTGGCAGAGAAAGCTGGGCCAGTGTCAGACTTGAGATATGTGTGCACAACAGTTGCAAATTGCCGGAGAGTTAAAAAACAAGTTTGAGATCCTGCAACAAGGGCTTAGGAAACCCTTCATGCCAGAGCCAAATGTATATTTGAAGGTAATCTGAATCTGACTATGTTTTAGTTGTTTCTATTAGATTAGTGCACACATCAATTTGTACCGGAAGAAGTTGTTTTAAGTATCTCTGGTTCTGGTTTAATTTTAAGGTAGCGCAGATCATACCAAATAATTGATGCATTAGAAATGACAACACAAATAGATTTTCAAACATGTAACATGTAACATCACTTAACATCACAGTTTATATATATCTCATATTGTCGAAGTGCCGTGTTATAACTATAACTTACTTATAGTCTTTAGTTGATAGTCAATAGTTGTAGTTGCAGCCCTGTTGTGCATGATGAACCTTTGTGTTAGGTTGCTGATTGAAAACTCTAGTTCTGTAAAAGGCGAATTGAAGTCAATTGGTTTTCATGTACCAGCCATGGATAGAGGTTGCACCATTGCCCTTTTATTTTTATGGTTGATAGTCAGTCTATAGTCTATATCTAGTCTACCACAACCACTTTGTCACACGTGGGTTCCAGGACAGAGTTGCTTTGTAAACTTGTAAGCCACAGTTGATTTCTTGGGATTTCGTCGTGGTGATTGTGCTGCTTCCTGAAGTTGTTTTGTGATTATTACTGTAAGTGCAATGAAATGATTCAAACTAAGAAAGCAATGACATGCACCAAAACATGATTGAACATGATTGAACTTGAAGTTTCAGGTCATAATAGTGCCACTGAAGCATTTATAGTAAGGAAGTGATTTTTCATAAATGGTTCAGGATATATCATATCATCATTTTATTTGTTATTTTATATTTTCAATTTATGTTTATGTTATGTTACTGTTTTTTCTCTGAGTTATTTACTTGTTTACTAAGATTTATCTATCTTTCATTTTCAGGTAGTGAAAATGAAAATGATGTTCTAAATTCTTAAGCTATGTGAGTAGGTCACCGGTCTGTTTTGACATTCCCATGTCTCTTTCATACTTACACTCTTGCATTTTTCATTCGATGTCTCGGCAGGTCATTGTGGCAGAGCGCACTCTCTCTCCGGGCCGAGGTGGCAGTCATGCCAGAACATCTTGCAGCAGTCAGTGAGATTGTGAAGACAGTGGACGCGATTTGCAAATTGACCTTGGACCAGTGTCCTTCCTTTGACTTTCAGAAGGTGGCCAAGGTGATGCCTGATGCCACTACACTTTTGGACAAGCTGAAGAATGCGGCAGGAGGAGATTCAGAGTCAGAGGTTCATGCTGCGTCACAGAAACTTGAAGATGCTTTGTTGAGGATTGAAGAGTGGATTGGAACTACACTTGGTGACTACGCCCAAGACCTCGACATCATCAAGGACTACACGGTGAAGGAAAAGAAGCAAGTAGAAGGTGCTACACTTGAGCACTTGTGTGAAGTGTTTCTTGGCTTGAGGTTGTGGGCAAGAGTAGTTGCTGTCATTGTGTTAGGTTCTTTTATGTTCTGTAAGTCAGTAAGTAATTCAAGTTCTGCGAGTTCTGTGATAAAGAGGTACACGGAGATGCAAACAACTTCAAACAACTGACTTCACCTCAGGACTCTTGAAGCTCCAGTCCTTCCTACTGCACTGAGCCATGGATTCTTCACCAGATGTTGCTTGCCACATGCATATCAGTTCCGAGTGCACTTCCAAATTTCTTGAAGACACTGACACAACATGGACACATAAACTGTCAGTGTTGTCTCTTTGTGGAACTTGACTATGTGACCTCACTTTCTGGAAGTTAGGATTTAACTGATTGATTTTTGGAACGATAAATGTAATCGTGTTTTTGATAATCAGTTTGTCAATGATCAATGAATAATTAATTTAATTAATTTTCAATAATTATTTATGACTATTTTTTGACTAGGCTATGTGACTTACAACGTCGGGATTTTATGATGACTTCACTTTTTATGACTATGGTTTGACTAGCACTATGACTCTCTCTCGTTGTGCCAAAAAGAAGGTGGTAACTGTGTCGGAGCTAAGCAAAACTTCAGCTTCATGTAAGCATGTTTGTGGTTTGCTCTCTCGCTTGCTCACTAAGGTTTCATCTTGAAGCATGTGCGTTTGCCAGGGATCCAGGCTGACATCTTGACAAATCTCATGCTGGAGTGGAAAGGCTTGGTTGATGATTTTGGGGAGCTGCCGCAAGATGAGATCCAGATGCTTCTCACTGTTGCGGCATTCACACAAAAGCTTTTCACCGCCTCTCAGCATGGGTTAAATCAGATAAAGGCTTCTGACAGTGAGGCAGTGAAAGTTGTGGTGAGTTCCATTTGCAGCTACACACGTTCTCTCTCAAGCATCACGAGTGCCAAGACCATTAAGCTACTGATTGCTGGCAAGAAGATTGATGTGGCAAAGTTGCTCATACCTGAGCATGCGCCACTGGTCATGTGTTTGGAAAACATTCAAAAGACAAAAGAAGAATCTAAGGGTTTGAGGAGTTTGGACTTCCAGAAAGTTCTTGCGAAGCTGAAGGATTGGGAGACTGTCACTGCTGCCTTGTCAGTGCATCTGATCAACGACCCGCTTTTGAAAGACCTCAAGGCTGTTCTCCTTGCTTTCGACCAAGAGTTTGGAGTGGCAATTGGAGTTTCCTTGAAAAACATCCAGGCAGGAAATGTCATGAAGAATGTGAGGGACTTCATCACAAAGTACCAGGCCAAGGCTGAACTTGCACGAGACTGGCAAGAAGATAATTTGGCAAAGTTGTTTGCCACCTTGGATGCCACAGCAGACTTCAAAAGCCTCAATGACAATTTGACTCAGTTGGAATGCGAGTTGGAGAGATTGAGTTCCTTTGTGAACCACAGTTCTGGTCAAGAAAGTATCAAGACTGCGGTGGCCCATGCTTTGGAGGTCAAGGCAGAGGTTTACAAGGCTTTGGGTACTGCCCGGGAGACTGCGACTTTCCTGGTGATGAGTGCATACTTTTTTGATGAGGGACATGAAGCTGACCTTGATGCATCATGGAAGTTTTGCCAGGCACGTTATCACTACAAGATGGATGACCTTCCTGACAAGTTGAAAAGCAAGATTCAAAAGGGCCTAGAGGATGAAAAGTCTGATCGCACTGCCCAGACCTCTAGCAAGAAGAAGAAAGATAAAAAAGAGAAGAAGGAAAAGGCAGTGGTGAAGCCTGAGAAGGAGAAGAAAAAGGACAAATCGAAGAAGAAATGATCGAAGTATGTAGACTTTGAACGACATTACACGGCCGGCAGTGAGAAAAAAACGTGTTTTGCCGCTTGATCTAAATATCAAAGACAAACAGATTTCAATATTCAAAATTGAAATCTAAAATGCACGCAACAAGTCTATGAAGATTGAGTATTGTGTTGTGAATGCACGATGTACGGTTTTTGAATTCTTATAGGTATCGGCATCAGTATAACAGTATAACTACGGATCATTTCATCATATGATGATATGATTTGAAAATATGAATGATGATATGATATATGATATAACTGATATAGATATAACTTAAGATATAACATTTGAATCCAGTAGTAATGTGATAATAGTTGCGCAATAGTTTAGTTTTTATAAACAAAATATGTAGCATGCAAGATGGTTAATAATAACCTGCCTAGTAGTAATAATGATCCATGATTCATAGCTTAAATCTTAATTAATATCATAAAATGCTTGGTGTGAGAAATGTGAAAGTTAACCTTCCTAGATTATCTTTATTAATTACTAAAATAATCATTCTCAGTACAGGCTGGGTTATAAAGAAGCAGTACCAGTATTGTTATCTTGATTCATCGTATTATTATTAGACTGCTAGTTTGCAGTCTATGGTCTGTAGCCTTTACATCCAACGAATAAATTTTACATGTATGGTGATTGCACACTACCACCAGTGTAATAATTTCAATTGCATCACAACTTGCATAAGAATGGTCCTGATTCCTGAGCCCTTAGTTGTTGAGAATAGGATCAGTTGTCCTATCAGTGCACAAGCGTAAGAGTCGTGTCTTTGTAATGAATGTAAAGTAGTCCTAGGTTAGTTTCATTTTATTACAGTTACAAGTTTTGCATGTGATCATTTCAATTGAGATCGTATCGTTCAAGTTTGGCACGACTTGAAACTACTTCTCCTGCACTTGTCAGTATGATTTGATTACCCTTTTAAAACACAAACCGGCCATTCCTGAAGTTCACAACACAGTTTCTAAATTCCTGATGAATATTGACTACCAAAGTCTTCAAACCAAAATATTCAGTAGCTGTGCATCTTTTGGTGTGATTTGCAGTTAAAACTTATCAGTCAATCAAGTGTAAAAGATCTGGAAATATCAGCACACAAGAAGAAATGATTGGGACTGCATGGTAGTGATGTACTGTATACTGTATACCTGTAGAATCCTGTACATACTCTGGTACCAACTGCTGTGAAAGCACAACTAGGATACATATAAAATATATAACAATAAATTGGGCTAGGTGAAACATGAAACAACCAGTGCAAACACCCTTTTCTTTTAGTGACAAAATAATAAGCTGATAGTTCCACCATCATGATTTCCAACATGATATCCAACATAGTTTCCAACACAGTTCCCTACATAGATTTAGGGGTGTTTACATAGCCACAGCCAGAGAGGCTAAAATCATAAATAAGTAATCTTCATCATGGAAAGGCAGCGTTCAGGTGCTGGTCTCAAGGAGAGAGGTAAAGTCCCTTCAAGCCATTTCAATGGCACTTCCTGATTTGCTTTGGGGACAGGTGCTTGTTTTAAAACATTTTCAGATGTCAGATCTTAAGTTTCAAATCTGATTCTCATGAATCCAATCATACCTCGCGCAGTCAAACTGTCCTTCCCTGACTGTCGCAGGATCAGCCCCACCGCCAAAGAAGGTGCTCACGGCTGGGCATGGAGATCTCATGTGTAGATGGCACAACTCCCATGTATGGCTTCATCACTACCTTTTGGGAGCTGTGCCATATACTGATACTTTCACAATGAGCTAGGTATATGGATTACTGATGATTACTGTAGATATGACATGTTAACATATTTTGAATCGGGGACGAATCCACAAAATGTTCCGCCTTTTTGAGAAGAATCATCATGCATCATATTAATCTGTTTTTCTCAACATCATCTAGAAGTCTTGTGGTACACACAGCTCTTATTATGGCTATTGATGTTTTCTGCCTTTATGTCCACCTGCCACTGATTTGGCATCTGGAGGCCCCGGACGAGGGAGAGACGCCACTTGGAGTTGCAGTTGATGGGACCCTTGGAGGTTCACGGCCTCACCATCATTGGATAGAAAGGATGATGGATTTTCTGCCTTTTCCACCCTCCAGCTGTCCAGTTTTGTATCGATTTGTCGAGACAACTGGCAAATGCTCAAGGTGCCACAAGATGCGTAAGCTGGATAATACTATGATAACTGATGCCACTCATCCAACCTCATCCTACCACCCATGGCCTGATTCCCTTACAATCCTGGGATGGAAGCTTTCAGAAATCTGAGGCTGGACCGTAGCCCACATACTGTGCCTAGCAGCATCAAGAAAGCCATGCTGGATGCTGCCAAGAGTGGGCAGCTGGCAGAGGCACCTTTTTTGGAAGGGTGGTGAGCCTAAGGACGATGGTGGGTGCACGGCACATCTTTAAGACTGAGGGTAATCTTTTCGATTCTCTTAGCAATGGAGCTGTTGCATCGGTGGTTGTTCGGAAGGCTTCCATCCCAAAATCCTCCATGAAAAATCATGAGCAATCTTTCTCAAACATTGTTTTCACCCTTAGTCGAAAACAGATGATAGTCATCTCAAATCCTCAGCTCACGACTCCCAACCCACCTGCCCTCCCTGCAGGTCCTGGATGGAATGGATGCCACCAAAACAGAAGCCGTGGAGCCAGTGGCGGCAGTGCCAGTGAAGGCCGTGCCAGTGAAGGCGGTGCCCACAGAGGTGTGGTGCTGAGGGTTTGTTCTAACATCTGATATAAGTGGATGAATTTTGGGGATGATGCTGGACTGTGAAGGACATAATGCAACCTAGAATGCTAGTGACTAGTGTCATGACTAGGTCCTGAAAATGCTAAGCTGGACCTGAGACTCAGTCCGGACATGGAAAGGTGGAGGCCTTGCGTGAGAACGTCAAGGCAAAGGTGCAAGAATCCTTGGCCAATGGTGTCTTGGAAGAAGGCTGGAATATCAGTTGACAGATCTTCACAGCCTACATGTAATCCTAAGTGCTCATTCAGATTTCCTAGCTCAAAAGCACATTTCCCAAACAAATGTTAAAGTCAGACCAGGCGTTGTACCAGCATCCTTTGTATCACCATGTGCCAACATGGAGGCCTGCTCACACTGCAACGCAAGAAATCCCAAGAAACTGGCCCTCCAGCAACGACACCAGTGCAGCCAAACAAATCCGGTGAAGAAGATCTGAAGAAGTTGGGACAAGAAATTTGTGACCCGGCTGCGGGCTGTTGGCTGCTGTTGTTATATAAAACATTTTGGGTAGGGATTTTCGAATTTTTGTGATGAGCTAGTTGGGATGGATGAAGAGCAAAAGAATTCTCCCGGGATGGGATATCTCCATGAATTTCATTTGGTATCCATAGGCCCAATTCGCAGCACGGTCCACCTAGAAATGCATGGACAGTATAGGCATGTGCAAGCTTATCTTTGTGGCCTGGTCCATGAAAACCTCCTGAAGCGTGGATGATTTTCATGGTGATCCAGCCGCAAACCCCAGGTGGTGTGCTGCAGGAAGCTTCCAAGAGTGGTAAGTTGGATGAGGCCCTGGAACTCTTGCGACAGGAGCAGAATGAGGTGATGCAAGCAGCACCACAGGAGCAGAAATGGATGGGAAATTTTGGAGAAAGAGGAGGTGGAGTTTGTCTTTCTTGAGCCATGGTAGTTGCTGAGGAAATCATAGTCATTTTCTGTAGCCTGCTACTCAGACACTTAGACATGACATTAGGATGCATTATATAGGATAGTTCAGGAGTTTGCCACGTCCTGCTTTGGCAGGATGAGATGGATGCAGTGCGCAATAACTTGAGCTCATTGATGAAAGACGTGCCTTGGCTTTGGCTCGAAGAGCTGATTGAATCACCAACTGGTATACGCTACTGCTAGGTGTAGCTTTAAATCCGGTTATGTTAAACTGTTATGTATAGCACCTGCATCTTTCAACATCTCAATCAAACCAATCCAGAGATCATTGGCAATCCCATGGCATTGAGGCACTGCTGAGTGGTCAACTGACCGCCGCCTTGGAGGAGTTGAAGATTAAATCCGAGACGCCTCTGAGTGTGACTGACATCCATGCGATCAAGGCGGGTGGGGCAAGGTGGAGGAAAAATGGGAGTTGATACACTGGGAGGTTGGTTGTCCATAAAGGGTACAAGGATGAAAAGTTGAGAGTGGAATCTTTCCAGATGTGTGTTTTCCACCATGAAATTGAATGAAATTGATTGATACCAAAGGCTTTTCAGAAAATAGGTGGTTCCTAAGGCAGTATCATATCCATGACCCAGTTCTGGGCACCGAGAGGTATATCTCGGGTGTCGGATGTATCCTGCATAGGCCAAGTTCAAGAAGCTGTTGAGGGAGGCATTGGAGAATGGCATTTTGGCATCCAAAGTGGGCTTGCTGAAGTTGATCCCCAAGGCTGGGGGGATGTCATAGGGTGGTGGTTAGGTGATGGCTAGGGGGTGTTAAGGATTCAAGTTGCAAAAGATGGTGAAGGCGTTAGTGTTTCAACAAACGCAGGGCAGGGCTCAAAGGTTTCTTTTCGGACCTTGGCTTGACTTGAATTCAGTGCCAATCATCTTAACTGCACACCCCTAAATCAAAGGCCTAAGTCAGGGGTGGCTTCGGGCGAATCCTCAGATGTTCTGAAAAAATCTGAAAAAATAAGGTACATTTTCAGGGTCAAAGTGCCTCAGGCGCCTCCTGCACCACCCAGCGGATCGCCGCCTAATGAGATGGATGTGTTGAAGTTGCACCTTCGGGAGGCATCTTGGCCCATGGGAGACACGGGAGGAGTTTCAGATGGAGGAGTTGAGGTTGAACATTTGGAAGCTCCAAGCGCTGAGAATAATCATAAAATCCCAGGTTATTGTCTAAATGGCACCATCCATGCCACCTGAATAACCTTACCCTGTAGTTGACAGAATGATAAGACGTGCGCGTGTCGCTGACTTGTCCCAATGCGACTTTGGTGCTACAGGCGCTGCAACATGCAGCAGAGGCAGGACACTTGGCGGAGGCCTTGGCGTCCCTGCGATCAGGCTGGGGTTCCATTGCAGTGGTGATTTGGATTGCAACCTTCACCAGATGAACAAAAACCTTTGGCTCAACATCATCATACGTTACTGAATCATTGGCTCAACCATTGTGGCAGGCCCTTCAGAAGGAGTAGAGCAGACGATGTTGGAATTGCAAAGCACCCTGACCGAGGCGCTTTGTTTGTGCTGGGGATGGGTTTGCTCCTCCGATCGTCAACAAGCGTTATGTACTCGTATTTTCTGTGCAGGGATACTGCTCCTCTTTGTTCTGGGATTTTCTGATGCTTAGGACATGTGAAGACATTGGTAAAAGCATAGGAAATTCACGAATTACCAATTACCAACCCAAAATAGATGAGCATCAGGCAGGAACTTTGGAGATTCCATGGGATTCCTCTACCCGTTGGCTCCACCAGGCGGCTTTGTCTGGTACCCTGGCCGAAACGCTGCGATCTCTTCGAGAGGCCGATGATTTGGAATTTTGTATGGGGGGGAAATGGAGATTGAAAATGGATGAAAATGGTTGGAACGTGTTGAAACTGAAAGTTTTTTGTTTTGGGTGTGGAATTTTCTTCCATGGGGATGTTCTGTGCTTGAAGTTTTCTTGTGGGAAACAGTTGGGGGGTCATTGATGACTCCTCGCCAGGCGACCTCAGGCTTCCAAGCTACCCAGAAGCAGGCGAGAAATGGGATGCCGAGAAGAGCTGCACTGTATTCTGTGATGAGATGGAAAGCCATCTTTTGTGAATGGGAATCACATCTTGAAATGGTACCTTTTCTAGTGTAGTGCAGTGCTGAAGCGACCCTAAATCATTCCTAAGTTTTCCTTTTTATACTTGTGGATGGCTTGTCTTTGTCAGACACAACGGGGAGGGATGTGAACGAACAACCTCCAACCTCATCACTGTTACAGGATGGCGAGGCGTCACCGGAAGCAGCGACTTGGATAAAGGATGGAACCAATTGGGCGGGGAAGGTATGGAGGAACTTATCTGTCCACGTGGTATGTTTACTTAGAAGTAAGTGATGAGTATTATCATCTTGTACTGTATTTATTCAAAAATACGGTAATCAGATTGTTATTAATCAATATGACTACTCTCTGCAATATTTTTATGTACAATAATATTTAATATGATATTTTGTAATATATTACTACTGTATCATTTTCAGTTGTATTTGGTGGTGATAGTTCCGTGAGATGTCCATAACGACAACATGATGCCTAGGCCGCTGCCCAGCAGATCGCAGAGGCAATGGTGATGCTGTTGTGGGTATCATGGACATAGGTGATGTATGGCCTTAATGGCTTGAACCGATTTAGGATATTTCAAGCACTATTCCAAGCACTAAGGGTCAAAGGAGTTCCATGGTTGAACGATACCCACCAGAACTGACAGGATATGTATCAGCCACATGTATCGGTAAGATTCCGTATGTATTCTTTCTGGTTAGCGATTTTAACTCTTAGACCATACAACATACTGCAAAGGCAAAATGAGTGAACATGTAGGTGAAGACTCAATGGACAATGAGTCTCTTCATGTGTATCTAGCTTGCAGATTTCCTTGTTGCTTACAGTAGCACCACACAATTTGATCGACCATTTGCTGGCTTCCCTACCAACCATTTTATGACCGCAAGGTCGTCTCTTGGGACAACTGAACCAGCGAATATCAATGAATATCAATCCTTTCTTGCTTTCTTTCTTCAGTTGGAGAATCAAAATATCAAGATAGAGATTTAGCATGAAACACCATGCTGACCATATGCACTTTGCCACGACTTTCCAGGAAAAAGAGTTGGAAGAGCTGCGTGGCCGGCTTCGAAGCATTCTGTCTGGCGCCTATGATCAGGGTATCTTGGAGCAGGTGCGGGTGGCTGGAATCCCTGGAAGGACTGGATGTCGCATGTTGTGAGCCTTTTCTTGTTAGGATTTGTAATTGTGATGTGAGATCATGCATGTTGCTGATGCTATGTTATGTCAGATCAATTCGGATCATGTGATGACTTATCTAGGGTATCTTCATAGGTCTTCTGGCCCTAGTGAGATCCACCTTCTTTTCAGCGGGCAGGTTGTGCAGCAAGCGGTCAAAACGCAAGCGGAGTCCCCGGAGGGACTTCCTGCTCTAAAGGCAATTGGCAATGGGGTGGGCTTCACAATTGAGTTTCAAACAACTCCTGATATCTGAAATAGTCAGCCTGCAAATGACGCCCTGCAAAGTGATTCATGCCTTGTGATCCTCGTGGAGGTTGATGTGTTTGGGTTCTATAGCAAATTTCACCGCTACCCAGGTTGGTAAGGAATGGTTCCCTTCAGAATGGCATTCTTTGGTTTGGTTCCACCTGCAACTCTTACTCAATGCAGTTTCCTTTCAGCAGGTGAGATAGAAGTCTTGACCAGCATGAGTTTATCAGTAGGGTCAAACACTGCTGGTTCAGAGGCTCTACAAGTGCCAGGTTGTGATTGGATTGTTCAAAGATCAGAGCGTATTGAATCAACCTGAATCAACCGTCATACACCTGAAATTGATGTATTCATTCCTGTTTCAATAACCTCCAGGAGAAGCCCATCCCGGGTTGGTTCTGCACCCACGTAAGCCTTAGCCAAGCGCGCTAGGCTCAAGTGGCGCAAATGCGCTCTGAGAGTGAGGCATTGCACTCTACGGTCGAGCGGCTTCTTCAAGAAAAGCAGGATGGGGCATGACCCCAGTGGAAGATGACTGAAGTGATGCGATCAACCAAATTGAATTTAAATGCGTAGTTGCAGAAAGACTGTTGCGTGCACACCTATGATGTTCGATGGTTACCTCCATACCTATCTAGCTAATCCTAGCTACCTGGACCTAGCTATTTATCTATCTATCAATCCATCTATCTATCTAATACTATCTATTTATTGCTAATCAGATATGGAATGATGACGACAATTTCTCACCTTGTGTCTGCATGGTTCGTTACCTCCAACCTCCTGCAGGAGCTGCAACGCAACAACGACAGCATGACGCAAAGACTGGAGGCGGAAGGCAGTACAATGCCAGATCCTTGAGCTGCTCGCGGGTAAAGCTCAGGTTAAGGCTCCAAATGATCCAAATGGCCAGGGTGGCAGGGATAGCTGCAGTAGTGTTATAGTGGAAGATGAGTAATAAAGGGTGAACAAAAAGAGATGAGATCCAGTTTTAGCACTATCCTGACATTCTAAGGATATTTTGTGGATTTCTGGAGTTTATAATGCTATATACAATATGGTATTGATAAATACGTACTGGTAGCAAAGTCTTTGACATATTTGACTCATAAAATTTCAGGCACCAACACGTTCCCACAGGAAGGAGCCTCACCGTTCAGTCACGGCACCTGCCACCTGGTTTCCACCCCCGCCTTGGCGAGTTCATGTTTCACTGTACCCATGAAGCCTGGGATCATGGTGGAGGGTCGATCCAGTGGAAATGCTATGTTAAAAGTGCAACTTCCAACCACAACTTCTTGGATTTCGTTGCATCTTTCGGATACCCTCTCAACTGGGATCTTCAGTGTGTGGGTCCATGACCTGGTTTTGGAAGCTGCAAATGAGAGCTCTGAAGGAAAGAGAATGAAACACATAGCATCTGGGAAGTTTCAAGGTGAGGTCTGCATTGCTACAATGGAACATCTCCTGCTGGCATTGGTGGGAGACTTGTTTGATCTTGTTAGTAATTTTCTTGGTTTAGTGTAACCCCCTCAACAAACCGCCTTGAGCTTGATGTTTTGGGTGCCAAACAATGCCTAACTTGAAGCCATTGGACAATTGCTGCCCTTGGGGCAATGAGAGCTTCTGCATTTGCAGCTTCTAAGGGGGCCGAGAAGGCTCCAAAAGCATGCCAGGGAACCTCTGAATCCGGTTTTCAATCACGCCGGGAAGTTTAGTTTGAAATTACTATCAGATTACCAACAGGTTTGTTCAATCATTTTCAAAGGTACTTCTCGACTTATTTTGGTTTTTGGCTTCCAACAGCTACCTTCAGTAGCTGGGCATAGGCAAAACAGGCCCGGCGTCACAACCTCGGGCGCATCGTTGGCACTCTCAAAGTAGAGGATGCCGTTTTCGCCGATGTTCGGACTCAACAGGCCCCCGATGGGGATGTCAAAATTGACTGCAGCAAACGCACTAAACGATGGAGACATGGAGATGTAGTCTGAACTGAGATATAGGAAGAGGAGATGCGAATTTAATGCCATACGACTACAGCCTGACTTGGTAAGATGATGTGGGAGAATGTTTGTGACGGACAGAAGCCCAATGAGATTGTTTGCATATAGCAGCACATGCTAGCAAAGCTACTGAAGATTAGAAATGATCATGCAAGCAATGGCATATGAGATTCAGGTGAAGACTTGATAGGCATACGTATATAGAATATAATTATATAATACTTTATAAATATATATATATATATCTAGATATATTCAACTTGATGGACGGGTGACACACTATTTGTCGTAAATAGTAGCTTTTTTCCCCAAATACCAAGGGTTTTTTGTCGTTTTTCATGTCGCTGATCTGCCATGGCTTGGTGGCAGCCAGCTGTTGGGAGTGCAGCGATGGCTGCCAGTCTGGTGGTGTGGCAGGTGAAGCAGCGGGAGTGGGCAGAGAGCCACACATGGCAAACGGCCGTGCAACAGTATCTGCTCTATGCACCCATGCGACCAGTTATCAGTTTCAGCAAGGTTTTGGGGATGTTGGTGATGTTGCTTGCATGCTGCTTATGCTTGTCCAAGGTAAGCAGTGTAATCTCTCTTTTATAATTATATAGAATCTGGTGAAATTAGATGATTTTATGAGTGGATCATAGCGAGAGCATCAAATCTCCTTAGTTCTTGGTTGCTAGTGTTGCATCCCCGGTCAAGATTTGCCAAACACAGACATGATCTCCATATTACGAAGGACCAATATAGGCCCTAACAAGGATCAACAAGATGTTGTGTGCCTTGCTAATTCCTGTTGCCGGGGATTTCGTGTAAACATCGCCCCCTCAAACTTTGACCAGGAAATCATTGGGTGAGTTACGTAGACGCCAAGTCTTATGGGATGCTTCAAGGGCCGAGCGGGTGCAGAAGGATTTGCTGAAAGAGTTGTTGAAGCGCCATCAGGCGCGGCCCAAAAAATATCACAAGATTAGCGCCCTGATAAAACATGTTGTCTTTTGGGGTTGCATGCTGTTTTGTGTACTGTATCTTTCCGTGCTTGCTTCGGTTGATTTCAATTTCGGATCTTTTTTCCATCGATTTTTAACCTCATAACAAGTCTAGCTCATCATGAGGCTTGAAAGCCAACCTTTAAGATCAATAGGACCTGACTGAATTTTTTCCACCTTACATGCACAGCAGTCTTGCTGGCTGGCTGAGCTTCGCCAGGAAACAGAATATGGCAGGGCAAGGGGCCTGCAATCAGTTGACTCCTGGGAAAGTTATTGTAGGGTGCAGCCCATCACGTGCCGTGACTGGTTTGTTTTTGTTGGGGAGTTTTTTTTGAAGGAAACATTGGGTGGAGATCTGAAGCTCTCACAGTGCAATGCCCAAAATCCTTTCAAATTTCATGGGCTGGGGGTGGCGAGCTTGGCATTATAGATGCCATGCTCGTATTGGGCGTTTATACACCTTTTGGCATGTCACTCTCTCTCTCTCTCTCTTCTTTTTTGTAATATAGTTTTTGCCTATATTTATGTTCATTTTTACATGAGGACATCACCAGAAATGCACGGCAAATTTTCGTCTGAGGCAATACTCTGACTATGAAGTTTACTTCCAACGCATCCGGCAAGGGCACCGCAATGTGCTAAATCCAGGTGCCCTGCCCCGCCTGGCAATGACATCAGCAACACAAGGGGAACCCAAATTTCTGCCTGATGTGACTGACCTGGGAAAGACCTTCTATCGAAGGCCTGGTAGGTTGAGAGAGCATGGGATGTGAGAGTTTTATGGTTTATATTTATTTGTGAAGTTGGGAAGATATGACTTTTTTTTTGTGCATCCCGCTGGGATTTGGCTAATGAAAGATCCCTGCGGATAATAGTTGCAATGCATTTGCCCAAAAATATCACTTCCCGCTAGAAAATAGAACAGAATAAATTCCAGGAAAAAGTAAAAACATCAAAAAACAGGAAATATTCAACCTTGAGCCTGAACCTTCATTTTCAACTATTGTTTTCAAGCTGTCCCAAAGTGTGCCAGACGGTTCCTCCACCACCTTCCTCGCCACCATTCTCTTCCAGGGGTGGCTTAGTTGCCTTGGCCATCCTGGAGCACCACTTCCCGGAGGCTACGAGGTGTTTGCATAAGACCTTGAAGTTGGCCTTCCGTGCTCCCACCTTGATCTTGGAGTCCGGCGCCACGGATGAAAATGGACCTTTGAGACATAGGGGTGGGGGTGGTGGTGGTGGTAGTGGTGGGTGTGGGCAAATGGATATCAGGAAATTTGTGAAACTCAATCAGAAATCATCATGCCTGATAGGGTGCAGTGGTAGATTCATTTAGGAGAAGTACATCGAAGTTAAGGTTGCAGTGGATAGATGGCAAGCAATCCTGGCCGAACACGGTCAGGGACCCATGCTACATATGCCACCATGTACTTCAAGAAACGCCAACCTGTTGCGGGTTGGCCACGGGCTTGGCTCCGTTTGTTGTGCTCACTAGCAGTCGTTGTTGAATACCCAAGGGCCAGGAACTGAAAACCAGTTGAGATCTTGAGTCCAATGTTATCACATTTCAACTACGGTCTCAAGCTCTTTGCCACCGTGGTAAACAGTTGGTTGATGTAGTGGTTCGTATGGTACGGGAAATGATGGACACCAGCACCTCAACAACCCACCAACAAAGATGGATGCTTGATGGTGTTTTGATGTGTTTTGTGTATTTGAATTGTATCCACTACTTGTCAGCTGCTCCACTTTGTCTTCACCCCAGGTGTTGAGGTGGGCTGCAAGCGTGCACCAAACAGCCCTAATTTCGATCGATTGCTTTGTGCATATTCAAGTCCCAAAGCGGCCTATGACGTCATGCACGAGCCTGATGCATTGTACCAAGCTTAGTTATCTTAGTTTCTGAGTGAAGAGGGATGAGGCGACCATGGTTGGTCGATTCTCAGTGGGATAATTTCTGCGCAGACCCGACTCAAGCTGTCAGCTTAGGTATGCGCATGCGCTCTTTGCAGTGAAAGATCGAGATTTGGGAATTTTGGAGGCAAATTTTGCCCCAAACATTTGTGACTTCTTGGATTTTGTGAGGCCCGGAGGCAAACAAGGGCACAATGGAGCATAAACGAAACCTAGCAATTTCGCAAGACAAAGGTTGATGATCATGAATGGATGTTACTCACCTATTTTTTTCACGCTTATCTCTCAAAACCAACTGCCACAGCACTGATAAGAAGACGACATCTTCCAACCTTAATCCTCAAGCTGTTAGTTTTGGCAAAGGGTACGTCTTCGAAACATCTAGTTGGTGCCGTTTGGACCTCAGCCAGGGATCACTATGAAAGTTTAGCCGCAGATTTGGAGCAAGGGCGCCCCTGGAGTACGAAGGCATCCGAGCATCCGGTGGAACCAGAGACTTGGGATGTCATTATGATGAAATCTTCACAAGGTCAAAAAATGTATGATTTGATGATCGTTCCATTTCTATTGCATCACCAGAAAGCATGAGGAAGGACTTTCCAACTGACCGTACCCCAAGTTGATTTCCGAAATTACTTGAGGGAGGGGACCAATCACCCCCTGCTTAAGTTTGGGTGTATAAATTATCACCAATTATATAATCAATATGTGCCACTTTTGGTGAAAAACACCCAACCAAAGCCCCAACTCTTTACAGGAAACTCCGTTTTTTTTTTCTCTCCCTAGATTTCAATTTCCTGCCGACTCATCAAGGAAACTATGGCAGCCTTGCAGAAGGCACTGGGTCATAGTCCTCAACGAGCTGAGGAGCTCCGGGAGATTTGTGAAGGTTCAACGTTTTGTGCCCACCAGCTATGGGCCAAGTTGCATCTGGTGGTCACTGTAACTGGAGGCAACTTTGAAGCTTCCACCCGAAGGTGGGGAAGCGGCAGAAATTGGGAGGATGACAAACACAAGATGCAGTTGGGAGATGGAGAGTGGTGAATCATTTGTGAGCTGACAACGTTTTCAGCCAGGTTAAAGCGCCTGCTGGGAGATGTGCCGATATACTCGCCGTTTTATGCTGCAACGGAAGGATTGTTGGGAGTCAACATCTATCCAGACCAGGACGCTGGTGGCGTGATAGTTACAGATGTTCTTCCAGAAGGTTGTCTAGAGAAAGCATCAGGTTGAAGTCGGAACCGGATACAATGTTACAACACCTCAAGTGCTGTAGTGTGATGCAGTGGGGGGCAAATGATCAGAAGTGTTTGACCAGGGTGTTTGACGTAACATGATGATACTGTATATGATTATTTGATTATCATATGATATGTAAAAATATGTCATCTTTGCAAACTATAACTAATGCAACAGGTAATTACTAATGCAATACTATAGAGTTGTATGACCAGCATGAAATGCTCCATGTGCCTTGGCAGGAACGGAGCCCATGTTATCTCTTAGACCCTGGCAGCATGGTCATGGAACTTCTCCCTTTGCAGTGGTCCAATTTGTCTACCTCGGAAATTCCCCTGGATGCACCTATCCCTGCCTGGGCTGGACATGTCCCTGGTCAAGAAGATTGGTTGGAAAGAGTTGTTTGCGAGGGGGGGAACTGGAAGACACAGATGTGGCGCAGAATAGGCTTAACAGGGACGCGATTGTGTTAGGCTCAGGGTCAAATCAGAACACTTTTTTGGTTTCAGATGCACAGCCTTGTCCTTGAAGGAGCCTGCAAATTTGTTTGATCTTTTCCAATGGTGGGTGGACCGTACACATGGACCTCAAAAAATTGGTAGTCTGAAGTCACTGAATGATCGGGAAGCGAGACAGCTACTGCTTTAATGAATTTTTAATCCAGCTTTGATACGACATCTTACTACAAGTGCTGTCTTACATACATCCTACATTCACCATGAACAACAAGCAACCATCCATTTGCGTCCTTCTGAGGTTGGCGAGGCCTATGAGCTACTGGTGACCACACGCGGAGGTCTTTGCCGCTACCGCTTGGGTGATGTGGTGCGCCTTGTAAGTCAACAGGAAGGACAAATGCCCTTGGTGCAACTGCAGGGGCGAGTGGGAAAGACTTTGACGCTGTGTGGCTTGGATGAAATGGGGGGTGAGAGGCCTGGTTTTCAGTTCGAGAAGGAGTTTATGGCCTCAACTTGGGCTTTGATTTTTGTATCCAGATAGTTGATTTATCCGAACATATCCAGTAGGTTTTGCATTTCTGCATGGTGAAATGGTATTTTGTGGAAATGGAACCTGGGGTGCTTTCCGCCAATGATATTCTTTGAAATTGCTGGGGCCGACGGTGAAATTTGCTGGTAGGCGTCACCCACAACTCCTCACAGTTGTAAGGCATTGGTGGCCACGTGCAAATGCCATAAAATCACTCCATCATCAAGTCATGTTGGTCCACAGTTTTGACTACTGTACAATTGTCCCCACATTGCAGGTGGAGAAGACTTGCCCGAGTTTCACTTTGTGCGTGCCTTAGCGCAGAGCCCTGTAGCCTCCAAAGTGCGTGGAGCTATTGTCGTGGAGACACCTCTGGCAGCTGCGACGCCGGAACAGCTGCAGATTTGCATTGAGGAAGGGAAAAACTCAGTTGTTAAGCAGTTGTACCCGAAGTTGATTTGATAGATTTTCGATAATACTGCCAAGATCTCCTAAGTAAATTCATTACAATTTTGTTTGCTTCAAAAAATCTTCATCTCCACCTGCTCCAAAGGAGGATCTGGGGCAGTCCGTGGGTATGATAGACCTCCATGCCTTGGATGCTGCACTGATGGATCAAGCAGCTTCCTATGCTCGACTGCGCAGTTCGGGGCACTTGGGACTTCCTCAGCTGCACCTGTTGCCACGTGGAGCCTTGGAAGATGTGAGGAAGAAGTACATGAAGAAATGGACGCAAGAACCACCCATTACCTGGAGTCAGGTGGGCGGTGGGATTTTGAATGTTGATGGGTGTTTAGGTCTGGGGGAAGGATACAATTTGAAATTTGTTTGTTCATTCTAGTGAGGGGTGATTTGTGCCATGAATATCCATGAATCGCCAACTCTATGTTGGCAGGTAATTAGATGCAACTAGATGGCTAGAGGAACAGTCCGGCAAGTTGAAATGAAAGACGAAGGAGCTTTAAACATGGAATTAGATATTATGAATTAAACATGGAATTAGATATTATGAATTGATTGTTAAACTAGACCACATTTTGTACATGCAATGAAATTCAGCAACTCATCGATTCTTTGGTTGGATCCAAGACCTTTGATTAGGATTTACCTGTTTCCTTTTCTTGCCAGGTCAAGATGCCTGTGGTCATCAGAGGGCACCTGGCAGAAGAGCTTGTGAAGATGTCAGTGCCTCTCGCATGATGCAGGCAGCTACAAAACCTTCAGCACCTCGAGATGCTCCAAGTGGAACTGCCAAGATGTTCAGAGCATGCTCTTTGGTTTGCACTCCGCCACCTCTCCGAGCTGTTTAGTTTGCCAAGAAGTAGGGACAGAGACACCGTGGAGGTCCGACAAGGTGAAACTGGTGAAGGAAATTGCCCTGTTTTTGAAGACGACAAAATTCCTTAAGACCGGGATGTTGGCGAAAGTTGAGTGAATGTGCCAAGATGTGCAAGCAAGGAAGCCGAAGCGATTGCAGTCGCTGAAAAAGCTGCCTGAAAAGAGAGTTACGGGGGATTCGGATGTCCAGCAGTGTCTGATAGGATGGTGCCGTAGTTGGAATCCAACAATCGACACCTATCATGTTCTAATCAGGATGCCTCTAGGAACATCAATGAAAGCATCTGAAAGCAAATATTGACAGAAGATGATATCATTCAAAAGCAACAATTGTAATGCAAGGATAAAACGAAACTCTCTGAGATGTACTAAACATCAACATCGATATCCTGCGTAGCATCACCCCTACCGTGGCGAAAAAAAGATGGCAGGCATGGCATTCCTCAGCTTCAACGAAAGTCGTTGCCCCAGTCTACAAGTGGCGATGTTGGGAGCTGCGAGAATGCCGATAAGGCTTGTGAATGTGGACACTGTAAATCTATCATTGTTGATAGTTGATACCGGACAAACAAGCATCAACATACCAGTTTTGAGAAAATGACAAAAGTGGCAACAAAGCAGACATATGTGTTCAGATATGATGAAATGATGAAATATGTAGAAATCATGCCGGGGAAGTGGTTGGAAGATTCATGACAGTCTTTTTTGAAGATTCCTGTCATGTATCGTCATGTCTGCATTGCAATTTGATCCCCTGCCATCATATTTTCATATCATGTCGAATGAAATCCTTGGAGATGGGCAGGTTGAAAGGCAGATGCTATAAAGATCGAAATAACTGAGCAAAGGCTGCGACCATGTCTCGATTGAGGCTTCAACGCGAATCTGAAGTTCACCACTGACGGTGCCGATGAGAGCGATGATATGCTGAAGAAGGATCTAGCTGTGAAGTCAGGGCGGATACGCAGGCTGAAGAAATTGATCACTCTGTATGGGTGAAAGTAACATAATTATACGAACATATTTTTTCTTTCTACAGGCTTTCGTCAACATGCGCAATCAAGCTGACAACACTTTATCCTTTCCTATCAATTCCTTTCGGAAGAAGTGCACCAGCCGAAAATATCCAAGCAAAGATCCCGCGCTTCATCATTCATTGTATTCTCGCGTGTAAAGCTGCTCCTCTGTCCACCTAACGGTGATACGTCCAGGGTCCAGCCGCACAGGACTTGCCTTTGCGCTACACTTGGTCCATTTGGGAGCAGCGACTTGGCTAGCTTCAGGTTGGTTAGCATTCTTGACTCACCCTCACCCCTGAACTGGAAGCCTACTTACGTTCCGGATCATCCTTTTGCCCTACCACCAGTGGCGCTGCTGGGCTGCTACCCGGCCCTTCTTCAAGGATCATGCAGTCCAACGACAAGTCGTCTGCCTACTCTGATGCCACTCACAAGGTTCGTAAATAGTCGTGTGATACAAGAGGAATGATGAGGAATCCACATTCATTATGTAGAATATGGAAGATGCACATATTAAGATTTGTACGGTTTTGAGAGTGTTTCAGAGACGGACCGACTATCTTGCAGATTTTGTTGCGCTGGCAGGAGTGCCTGTCACACATGTGCTAGAGTTGTTGCGGAAAGATGCGTTAGGATTCTTCGACCAACGGATATACCAAGTTCAGAATGATCACAATGATCCTTTCACCAGTCCACATTGGATTTCCACCAGAATGAGCATTGAGCATGTCAAGTGCACCTATGCAGGTTGCGGGCTTCTCAACTGCCTGGGCCTGACCAAACCGTGGTGAAAGGGACAGGAACGGAACAATGGATCCTTTACTTCACAAGGCATTGTATTTGCAATGCTCATATATTCCTGAAAGTGTCCCAGTTGTATGCTCTCAAGCTCATATTAATTTATGATTCATTTCAACACGCACACACACATATATGTATATATGTATTTGTATATATGTATACCCTGGAAGTCCAACCAACCATTTTTAATAGGTAGGTTTCCGAACCACCATTATTTTAGTAGGGGTTTATCATCTTCCAAAAGGAACCATCATTTTTTAAATGGTGGTTGACTTCCAGGGTATATGTATATAAACGTATCTGTAGACATCTGCAAGTGAGCTCCAAATGGCTTCAATAAAAGCCAACAGCAAGAAATCGCCGAGGTCCAAAGTTTTTGGAAGCTTTGGAATCACATGTTGGGGACCTTGGCAGGGCATGTCAATTGAGATGAGGCTTTCGGGTGTCTCTCGCAATAATTTCTAAAGATCGACCCCAAGTAGAAGCGCATTTAAAAGGCTCAACGAAAAAACCATCCACATCTGTCCTGGAATCGGAACCCGAAGGCCTCAACCCAGCGAGCTTCTGGAGCAAAAGCGGATGGTGCGTGAGCAGCCGGACGGGCCCCTTGGCTGAATCCCAGAATTGGTGCAAGCCTCTATGGACCCTATGGGCACTGGGTGATCTCCAAATAAAAGAGGATACCAATATGGAAAAAACATATAGCAACATGTGTTTTTTTTTCCTAGGCACCCATATCAACTTTTTCATCTGTTTTCCCGCTTTGCAGACATTTTTCATTGAGAAACTTGGGCCGTAAGTTGGATATCAATCTTGGAAAGAGACATTGCTCTCCATGAACAATTTGGAAACATGAGCTTATCTGGCAATGACTCTATTGTGATTGGATAAATCAGATGTTTCCATTTCGGAGCAATGGCCAAGCCCCTCCATGGCTCCAACCAGAGCGTTGGAGGCTGCATGTCATCGACGCGGTGATGATTTTTCGCGAGAACATCCGCCCTGAGTGGGAGGTGCCAGGGGGGGGGGTGGAAAGGAGCCGTCGTAGCATTTTTGCGTCATGGAGAAGACATATAGACCTTGAATATTCCATTCTATTCAATACGCTTCACGGAGGCCCTGGCAGCGGTGAGACATGGCGACCACATTTGAACACATGCTTTGCAGACTCCGCACCTGAAAACGGTGGCATTCAGTGGCTTCCCCAGAAGCCGTGGCAGGATAAGATGAATGCACAGGGAGGGCATTTTCAATTCCAACTGAAGCCGAACATTGGCGGCGGACAGGTGCGCTTATGATGGGCTTGTGTGGCAAGGGATTAGCAACGGGTGTCCTGCGAGGGCGTAGAAAGCTGTAGGATTGTTGCCATTTGTACGGGCAATCCGATTTGATAAGGGATCTTGATTTGTGTGGTTCTACTGCTACTCATGCTCCATGTCCTGAACTTCACTCCTGACTCCTGAATGACTTAATTTTTGGCTTAGGTTGGTCTCTTCTTACTCAATCGTGCCACTCCGTAATTGACCTTCGCATGGTCGGATTTTCACAAGGATGTTGTTGGAGGTGTCATTGTGACACATTTCCTGTCAGGTGGACGAGTATTGGCCGCACCCTGAGAAAAGCGCTGGTGGGTTCTAATGGGTTATGTGATTACAATCCAAAGTACAAGATTGGATGATGGAACAACCATGGCAACCTAGCATATGAGCTGATTTGGAGTCCTCACGTTCTGGCTTGCCAGAAGTCTACATGTGATAAAAGGATTGACACCGAATTATGACTCAAGCAGATCTATGTCTCTAGAAAAAAATGTATACACATATACATATATATATATATATTATATATGCCATACCGCAGTGATTGATGATCCTGCTCGTCCAAAGCGCCGAATGAAAAGGTTTGAGTTTTGTTGTGTATCTTTTGCCGTTTGATTGGGTCACCTGACTCGGGTTTTGTTTTAGCCCTCATTTTGTGCTTAGGAACAATTTGGTGCTGGGAATGATCGGTGCAACCATTGAGCCGGCCAACATGATTACGGGTCTCCGACTGGTCTCTTGGATGCAGAAGGGCCAAAGGATTGGGGGAAACGTGGAGTTCGAATTGGAGTTTTTCAGCCATTTGTGAGCCATGCTGCTTCAGGGTGACTCTAGTGGTTGAAATGGGGCTAGTGATCAGCAGATATGGTGTGTAATTCTACTACTTTAGGAATGCAACATGGAAAGTGTTGCTCCATCTATTGTGGGTTTATATGCAATATATACCCTCCCTGAAACTAACATAGCCCATGAAAATCCCCATCTTTCCTAGTAAATACCATCAAAATACTGGATTTTCATGGGCTATGTTAGTTTCAGGGAGGGTAATGTGTATAATTAGTGGTAATTAGATGCTATTAGTAATTACCTGCTGTGCATCAAAAAATTTCGGCACCTGGAAGCCCTTCGGTACCTGAGGTTGACAAGCTTTCGGGACCTCGAGCGGCGGGGGTGATTCGCTTGGAGGCCATTGATCTCCAGAGCTGGGGGATTGACCGTCGACCATACTGCAGGAACATGGAGGAAGATAAAAGCTTAACCGTTTAACTGCATACTTTTTTCATTTGGGATGCTTGTACCTTTGGGTGCACAAATACGGCAGGTTTTTGCACATAGCAACAATGGCCCCAAAATGTTCAAAAAGACAGGTGTGGTTCACCAACTACGATGACTCTGCGGTCAGATTCTCAGTTTGGATGATCTACACCCAAGGCACAAAAAGCATAGGCATGGACATTGCTATATGGGAGGTGTGAGGGTAGCACTGTGGTTCATGTGATCACACCCTGAAAGAGGTGGTGATTTGCGGGTCATAACCGCTCCTTTATTGTACGTACAAGTGTCAAGGGTAGGACGGCTTGATGATCATCCTGCGTACAAGCAGTTTGGCTTGAACAACGCGATTTCTATCAGAAAAAGCCTGGCATCAAAGCATGGCAGTCATATGATTCATTTGCACGACTGTTCCGTGTCATCCGTTCCAACTATTTTCGGATACGGCCACATTTCATCCACTTCTCAATGCCTGTGTGGATCGAAACCTCCAGGTTTGGTGCAGATTTGATCACATCGAAGTCATGTGATGCTTGAGGCTGTTCAGGTGCTCAAGAAGAATGTTGAGAAGTGCATGGCCACACGATTGGTCAGCTTCCCAGACAACGGGCCGGTAGAAACATCGCGGACGATGAAATGCCTGCTTTAGAGGATGGTGGAACTAACCGTTGAGATTCTTTTTTTCAAAGGCTTTCTGTTGTATGTAGCCAATTTATGCCAATTTGAAACTGGAAAGTCGGGTTGGAGACAGTCTGGCGGATTCCACTAGTTTGATGTATAATGCAAGTGGTCATGAGAACTTGCTGATAGACTCAGTTGCAAGGTGTCAGTGAGTGTTGGAAGAGCCTGAGGATGGAAGCGTTGGGTCTACACCCAAGTGCGATGTGAAAACGCATACAACGTGAAGCCCTCAGCGGGGTGATAAGAGGACAAGCAAAATCTGTTTACCGTAAGTGGTGTTCTGGGTTTCTGCAGAACAGGTGCAGGATCATTGGATCATGCAATATTGACAAACCATTAGGACAAGACAAGCACCGGCATGATGTCGCCTTGAATGCAAAATCATGTGAAGTGTGGGTTCCGGAGTTGCGATCCAATCAAAAAAGCTGGCTGTATTTGGTTTGGACCTGCAGTATGTCTTTGGCATTTCTGTGAACATACATGGCATGCTATCAAGCTAGACCATTTTGACGTTGCTAAAACAGGATGGGTTTTTTGAATACTGAATACAAGTACTTAAATTCATAATTCAATCATGTTTAGCTAAGCTATGTACCAAGGAAGACATCATACTGTACCTTTGTCTCTGCTACCTAAATAATATACGTACAACATGTGCATTGACAGGTATCAAAACCAGATGACTATCTCCGCTGCCGCAGGCGACCATTCTCTCTACTCAACAGACCACTTTCCTGTTCAAGTCAATCATTTTCGCCGCTAAAAGCAGACCACCTGCCATGTCAGAAGGGATCATGTTTGCTGCCCATAAAACGCAAACAACCCCGGGTTTTCGTGGCAAACTTTCCGGAAACAGCTGTGAAATTGCTGAGGTCTGGCAAGCACTGAGCCTTTTGAGCGCGTCAGTGGCACGCCATGACCCACCCTGCGAAACCCAAACAGCTAGAAGTATTGCGCACCTCAGGGTGAACTGGGCACCGCTTTCAGGTAGAAATGCCCGGTGAAAACACAACTTGCCCAGCCAAGTGCTTGAGATTTTTGGGCTAACCATGGGATTTTGGCGACTGCGGCGCTTGGGGGTCCTCTGCATCAGCCAAATGTCATGAAGAAAATGGAAGAATCTGCTGCTTTAACATGACTATATGACTGATGATACTTCTATGTCACAGGAAACATGCACCCAATTTGCAGGAAACCAAGCCCTCTGAAGGCTACAGTTGGGATACCCTAGCGCTCACCGCAAGGTGCCACGAGCCCAGCGCCGCGAACAGAAGGGGGAGCTATGCAAGGTAACCTGCCTGTGGCATCGCAGTTTGATTCGATTTTTGGACCATTGTCGCAAGACTTGGATATGTGCCACTGGCATCCAATGGCAGTTTGGATGCTACTCTTGATAGATTCGTAATGATACGCATGGAATTAATATATGAATTGATATGAATTAATCATTAGTTGCAACTGCGACAATCACACACACATAATGCATACGCATGTGCATGCAAATGATGATTATATATTCGTATCATATCCGTATCATGATTTATTGTACATAAAATTATGTCACATTTGCTTGACTCGATTGTCTTCGTAGGTTGCCTTGTAACTGGCAGTGGCATCCTCTTGCAAAAGAGGCCCAACTGTGCCCGACAAGTGCTCGACATGAGCTTACTAGGGTCTGTCGACTGGCGCCTTGGAACTTGCCAAGACAGTGGCATCTTTTTGGAAATTGGTGAAGCATTGATGGACCGGGCAAAGAAGGTTTTGTATCATTTCGTGTGCACTGATGATCAGTGATGAATTTTAAGACAGAGAGATAATGCAGAAAAGGCACGATGTCTTTCCAAAAGATATCCACATCCACTCCCAGAATTTCGCGGAATGTATCACATCAGATCGATGACTTGGAAATTCATACAAGACTGTTCACTTCCACGACAGGAATCCTCATGGTCCAATTGGTCCCATTTTTCCGCCCGTAAAGAACATAAAGAGTGGCGACCTGCAATCATACAATTCAGTAATCAACTACATGCAATCCTACGTCTCCATGGGCCCACCCTTTCTCAACCTTCAAGGATGGATGGGTAGTGAAATGATTTCAAGAGAGCAAACGAAGCATGTCATCATAGATGTATGTATGCTCGTACAAGTTTGCATGTGACAAGGACTATCTGGCTGAGACCGTGTCAGTCGCAGGATCCATGGATTGTTGTTGGCAGAAACTGTCAGCCAGTCCAACGATTAATATAGTAGACAGTTCAGCTGATGGAGTCGTGCCGCGAACGTTATAGCTTGTGTTTTTGGTCTTCTTTCGAAGAGCACCACTTCAATATCCACTGAAATCATATACTGCATATATTTGTATATACATATAAAAGTATAATCTGGTGATTTCATGCCTTTCTTTTATCCAGGGATCAGATCTTTGTACCACTCTACGGTTAGGCTCCGGTGCGCACTCGATATGCGCAAACCTCAAACCTGCATGGCCTGTTGTATGCGGCTGCCGGTGCCCAGACTGTACAAATGGCTCCAAATAGGCCGCTAGGGTGAAATAAATCGTGCGAAGGGAGGCAGAACGAAGGGGAATCTCAATCAAGATGGCTATGACAGCACTTGAGTGGATGCAGACTGACCAGACTTAGAATCCCCATCTTTAGCATCAATCCAGTGTTTGAGGGATGTTGATGACGGACCCCTTATCTCAGTGACTCCATTGTTGTGTCAGTAACAAGCCAAGAACAAACCAGTACAATTACAAATCAATGAACATGGGATAGTGTATCCCATATATTTCTTGAGGTGGCCGAGCTTTGTGGTTCACCACCTTCACCTCAAGTGACTTTGAACGAACCCTTCCAACATCCCTTGGAAGAACAGACACAAGAGACCTTATCTCCTACCTTTTGGGCAGCCATTGGCTTCAGATTTCCGTTAGTGAATCCACGTTCAAACCGGGCCGTTTCTTCCGGGCCCGTGCGGCCAGGGCCTTGAGGCACGGGGAAGCCAAACAGGGGAGGAAAACTCACCTCCAGCTGTGAGACCTGGCCAGCCAGGCCTTAAGGCCAGTTGTGCGGTGTAAACGGCATGCTCGGGGGCCCTGGCTGGATTTTTTTTCCCCTCTCAGGCCCTTATAAAACACCTTGAGAACGAAGCAAGACTCAATCAATTTGATGTTGACCATGTTTGGACCCATGTTTCACTTAAGAAGCTTCTCTAAATAGAACCTATAAGTCGAGTCAAGAATGTGGCTTATCAAATGAAGGCTTTTGCAAGGCCGTTTTTGGCCATCTTTTTTCACTTCAAAGCACTAAGGTATGGAGAGCAAGGAATGGATGCAGAAATTACCCCACTGCTCAAGGTGCGGATGGGATGTTCATGGATGTTTCTGTTGCCCAAGTTGGACTCCCAAGCCAAGATATTTGCAAGACTTTGTCCAGAATCCGCTTGTTTCTGTACAATAGTATGTTCCGGTATTTGCATCTACATTTTGCATGTCGCATTCCATGATTTTCAGCAGAAGCCACCGGCGCTCTTCTCGCCTGGGCATCGAATGTTCCGAGCTTGGGATTGAATTCTTGGTGCAGAACTAATATGACAAATAGTAATTAAGCGTTGAACCATTCATATGTAATGACCAACTATGTCAAATAAATGCAAGCCATTTCCCTCTTTTTCTCAGCACCATCACCCTTCAATGAATCCATATACCTCCACTTCTCATCGTTCCTTTATTGTGGACTTAGGCGTATGAACATCGTGCCGATGTTTCTGAACATCTTCATCCCATGGGGTGCCACCTGACTGCAAAAGGCTGATATGGCACAGTCAACATCAAAGAAGAGTGTGGTTTTGTTGGGGAGGTGCTAACGCCTGATAAACTATGCTAAGATGGTAGTCATGGCAGCAAGCATGAATTTCAAGAGCTTTGCTCCTGATTTTGTACGCACTTGCCATCATCTGCAAGAACTCCACCTCATGAGTTTCATTTTGAAGGAGTTTTTGAAGGGTTGAAACGCATGAAACATTCAACCCATGGTTCTCACTGCTAAGATCTATGTCTATTGCTTTGGCCTGAGCTCCTTCTATCTCATGTATGCGTCCGGAACTCATTGGTCCAAAATATCAACCCAAGAATGATGAATTCATTAGTCGCCATTTGTGGAAAAGAAGTGGAGCAACAAATATAGTTACTGTACTGTATTGGTTGTAACTGAACTTCGGTCGTTTGATATACTGGACATATGCATCTATGATTTCTTACATTGAGCCGTTGGGCTTGGCCCTTCTTAAGCACAGCAAGCAGTCTGCCAAGGGCACCTTTGGTTGCTTGGCTCTGCGGGGTTGCCCAACCACCGACCTATGGCTGGATGGTGAATCCGTATCTGTTGGATTTTTTCCCAGGTCTGCCTGCCAGCTCCTGTAAATTCTCGATGTTTCAGATACTTGGGGGAGTCTATGTCGGAATGGTGACTATAATAAATACCTGCAAATCTTCTTTGTTCCAACGATACGTGATCTGAGTGAATACTTTGTTGTGGGCATACCATGGGGTAATTACCCTGAGTTCAGGAGGCTGCCATTTCTGAAGTGATGGTATAACGAAGTTGTGTTGATGTTGGACGTGGTCTGTCCAAACTTTTCCATCGTTTCTTGCCAAATTTGCAAGATACTTGTTTGCAGTAGAAGTCTCAAGCTCCATGGAGAACAAAGGGGACTTCATTGAACTCTATTTTTCTATCCCTGATCCCTGTCTATATCCTCGTTTGCTTCGAAGGTTGGTCCCATTTGGTTGGTTATGAGCAACTTGAGCAACTTCAGCTGAGGCATTTCGGTCGTCTTCATCCTTTGGACTGTCTTCGTGGTTGTCGCCTTTTGTGCTCGCAGGTATGATCCAGTAGGGTGGCCCATGGGGAGAAAAACTGTGCCCCTCCGGCTTAGTATGTATTATGTATTTCACATTGAAAACTGTCTTTGTTATTGTCATGATTCTCAGACAAAACATATATGAGTAGAAACAGGCATCACGATGGAGGTGCACCATGAGAAACGGAGGTCACCATGTTAGCACAGCGCGAATCAAGTCAACCAAGGATCCAACTTGGTTCACCTTCTTTAGCATCCTAGCCGCTGCCCCAGTGTGGCATGTGGATGTTTTGTCAGTGGTGGACCTGACAAATGAGGTCATTTTGAAAGAACTTGTGAGATTCCACGATGGTCAAAGGATGGTTTTAAGCCATAGGGACGGTCTTTTGGTCCAGCCGCGTTTACAGTATCCATTTTTTCCATTGATAATTATGATTGCAATACATTTCAATATCATTTCATGAAAAATGATACAAAAGAGTTTGAACTTCAAATCTGCACCTAGGTAGACCTTAACATTGCTCGTTGCTCTGTCTCGTTTTGGGGCTGCCAAGGCACTGATTTGTGTCATTTGGGGCATTGCTGCCGGGTCGCGCTCTCAACTTCAACCTACAGCAAGGGTCGACGGGTTGGAAATGGAGGGGTGTTATCTCAAAGTGACCCTAGCTCAGCAATTTTCAGCCAAAGACCTGCACAAGCTAAAACAAGCCCTCATATTCGGTTTGGATGCTGGAAAGATGCTTGGAAAGATGCCAGTATCCATGTAAGATACTTTTTTCCATCTTTTTCCAGCGCAAATTGGAATTTTAAAGAGGGTTTGAATTGCTCAGTTTCCAGATGCACAATCGACCGCATGCGGGATTTGCAGTGCTTGACCTGGATCCGAGGTTGTTCAACCTGCATAAATATGAAGCTCCATACTACACCTTGCTAGAGATGTCGGTGTGGCCCACAGCAGTTTTATCTGAATTTTTGCAGCATTTCTATCCATTTCTGTTAAACGTCGATCATCGTTGATCATCTTTAAATCTCAATTCCCGTGTCTTCAAGACTTGAGAAGCTGCGATGATATTTACAATGTACACTGCTCACAAGTCTTCACACATGGAGACTAACCCGCACACACACACATGTATATATGATATCATATTAATTCATATCACATATACCATTATACCCACCTTTAAATGTATTTGTGCACTGATAGAAACACATGTATGACTATATTTATATACACAGTGATTATATTTGTTTTATAGGCATATATCTTGAAGAACTCCAGGCTGTAGAAAAGTCGACGTGAAAAGGTTCCAAGTTTGTGTCTTGTTCCTTCAAGATGACAGGTGGCCACCGGTGTCAACGGCACTGGGGTGAACCCTTCAGTCATCTCTGGCGAAGATGCCAGGGGCTTTAGGGATCTGGCCGGAGGGTGCTGCTTCATCCTGGTCCTATAACAACTTTTCCACCTAATATTATCTCAGAGTACTCACCAACACTACCTCATGAACCTCTCCTTGCAAATGGTAGCCTCTCAGGAACGAACAGAACATATCCCACCTTGCTTACTTACAAGAAAGGTCATCTTCGAAAACCAGCTTCTGGAAGGGCTGGCTTGTAGTTCCTGCACATTATCCCAGGTTATCCCCAGGTACTGTAATTCATTGTGCATCTCATAACCCATACATCATCAATATACCAATATATCAATCACATTTTCACCCCAAGCAACCACCATGGTTGAGAATGGTTGACTCAATGTGCTAAGGTCATGGATGCAGGTTTGATTACCTTCCAGGCTGGTAGCTCTTTTGATGGAGCGAAAACATGGCACTTTATGTGCCTTGGCGAGTTGCTTCAAGTAAACTGCCGGGGCTGTTGGGTCGGGGTTGGGGTGCTTGGGGTGCTTCTGCTGGTTTGTTGACTGTCCTTTTTGCATGGCAAATCGTTTTTTCTTGGGGGGTTGGATCTTAGATGTAACTGAAACTTGGCAAGTGGCTACTGAAGGCTATTATCTATTGTTGGAAGTGAGCCAGCGTGCCAGAAGTCCTTGAGGGGGCTTCAAAACTACTGACTAGACAGGCACCAGAAACGGAGACAATGGTCGTTTTTAGATATTTGTTTCCCTTTGTCTTCAGAAACACTGAAGCATTGTCAGCAGAGTTGTGGCTGCGGACCTGAGGAAAGGGACCTTGTACTGCGTCTGGACCCTGATAGCAGCTACTTCATGTTCAGAGCCACACTAGTCCCGATTGCATAGTCATCATCATCATCATCATCATCATCATCATCATCATCATCATCATCATCATCATCATCATCATCATCATCATCGCTGATTCTCAGCGTTAATTTACGGACATACCAACCTTCACGGCTTCAATTTTTTGGAACATCCCAGGTTGCGCCGATTCTGGGCCCTGGCGTCTCAGTTCCATTGCGACAAACCTACGACTTCTGGGCCGTAGGCAGTATTCGGGGGGCAATGATGAAGATCAAAAGAGTTTATCATGTGCTGGACAACATGACAAGCCTCAAGATTCCCACAAGTCCACAGTGCATGTCTAATGTGTGATTTTTGTTTTGTCATCAAGATTCCCTTCTATTGGAATGGTGCAGCTAGCTTTGGCACGTGCACCAGGAAAGGATTGCTGCAGCATCACAGCTTCGGACTTCCGTTGCGGTAGCTGGGGCTCGACTCAGGCAGTGTTGAGGGATGGAGATGGCTGCCAGTTTGGATTGCTCAACTGAGTCTGAGGTAGTTGTTATAGGCGTTGTATTGAAGGGAAAATCTGAGTCTGCACATGCAATCTTTCTGGTATCCATTTTTAAAATTACACGCAAGCTAAAACATGTCTTGTTTTGAGCTTCGGGAGTAATTGAATCGTCACTACCTTGGTTGGCTGGTTGGCCACGTTGTTGGCCTCTAGAGGCTTTGCATGGCATTTCTTTTTACATGTGGGTAGGTAACTCATTGTCCAAGGGTTCCACGTTCACTTTCCGCCGGTGCAGTGCTAGCGCGACCTTGCGATTGTGAGCTTGGGTATAGTAGTATACTCGTGCATTGCTGAACATCAATTACATAAATCAGTCATTTCAAGAAAAACACTGGGAGGGGTTGAATTTTCAATTTTCAGCATGGCAAAGAAACAGCAAAACCAAAAGTGGAAGAAATAGCTGCAGAATGGCAAAACATACGTTTTTGTAATTTCGAGTTTGTAGCTGGCACAATTTCCCTTCATGTCTTGTGTGTTATCATTTTTTTCTCCACCCACGTGCTACATCTTGTTCAGATTTTTGGCTCATGATGAGAAAGAAAGGAAGTTGGTATGAGAGAACGCCGAGATCATACGAGATCAAACGCTCCGTGAATGTGACAGTTCCTTTGGCTTGGATCATTTTCAACATATTGACAGCCCCAAATCAAGCCACATGTGTAGCTGAGAGTGTTGATGTGTGCTGTCCAGCTTTCTGTGGACAGAGATGGCATCTGGAACGATCAGATCTTCTACATTGTCTATTCCAAAAAATGTTTTCAGCAAAATTCGCCCAATGTCACTTTTGGAAGCGACGCTTGGTGCACGTGCGCCATGCCCGAACTTGAAACACTGCGCCATGGGCGATGGATGGCTACTGGGTGTACCGGGAACGCAGCGTGGACGCGGAAACCTGTTGGAAGGTCTTTGGCCACGTGGATCAGAGACGTTTGGAAGAGACCTATCGAGATCTCGCTCTCGAAGAGCTAGATTGTGTCACTAGTCACAATACAGAACCATTTTTCGTTCGTTTTATTTCGTAGAGGATTGCTATATTGTTTTTTGGCTGGGGCAGCGCTAGGGAAAACTGCAGCTAGATATTTCTATGCAGGGCTCAGTGGAACGCCATGGATTTGTTTGGAGACAACCTGTTGAAAATTGAAGGTGAGCACAGGGGACGGAGAAGATGAAGAGGATGAGGCGGAGGAAGGCAGGAAATGGCAGAACAACGACAAATGTGCAGTCTCATACGCATGGACACTCCCTGAAACTTGCATAGATCCTTTCTAGCATTGTGTTTGAGATCATTCACTTTTTTGAAGTCTGCAACTCTGAAGTGCATATGTGTTTTAGCAAGTCTAAGAGAAATTTAAAACAAATTGCTCCGCATAATGCTTCCACATTTTCACAGGTGAAGATGTTGTGCTGCCAGATGAGGCGTTGAATTTGCAGTTGCCCAAGGTTGGAAGGGTGCAATGGGAAACTGAGCAACATACTATTGAGGTCGTCTAGGAATTGCCAGAATACTGTAACCCTTTCATCCTACCATGTGAAGGCGATGAAAGAAGAATCCCTGGAAAAAATTATGAAAAAACCCATCAAAATGTATGAACTTTATACAGTAAGCTAAATTTCGTTACATGGTCCTCAAGGGCATCCCCTGGGTATCCACCCAAACCGGCCGTGCCTCAGGTCATTGTCTTCTTCGGCCGTGCAGAGGTCTATCGGAGTAGCCACCGCCATGGTTGGACCTTGGTCGCTCGCTATGGTGGTGGAAATTTGCAGAGCTGTGGGCCTTGGATGGTACGACGTTCACGGTGGTTTCGTTTGAATGGCTCGAAAGGGGAGGCCGAACCCTATGGACCCAAGATGAATATGAGATTGAATGCTGCATATGAAAAATTACAAGCTGCACAGGACAGGGGTGCTTCACTTGATTTCTTGATTTCTTGATGATGATGGGGTAGATGCAAACCTCCAAAATGCTTGCGGACATACATCTTCCCTTGGATATTGCACACAGGTGGAACTGAAACGGTTTCAAAACTGACAAAATATTATTTTATAGTTTGATTTTTTGGTGTATTCGACTTTGAGGGAAGAAACAAACACCTTTGTTGAAGTACATGACGTCAGTCACAGTGGGTGCTCACAACATTTGAACTTCAAATATGACAGCATTGGCCATGTGATCGAATTGGGGCATCAGAGAAATTGGCAGGAGTCAGCAGATGGCAGTCCGGATAGCTCCCGTTCACCAGGGACATCACCTTCGGCCAAATGTGAAATTGTGAGATGTGGGACACCTGCCGTCACATCAGTCGCCCATACCCCAAGAATAGAAAGTAGCTGGAACGAAGGGTGCTCAAGGATCCCAAAAGTTTGTAAAAGGTTGATTTAAAGACGGGCAGATGGGCTTATGTACGCAAAGCTTATGGGGGGCATTTACCTCTCTGGTGATGTACATGTTTGGACCATCGAAGTTTATGTTTGCTTATAGTTGCCTAATTCCAAGGTACTGCCCAAACGTATCGTGAATGCACAGGTAGCGGCTGTGATGATTTTCCTGCGAAGGGTGAGCTGGTGAGGTTATATACTTCAAGGAGGTTTCCAATTGAAGCTTCCAGTAGTATGAACTTCCTTTGATTCCCACATGTGAGACACTGTCAAATACTTTTTCTCCCACAATCATGGAAGTGGAACATGGCTGTATTTAAAAGGTAGCTTATTGTTGGAGGGACCCATTTTTTTACTTCAATGATTATGGGAGGAAGGGTAAATTGGAGGCAGGCTTTCTTATCGAAAAAAAATGCAGCATGCATGGCGCCATTAGCTCTTCAGCCTTCCCGGACAGTTCTGAAACTTTTGATTGGATACACCCAAGGTTTCAGGCACAGAGTGCAAGTATCTTGTTCAATGGTTGGTATGTATGTCCGTGGATTCACGCTTGGACATCAGATTGCTTAGATGACCCAAACAGTTTCTGTATCTTCCTTCTGTATACTTGTGAGTCATTTCTCTGCAGCGGGGTTTCTAGCTCAGGAAGAAGCGCGTACGACTCTATGTCACTTGGGGAAAGATTCAAGCGCTGGAAGAGGTCGAGTCTTGGCTCTTCTTGGCCCAAATTGATCCAAATGCAGGATTTCTTTTTCCTTCATCCAATCAATCGATGCCAACATCATCCCAACAAATGCCTTTCTTATGCCCCATGTTTTCTATTCCAAAATGTATAGCTGGAGAAGTGTGCCTGTTTTCAAGGAAGAAGTCTTGCTGACTGGTAGTCGACTGAAACTTGAAAAATGCCATGCTGCACTTGAGGATGGCACCATGAGCTCCTGGTTGGGTTTGTCCCACCTAACAGTGCAACAGGGCCCTGGAGAGATTCCACTACAGGAGGAAGACTTGTTACAAGACAAGGCGAGGGGATCCGATAGTCTGTTGGGTTGAAGTGAGAAGGGGGGGGTCGTTACTAACCCCCAAGTGAGAAGGATGTGTCAGAGCCTAAAGGAAACATATCTCACTTCCCGGAACAAATACCGTACCTTAAAGAAACATCATTACAATATAATCAGCAAACAACAAGTCACCTACTGTATACTTACACACAGGCAGATTCTGCAGATATCATGGTGGAAGTTTGCCTTTTTAAGGAAGGCCTACTGAAGCTGCAAACTGAGGTGGGACAGATTGTAGTGGTGGTTCATGGCATTGGCGAGAAATTTGCTCAGAGGTACTTGGAGTTTGGGTTGGTTAGTAGCTGTGGTATCTCCAACATCTTTGAGAGACCTTCAGGTGACATCATGGTGATGGCCAGTGGTAGCTATGAAATTTGGGCCAAACAAATTATATCATATCTGCTACTGTAAGTGTGCCACATGGCAACCTTCGCGGTCTCTTCAAGTCTCTTCCTTAGGAACGACATTTTTAGCTGGTCCCCTTGATCCCATGGATAGGCATGGCCGTGGCCTTGCACGTGACATTGGAGTGCTCCGCACGATGCTACTGCATTGCCAGCTGAAACTCTGTGGCTTTGTGCAGCAGGATGGTAAATGGCAAGCAGGTGCAGCTTCCGGAGGGACGATTTTAGATTGGGATTTGCTGATTTGCTGATTTGCTCTCTACAAAGTACAGCATCAGCTCAAGATCAATTAAGATCATGAAATTTCCTTTGTTCTCATACGACTGGATGAGGTTTCCAACCTCAGGGTCCAACCATTTCTACCAACGTGATGTGACATGAATGGACTTTGTGACTGCAGGAGAAGGAGCCCAGGCTGGGCAAAGAATTGAAGTCTTGGTTTCGGAGTGGTGGCAAAGTGTACACACTGAGGAGACAGGGGAGATGCTTTCCCGTGGGGGAAAGATGTCACAGATGGATGGATAGATGGGATGGATCGATCGATAGATAAAGCATATTACCCATGGGAGAGGAACATGATCAAGGGTTTTTGGGAGCAGACGGTTGCACAGCCGCAAGGAAACGGTGTACAGAGTGGCACTACCAAACAGCTGACTTATCACCAACATCGGAGAGAATCACCTCAGCACACCTGGGCGTTACCTCCATCATCCTTTGGATTGAACAGGTTTCATTCATACCAATCACTCTGGATTGTCAATTCACCTAGCCGGAGCGTAGGAGATGGACCAACAATTGGACAGTAACTTGGAATAGATTTAGCTACTCATGGCCGAGTTGCATGTATGGAGTGCCCCCTTTTAAGAACTGTGTCTTGTCTGGTTGCCATGACATTAATATCAAAGTAGGAAAGAACTAACTTTCAAACGCGGCAGTTCCAAGGGACATCGTGGCACCACCGAGGCATTACTTTGCCGTCACTGCCTGCCGTACGGGATTTTGCCAACCTTTCCTTGGTCGATGGCTTGGCCTTTATGCAGGTGGGGATTGAAGAGTCGCATTCGAAGATTTTTCCAAGCAAAATTTGGTTATATATAGTTTGGTTTGGTTGAAGTGATTCCTTTTAACAAAGACAAGCAGCAAATTTTGGAGGATGGCCTGTTGATTCAGCTAAAGTGTTGCCATCGTTGCCCTCAGGAGCGGTCAAAGGTTACTGCTGCAACGGCTGCAAATATTGAAAGGAGCATCAGCAAGTTCAAGGACGGGAAAATGAAGACTGGCACCTGGCGAAAGGTAATCTTGTAAATGATTTATCTTCATGACTTCATGTGAGCCGCTCATGTGCTACCAGCAGATTTGTCACTTTTTTTTGAGTTATCAGAATAGACTGACGCAAACAACAAAAGTAGAGAAAGGAATGCCTAAAAGTTTGGTTTTCTTTGTTTGCCTGTGGGTCTAGAAGTTTGATCAATTTCGGTTCTCTAGACTACAGACTATATTTGGATTGTATACATCAATATAAAGTGCATCGACCTCGGCTAGATTTTTACAGCAAAGTGGTTTTGAGAATGGAAAGATGTTTTCTTTCCAAGATGTATGGATGCAGCTTGCGTCATTGGCACATTTCATTCAGCTGCTCCGAAGGAGTGCCATCCAGACTTTAAGGGTCAAATTTTCCTTCTGGGCCATTCCCTTGGAGGCATGGATGCTGGGGGTTGTTGATCAAAGGTGGCATCTTTGAAAAGCCCGGATTGAGTTTTCCAGATATCACCAGAATTTATGGTGAATATAATGTAAATATATATATATATATATAAATGTATTATATACTGGGAGATCTCCAATCATGAAGTCCATTCAGTTTGGTAGATTATTCTTACCCGTCAGGCGTGATACTATGGGACATTGTCATGGAGAAGCGCCTGAGTTTCACTCCAAGCGCGCTATTCATGCTGGGTTCACCTTTGGGTGTTTTCTTGCATACTGGTTATGGTGTGGCTGGCTCACATGCTCTCTGCAAAAAGCTGGGCAAGGCTTGGTCTTCCAATGCTTTCCTGCATGTAAATTCATTCCCCTTCAAACTAAGAGCAAACCTTTTCACAACCTTTTCTGCCTTCCAAAAACCATTCTCATTTTATTGTTAGGATTGCGTATGATGACATCCAGCTTTCACTTAGCCTTCACTTTCTGGTTTGTACTGGATAAGCCCATGCAGACTAAATCCAAATCAATTTCAATATCGACCCATTCCTTCACTTCGGCCTTGTTTCAGATACGCTTCTTCAACATCTTCCACCCCTTGGATCCGGTAGCTTACCGGGTGGAACCCTTGCTGATGCCGCATTTGGCCAACGAACCTCCCGCCCAGACGGGGTCCGTGGGAGAAGATGCCGACGCCGTAGGGCCGCCATTGCGCATGGATTGGGTGCTACCGAGCGCTTCTATGAATTCGGCTGCGCAACTGCTGCAGGAGGGAATGGCTGGGGGGTGGCAAGGTCTGAAGCAGGTTGGTGGAGTTACAAAGAGTTTGAAGCTCTAGCTATGGATGATTCCAATTACTGTAATTATTCACAGCTCTGGAAGTTTTGGAATAAGAGTGGTTAAAAGATATTTAGCATGTACATGCAATCATACATGCCACTCAAGCAGAGTCCTGGCCTGATTTGTGTTCTTTTTGCGTGTTTCGTTTCACCTTAGAAGTTTTAAGCCACGCAATCTACGCAGCCTTGCAGGCTGTGCCAAGTCACATTAGCTACTACAAGATGCTTGGTGAAAGTGGGCATGGCTTTTGCAGGTTGTTGCCTCTTTGGCACTTGACTTGGGAACATGCCATTTGGACTTATACATTTCACATGCATTCACATGCAATGTCTATATATATATATATACACGCATTTTTTATTTGAACATTCTACAGTACATAGATACCATGTATTTAATTGTATATTAAATATACTGTATAGTGTAAGTACAGTACAGGGTGGAGTTGGCATCCCATCAAAGTCCTATAGCATAGAATGAAATACCAAGGGCCCCTCTAGCTGATGAAGGTGTGCCTTTGTTTACTTGACATAGAGAACATGGATGACATTTCTAGAGAGGGTTTTCGACAAGCAGTTGAAATGCACCCTGAGCTGCTGAAATCGCCATATCAAGCTGCTTTGCTAGCTACTTCTACCCAATGCCATCCGCTTCTACCAGGAATCCAGATGTTGGAGCTTTCATCCTTCGTCAGTGCATCAATTCTCCAGCTTCCCTAACCCATGTCGTGGCAGCGGCACGAGAACAGCTCAGTGTCAGCGCCCGGCGTGGCAGTCGACCCCGGCCTGGTCTTTTGTGTGTCGAGCACGAGGGTGAAAAGAGAGAGAAACCGTTCACCGGGGGAGGGGCCCACAAACAGGCAAGTCCCAAGTCTATGGGCCAAGGATCTTGAAATTCCTTATTCTGCAAGGGATCGAACAATGGAAATGTAATGTAATGAGCCCCGTGGGCTTCCGGAGCTGAAGGTCCCAAATTGTCACCCTTGCTTAGCACCCGTGGTGCTTGCCAGGCACACACAGGACTGAGAGAGATCGATGAAGCCGATTTGAAGCCGCTTGGCGTGGGGAAAATGCTGGTGGTGAAGGTTGCCTGCAATGGTGAGCCATGATGAGCCAATGATACGTACTGTTGTCAATATGCCGCTTTTGCAATGCGAAGGGTATTGTTGGCGTTGATACTGGTGAACAACAATCAGATCAACATCATGTAATGGTAGCAAGGATTCATGTACGCAGTCATCTGGCCAATTTACTGCGACCTCATTTCACCCTGAATGGTGGTTTCGTCAGAAATCCTCCAAATTGGCATTTATTCTGGTTTGAATTTAAAGATTTTACAGTAAATTGCCAGACAAACGCATTTTGGACACACATAGCACACAAATCTACACATCGCATCATATCACATTTGATCAGTCCTACCACAACGCTCCATGTCGTTTGCTCTAAGAAATGAATCGTATCGCTAGTTCACAGATCCCTCTGCAGCCATCATGTTGAGGTTCTATCGCCTGGCAGTCAAACAGGCCCGACATTCGCACAGAGCAAGCCGCCGCAGACTATGATCGAATAGATTCATAGATATCGAACAGTGTTTCTGTAGCATCCCTAGAGGCATCAATGCATCAAACAAGAGCCTGGCTTTTCTCAACTGAATGGCATGAATATGCCAATATATGCCAATGATCCAATGCATGTAAAGATCCATGAAGATATGTCTTTCAAAAAAGCCGCCATAACTCCCAAGAGTGAAGATCTTTAGTCACTACTTTAGTCTTCACACTGCGGCAGCAAATTACACTTTTTGTTGTTATATGAATATTGTAGACACACACTTGTCTGATGTTTCGGTTTCGACCAGTTGAATGCTTGAAGCAGAAATGTATCTGATTTGGAGATGCAGAGATTCAGGCAGAATCGCTCTATGACGTGATGGCGTGTGGAAACTCAGGGCACCTCATGGTGGACACGAACCAAAATTCCGGACCCGCAATACGTATCCATATGAATATGTATATATATATATAAATCAAGACAAATTAAGTTCTGTATCTAATAATTAATATGTGAATTTGTGATATTTGTGTGTGAGCAGGTTGTAGATGTGTAACCTAACTATGAGTAGTATCTCTGTTTTTCTATACACATTTCACATGTGGATCCCTACGGATGATACACCAAAAGCTGGCCAATTTCGAGCATCAAGGCCGTGTGCCGTGGAACCGTGGAACCAACTGGGAGAAAAATACCTTTACTTTACTGTAGAGTTAAACGAGACCTCAAACTGACGCAAACTTTTTTTGTTTTTGATGAAGATCTTTTTTTTTTCAAGGGAAAAGGGCGTTAAGTGAGTCAAGTGAATTGTGGGTACTGCATCTCTTTCCAAAATCTTGTGACACAAATTTTCCATCCGCCATGCGTTGCGCTGTTGTGGGGGCTCCATTGCGCCTCTCTGCGTCCATGCCGCGGGCATCGAACATGTTCATGGGTCAGCAGGCGGAGTTGCTGCTTCTACTGCGAGAGTGGTCTAATCTTAGTCTTAACCCCATTAACCTCTCAACAGTTTACATCATGAACCTACAGAATGGGTGTGTTTCATATCCCCAGGTCATAAGTCGCTAGACCGCGATATTTTTTTTGTTGGAAAGCTTTTGAAAGCAATGCTGCACAGACGTATGGGAACTTGTAACGTGCGAATATCATCTGCACATACTAGATTGATGCTCAAAGAAGCCGTGTGCATTCATGCAGTATCTCTGTATTTGTTTTCTCGGTCCGCATATATATATATATATACGTATATATGTTTGGACATCAGCCATTGGCAATTCATTCACCATAGTCTGTGCTTAAAACATCCTGTGCATCTAAAGCTCCTGTTGGTCAGCTATGCACCGAAGGATGAAGATGGATGGAACAAATATTTGCCAGACACCCCGGGTCAAAGCATTAATACATGCAAGAATTGACGAGAACCTCGACAAACGGTGAGGCAACAACCTCAGCCAGTTGGAACAGCCACACTGGGCGTGGCCAATGGTTCGCTGCTGCTGCAGGTGGTAAAATTTTGTGCAAGATTTGAATCCATGGACATATTCAACATCTTGCTTCCTCCCAAAAAGTTGGAAGGCTGGAAATCACTCATTGAAGATGTTGGTTAAAAACAGGCCCAGTCATGATTTTCCTCAACAGTCTCGTGACATGTTTTCCTTGGATATCTCTTCGACAGGTGCCAGTGCTATGGGTATTGCATGTCGTTCCCAGAGCTCTGAGAGTGGAGGTGGCAGCTCTGGTGACTTGATGGCAGCTGAAGGATGCAAAAGTAGAATGCTAAGCTACCTCAAAAAATTGAAAAATACAACAGACAGTTAGGTTAGGAAAATATGCAGCATAGACAAAACTCTGGGCAAAGGAGATGTCTGAAAGACAATGAAATAATCAGCTTTGACTTGGCATTTTGAGGTGAATCGTAGAGATTTGGTTGCTGGATAGTATGGTTGTACTTAGGAGTGCTGGGAGCTGTACTATGGAATTTTGTCATTTTTTCATTGAAGAGGACAGGGAAAATCCTGAGTTATCAACTGGGTACTGCATGCTTCAATGATTTTCAATGTGTTTTTGGTGCCAAACCGATCCAAGACTAAGTTGTGTTTCTTGTATGACGTTTCATGGATTCCTTGGTCAGAATCATGTGGAATCATTTCTCGTGGTACAAGTTTGAGATTGAAGATTCCATTCCCAAACGGCACTTGTAGTACTCCAATTGAATCCTCTACGATCCTCTACGAATGATCCACCTTCACAAAAGGGTTCACCACAATACCTTACTCCACACGATGTTTTTCGGACCCACCTGCCCATTGCCATCCCTTTACATCCCTTTACCATATTAGCCTCAACCCTGTCACATCCTCAATGTTTCACTGTGTCTTTTGGGACAAGGCAGCGACTTGTCCCAGCTGCCCTTCCTCTATGGCACTGCTTGGAAGGAAGGTCAAACTACCGAGCTGGTCGTACAGGCCATTAGGCCAGTGAGCATCGGAAAGCAATGCCAACGAAAACGTCGGACCCCCCAAAACAGAGAGTTTTATAAAGTTTTTTCAAAGGGAATTTAAGGCTGGTGAATTACTAGTTTTCAGTTTTCACTCTTATCGATTGTGAACAGTGCCGCCATGTTTCCCAAGTAAACAGCATATCTTGCAGTAACCCATGTTTGATCGCCCCATCAACACGCCAAGTAGCCATTTTGCAAGATGTCTGTATGTCATCCTGAGTCATCCTGCTATTGACGATCATGTATGTGTGGGACCTGGAATGCACACAAAGTTACACAAACCCTAGGTGGTTGCCCCTGGTGGTCCAATAGTTTTCCATCTAAAATCGACTTAAAAACAGCTCATTGTGTGAACTTGCAGTTTTGCGGCAGGGCTGGCTTCCGTGGCATTGACACCGCCTGTCAACCAAAACACTATCAAGAAGATTTGGTTGGTGCAGCCTTGGCACGTTTGGCACAGGCAACTCGATGAGAGACCGAAACGGAACCAACCAAAAAACACCTGTAGGATTGCTCGCTTTTGGGGAGTTGAAGAGCGACATAGAAACGAGGTTTTTGGGGTCAGCTGGCTGTAAGGTGGCCCCGCAGAGGGCCTTCAAACCGTCGTATTTGCAGTGTTTGGCTTCAACATTGTCAGGTTGTAAAGTCGCATGCTTATCATCCCTAAGGATCTGTCTGTATCTCCGTCTGTGCCTGTTGCTTCATCATATCGCACCCAGATCTCGTCGTACCCAGATCTCTTGGTCCGTGTCTGAGGCAACATTTCCAGCTCTGAATTTCCATGACATTTACCATCCTATTGCAGAGTGTCGTATCGTATCGTCTCACTTCCCAGTCGGATTGCAAGTTTGTTGGGTGCTCCGAGGGACTGGTGTACTGCGTACTGTATTTGTATCTACTTTTTGGATGTAGCTTGCTTGGCATCACAAGCATTCTGATATACACACGACACTATCAATGATGTACTGTGATACGTAAGTATGTATGCGTAGCATATATGTATGTAATGATCTACCCGTATCTTTTTGCACAACTTGCCCACAATTTTTTTCAGAGAATTGCTTGCGATATCGACCACCTCACGCAGGAAGACAACTTGCCGCGGGAGAAGCTGTGGCTGCAGACCAAATTCACGGCCATCCGCGGTCAGGATCCTCGACGTGTGCCCTATGACCCTCAGGCGCTGATCGGTTGAGATTGCTTGCCTGGTGTTGCACCTTTTTTCCCTCAGTCTTTTGGCAATGCAATTGAGTGTTTTCAACATATCCTTAATTAAGATATACATCATATTGATCTGCCCAAAAAAACACCCCTGGGTTGCCTCTGCAGCGCCGAAGTGTCAGGCACCTTTGGCAACGCAGGTCGAACAATCGATCCAACGATCGTTGCAAAATTTGGGCACATCTTACATAGATTCATTGGTGATGCATTCACCTATGCCCACCTTGGAAGAGAACTTGGAGGTCTGGATTTCAAGTTGAGTGTCCATGATGAACTAATGATGGTTTCAGATATCAAATTTCTGTTAGCTGTCCAGGTGTGGGGTGTCTTCGAGCAAGTCCGGGATCTTAGTGATATAGGGGGGGGCTATGATACCCGGGCCGATCTGATCCATGAGTTGCTTGGGAACCCTTTCTTAAGGCGTTGGAGTCAGGACGAGTACGCCAACTTGGCATCAGCAACTGCTATGATCCACGCGTCTTCCGGACTATCTACGATGCAGTCAGGACATGATCGATGTTCAAGTCAACATGTAGCAACAGCACTATATATATATATAATATGATGTAAATTATAATCTGTAATGAATCAAGGGCCTGCTGCTACCTCTTTTTGATCCTGGTGCCCATTGTTGAGAGGATCAAACCCAAAGTCTTGCAGAATCGTTTCTATGCAGACTCTGGTTACGATCGGGAATTGAGAGCCTTTTGCCTGGAAACTGGGCCAAAGATCCAGACTGCTTGTCATGGTCCAAGTCCAGGAGATGTGTCATGATGTGCCATAGGAATCCAATGACATGAACAATAGTTTTCAATATCAATCTCTTGAATCAAGTTTTCTTAATTGGATTTTGTATCAGCAAGTGTCTAAGTGCTGGAATTGAAAGCAATTTTTGCCACCAATCTTCCTTTGCATCAGACACATGTGAGCCACTGTGAGCAGAGCACCTTTCACCACCCAGGAAAAGGGCATCAAGTATCAGAGTTTCTGGACCCTCACAGCGAATCCTCATGTTTTGGATTTTTGGCCGCACTGAGAATCAGATAAGCTTTTTTATTGCAGATCTTAAGCGTGAATTTTGATGCTCTCGCATATTTGGACAGGTAGATGGCGGGATGGTTTGACTTTTTGGAATGGGTAATAGTAAGTGTCGAATCACTCGTGAGATCACATGCCATTGCCAATGTCCCGATCTCTAAACTACAGTGTCCACATCCTTGCATGGAGGCGATGCCGCCCATCCGCAAAGCAGCACAGCGTTTGAAGGCAACACCTGCGCAGGTGCTCTTTGCATGGCTGATTCTGTCTGGCCATCAGCCGTTGACAGGGACTAGGCCCAAGAGTGGGAGGATATGGTGGAGGCGGTGCACCAATCTTGCTGACAGTGATTTTGGGAATGATTTGGGGAGCAAGCACCACAGGTGAAAACATGTTAAAGTGAGGAAGCCGGGATTTAAAAGTTTGTACCAGAATCATAGGAGGACTTACACCATAGTTTCATTCGTTCTCATTCATTTTAGCATGTAGGCACGTGTTTGTTTTCTTTTGTGGGTCCCTGCGTTTGGGCGCCGGGGTCGCTTGTGCACCTAAAAACGTGGTGTCGCTTGTGCACCTAAAAAGTGCCATGTTTTAGGTGCGTAAGTGAACGCCTTTTAGGTGCGCAAGTGACCGCAGGTGCACGCGTTGTTTTGCGTGGCAGGTGAAATACTTTGTGACGGTCTGACCTGGGCGGAAGGAACTGAAAGTGTCTAGCTTTTTAGGTGCGCAAGTGAACATGGCTCGTTTTGCATGGCATTTACAGTACGCTGGGACTTTCATGATTGGCTACTTTCAGGCTGACGCGTAGAATTGTGTGGCA
>DF239372.1:216315-230722 GCA_000507305.1 Breviolum minutum Mf 1.05b.01
TACCTTTGTTTTTAGGTGCGTAAGTGATCGCGTTTTAGGTGCGCAAGTGACCGCATATGTTGCCTAGGTTTTAGGTGCGCAAGTGACCGCTTTTTAGGTGCGCAAGTGACCCTCCACCCCTGCGTTTGTGGGTCTAGCGCAGATCTGAAAGCTTAACTTTAAGATATGGCATGACTCATGTTAGATATTCTGCTGCGGGGTTCAGCTGCAGCTAGTGTAGTATGTTTTGCAAGGGGGCTAGACCTGAAGAGGTAAAACATGAAGAGGATAAAAAGCATGAGTTCGGGTGATTGTACGATGCAATGAACAAGAAAATATCAAATTATGTATATAAACTATCGTATTGTGAAAGTCATGGTATAATTATGACATACAGTAAACGTCAGCAATTTTGTACATCTCACTTTTCCCCGAACATTTTTTAGGTGTCGGCATTTTGAAGGCTTGGTTTCAATTTTCTGCAACGTGTCAGAGTTAGAATCATAGCATCAGAACCACTGGAACATCATCAGTGCTGTTTTTTCTGACACTTTTTCCCGCTAGAGATGTAGGGCTTGCGGTCCAATCCATGCCACTTAAGGGGCGACATTTGCTGAGTTTTTTGAGGAGTCCCGAACATATGAAAGAAGATCTTGAAGCTGCCAAGATGATCCTGACAGAGACGGAGATGTCTGATATAGGTAGCATCTTCTCCGGCCGCTTCTTTTAGTTTGACTCCTCGCAAATTTCAATAACCAAGACATGCGGTCTGCAGCGAGTGCGGACCCCTTTCGAAGTATGTTGAGGGGTGAAAAAATGAGGTTCGACAGGGATGGTGATATGGAAAGTGTTCATGGCAGGGTGGTTTGTGACATATGAATGACAGTACAAAGTGGGCCAGTTGGGACCATCAGCAGCTGAGGCCGCATCCCATCTTTCTGAAATGGACACAGAGCAGCACCACGGTGCTGCCTGGTGCCGGAAAGGCTTCTGCTTTTGGCAGCTCTGGTGGATTGGGGTCTCATCAAGAAGCCTTGCCACAGGAGGCTTGGGGGTTCAGGTGGTAAGAGGGAGTGATCGTTCAAAAATGTTCAAAATCGCGAGTTGGAGGGAGTTTTTGATGAGTTTTCTAATGTTTTGCATGTTTTCTTAGGGAGGGAAACTTGGAAGATCTATGAAGATCTTGTGTTGGCTGTTGCATTTGTTGCTGGCAGGTGAAGGCGTTGCACCTGCAAGGCTTTTCAAACTTCGTGGTAGACCTCTTAGTCCAGCGGTTGCCTACACTGTCAAAAGCACTGCAAACATTTGTAAGCATTGAAAGCTGTGACTCACTCATAAAAATGATATGGTGATAGCCACAGCTTGCGAAAGGAAATGCATGGGTCTTCTCAGGGTATTAAAGAATATCTCATGATGATACATGATAAGACTGACTCTCAGGTCTCAACTGCACGCCAGCCAGCAAATCACTTGAACACCCAGCTAGTTTGCTATTGTTCATCCCGCAAACTAGCAAAATTACATGGCACCTCAAAACGGGGGCTTTATGAAACACGCCGTCGAAGCCTTTAAACTTCTGAAACTTCACCCTCCAAATTCGGGGCCAATTCTTGTTAGCAGCAGCTGGCCATCAGCTCAGGTCTTTTCTGGTTCCAACTTGATCTTTTGTATCTTTGCCGTGACCTTGGCCTCAGCGAGGCTTGGATTTGACCCCAAATTGACGCTATCACGCCTGGATGTCAGCATTCGGGGCCAGCATCACTTGTCGGTCCAGGTTCGCCTTCCTGGGACGCAGCCGTTCACCATATGATGAGGTGTTGAGCCAGGCAGGTTACCGGGGTGTTGGGAAGATGCACTCTGAGATTGTTTCACTGGCTGGTTGAAACCATCATGTACAGAAATGCTTTGGAGAAGCATGTGTTTTTGGTTTGGGCATGTTTGGGCAACACTCTGTCTAACATAATTGCGGTAGCTTTCAGTTTTGGTCACTGTGACTACCTATAGCCAATTCAAGTTTCTTGTGTCGAATCATGGGAATCCCCGCACGGACACACGAGCTTCGGAGTTCCAAGTCGCCAAGTTGTTTCCTCCAGGCTTAGTGAGATGCCAGAGAGTGTGCTTGGATGCATCCAAAATGAGCCAAAGATTTGGGGACGTTTACGGCACTTCAGTTGATGGAGTCCTGTTGAATTTGCATTGATGGTTTTGCATTGATAGAGGAATCCTTGGCCATTTGCCAGTGAAAGAACATATTCAACCTTGATGGAACTCCGGTGTGCACTTCAACGTCCGCAGTGCATGGTAGATGCTTGTACTGTAAGTTAGACACATTTTCCACCTTGTCGTTCAAGATGTGCAGAGGTCTGACAACGGAAAGAATGATTTGTATCTACAGGTACTGTATGGTTTAAGGAGGCGCCTCTCAGACTTAAATCTGTGTTTTCCATTGTCCGCAAGGTAACATGACGACTATGATGATGTTGTACCCGTGTAATTTCCAGAATGTGCCTTCAGTGCTGGTGGCAATCTCAGTAGGTATGATTGGCAAAGAGCCGCATGTAGGAATCCATGTGTACGCTGCATGGACCCGCTGCATGGACCGACACACCAAATGGTGAAGAGACTTTCAACTTTGGGCGCTTCGTAAGCCGTAAGGAGTTGCTATGAAGCTATGCATTGTATATACACTGTACGTGAAACCATCTTCCAGATTTTGGAAGTTTTCATGAAAACTTTCTGTGCTGATGAAACTTGGCTTTGCTTCGCAAGGATTCAAGCCCAAGAATCAAAATCAGTGCTTCACAGAAATTGAAGCTCAAAGCACAGAAGAGAGGAATTTCCATCCTGAAGGGAGGGAAAATAGATTAAAGATAGGTGAAATCTCAAACCAACCGAAAGCAAAGCCCGGATTTGAGGGTCAAATGTTAAAGCCCACAAGCTGTGCATCGTGACAAACCTGAGCCATGGGCTCCCAACTTAGAGGCTCGTTGAAGGATGTTTTCCTCTGAGTTGATCCAGATTTTGGGACTACATTGAAACACAAAAAAGGAGTCATATAAATGCTTGAACTAAGGGAACTATGGTTTACGGTTTGCCAAGTTTCTCTTTATATAACATAGTTGATTCAAGTTGTAATGCTGCAGATCTACTACAAAAAAGGATGATCTCTCAGACAGATTCAAGGATGGCATTGTCGTGGGCTAGACAAGTAACTACAGGAATGGCAAGAAAGATAAGAAATCGGAGCTGATTAAGAATTGAAGTTGCCAAGTTGAATTTGACACCAAGCAGCTTTTGCTTTTAGATATGTTAGATGCTTTTATTGATGATTTGGGACATCGATAGTTTTTTACACCCTTTCTCCTAAACCGGGGTTGGCTCGCGCACCTTTTTAAGCCTTGTCCCTGGGCTACAAGCTTGGCTTGGGCTTCAAACTGGTGCCTAAGCACCGCACACATTCTTTCTGATTGCTTGAACCACTTCGGGGCCTATGCCAGTGCAATCTCAATCCAGTGTATTTTGTTGGTACCTTTTGGTGGGCGGATTTATGATTTGAAATGGGCGCAAGCGAGCCCGATTGAATCCCCTTCCCTGTACCAGACTGTCCAAACGGTGTGGTTTGGCAGCGCGGCCCCATGGTGTGCCGTGAAAGGCTGGGCAGGATCCTGACCGTTGAAAACTTACCATGAGAATCCATGAACTACTGGACTAGACTCGACTATGCCCGGGTTCAACCTGTAACGTACAAGATGTCAATATATTAGTATTGCGTTTTGGAATCCAACCTTGAAACCTCTCTCCCAAGTGCTTGGTACTTACAAGCCACACAGATTTGTGATTAGTGGATGGCTTTGGTTTTCTCTGTGGTTTCGCTCATGGGCATCTAGTCGATCTCATGAGTTTCTGCCCATAAAATACCATAAATATCTCCGAGACTTATGGGACTTATGAATCTGGTGAAGCATTACCACCCAACATATGCTGGAGACTTTATTGTCAAAATGTCGAAGCTTCGTTTTGCTCCACAGGGTGCGAGAGGTTGGATCATTAAATTGAGAGAACTTGGACATGTATTGAATTGGTTGTGTCAAATTCCGAACCTACGCTAGCTCAACACAGATTGTATTAGATGGATAGAGGTATCTAAACAGATCAGTTAGATGGAGATATAGGTCTAGCTATAGATACTATAGTTCTACATATACATAAAAATTGACATAGATATAGATAGATGATCCAGATGGATGGATAGATATTCATGTGTATACCGTATATACCCATTGAAGATGCTGCTTTGAGCCATGGATGCGGATCGGGTGCAAAGTGAAGCACGGAGCAGCTGGCTAGAGACGGACCCAGAGGCAGGTTTCACCAGTGTCACTTGTCTTGAATCTTCGTGATAGCAATGTGTATCTAGTTGATTTTAATAGGATAACACTATAGGTGTATCCATAGGTGTTAGGACTATATGTGCAATAATTACCCTTTAAGTTTGCAACCTTGATCTGTGGCAATGAGCCTTTCGCTTAAAATTTGAGGCTTATTGAGGCCAATCGTAATTAGATTTCGATCATTTAGACTCAAACAGATTGAGGTGGCAACCAAAGAACATCAACTATGCAGAATTCTGATCTATAATTTCCGGTTTGTGTCTAAGACTCTACTGATCACAGAAACAAGAGTCAAGAATTTTTCGGGCTGATCTATATACTCTCTAGTAGGCTAATAGAGCAATAGGATATCCCCCTGTTGAATAGGAAGTACATCTTTAGATGGTGTATTTTCCTTTGATATATAAAATATTTATATATATATATATATTTGCATGTTAATTTAGCACACCTCTCCCTCTACAATATAATTCTGAGCCACTCTGCAAGAACCTAAGTATATAGTGAGGAACTTGTAGATTGAATTGAACTATAGTGAACTCTGAATTACAATATGTGTTTGACCAACTTAACGTTTCATAAATAGTGGTACCAGACACGCCTTGTTTGATTTTTGCATTCCGGTCTTCGTCCACCAAAGAAACAGCACTGCCTACAATTGCCTGCCATTTCATGGGCCTTCAACCACCTATTTGAGGGCCGACGCCAAAGCACTTGGTGGGCCATCAAGCAGTGGTGGCAGGAGACCACTGACAGCGTCATTTTGAACAGCCCCTGGCTGCGCCATGGAATTGACCGCGTGCTTCGATGCCTTTGGGTTTTGGTGCAGCTACCGTATTGGTATGATGTCGGGTTCTTGTCAGGTCAAGATGCAGCTGCCTTTATATATGAGATTCTTATCCAAAATCCGGTGAACTGCACCCTGGCGATCAAAGCGTTTGTTATTTTCAAGCCAATGTTACTACCCCCTCACCAGGAAAAAAAAGAAGAGTCTAAGAGTTTTGGAGGAAAAACCAAGGTTTTGGGCTGTTTGTTTGCCGAGCCTGACAACTGTTCGCAGATGGTAGGTATCCTGATGATTTGGATGACCATTTGCTTGATAGCAAGTGTTTACACAGCAGTCATGCGGCAAGAACTGAGAGCGAGCTTCTTCTTAGCTCAAGGTTTGTTTCTCAGTTTCCGGTTGCACTCCTTGGTTGCACCTAAAGCGATTGTCACAAGCTATGATATGTACATCATGGTGGCCTTGTGCCACTGTGGCGTCCATCCCTTAGCACTGGTAATCCCCTTGCTTTATTCCAATTTCCTGCTAGTAAAATCCATACAAGTTGACGGCATTGACACATGGACAGAATTTGCACAGACTGGTGTTGTGGAAGCCATTGACCTGACTCTTTTTGCTGCTTTCACCTGGGACTTCACTCAGCGTGTGAGAGCCGTTTCCTCGGGCATTCTTTTGGGAGATGTCACCTCTGACGATGATCCGGCTCTGGCAAGTCCAGCAGCGGGACGGTCGGCACGACGCCTTTGCTGGCTTCTGGTTTTTGAAAGTTACCTGGCTGCAGGAAATTTTGCATCGTTTTTTCCGTGTTTTTCCCAAAAGACGTGTAGAAGGATTCCCTAGGAGCCGTGTCTCTATCTAGCATGACTTGACTTGCTTGACTTCAACTTGCTTCACTTGAACTTTCTTGACTTGACTTGCTTAAGCTTGCTCAACTTGACTCGCTTAGCTGACTTGCTTAGCTGACCTGCTTTACTGACCTGCTTTACTGACCTGCTTTACTTACTTACTTGCTTGCTTACTTACTTGCTTGCTTGCTTACTTACTTACTCACTTACTCACTTACTCACTTACTCACTTACTCACTTACTCACTTACTCACTTACTCACTTACTCACTTACTCACTTACTCACTTACTCACTTACTCACTTACTCACTTACTCACTTACTCACTTACTCACTTACTCACTTACTTACTTACTTACTTACTTACTTACTTACTTACTTACTTACTTACTTACGTACTTAACTTGTCCTACTTAACTTGTCCTACTTAACTTGACCTACTTAACTTGCCTACTTAACTTGCCTACTTAACTTGTCCTACTTAACTTGCCTACTTTACNGCCTACTTAACTTGCCTACTTAACTTGCCTACTTAACTTGCCTACTTTACTTACTTGCTTAACTTACTTACTTTACTTTCATACTTTACTTTAATGCTTTATTTCAATACCCTAAGCTTCCTCGAACGTTTTTTAAACGTCCTTTGCAAAAAGGATGTTTTTTCACTCACAACGGACGTTGTTTTGTGTCCTGCCCAGGTCTGCTACTTAGATGTCCACAGTGGCAATAGAGATCTCCACAATTAAAGATCGAGGGAAGAACTCTCGCTGAGTAAGAATTTGTGACTATTTCATGTTTTCAGAAAATTTGACCATGGACAAACCATGGACAAACCGTGGAAAGTACATTGTTTAGCGTGGAGAGTACATTGTTTAGCATGGAAAGGACGTTGTTTAGCGTGGAACTTGCACCTTCCAAAAATCGCATTTTTTCTTTCATTTTTTTAGATGTGCAAATTTCTGCGAATTAATGCGAATTAATGCGAAATAAGATTTCTGGGAAAAAGCAGGGAAATGCTGCTTTTTAGGGCCTCCATCAACATTTAGCTAAATAACCGCCTTTACGCAATAAACCGCCTTTGATATAACGTACGTTTCTTTCACGGTCTTTGGAAGTGTTGGGAATACTTCAGATACAGTAATACTTTACTTTAGTGATAAGGGGGGAAGCGCCATGGTCCGGAAAAAGCTTGCGGAAATGCAACTCCTTCGTAAGATCGTGCGTGTCGATCGCGCGAAACTGTGGTAAAATCGACAGTTTGCTGTTAACGGAGCAACCCCTTCGTAAGATCGTGCGTGTCGATCGCGCGAAGCTGTGGTAAAACTGCGATCTTGCCGGTGCCCGAGGAACCCTTTCGTAAGATCGTGCGTGTCGATCGCACGAAGCTGTGGTAAACTTGCGATCTTGTGGTGCTGAGTGTATTAACTTTCGTGGAGGTACCTTCTCCCCTGAACAAGCGTTTCAATGTATTTTCTGTGCCCGCAGTTTTTTTTGCACGCTTCAAGCATCATTTCATGGGGTTTGGACCCGGGGGGTGTCCAGGCAACATCACCAAAAACATGGCACTTAACTTTCAGGATTGTCCGGAAACCATGGAAATAAGCGTTCCAGCCTGTATCTTCATCTGAGGGGGCATGTGAAAATAAAGAAACAATTCAGCCTGAAAAACAAGCCATGGGATACGAGCGCTTTTGAGGGATTGCCGCAAATGAAAATCAAAGTGCATTTATTGGATTTATTAGGGAAATGGATGCCTACCCCAACCAATCCGCAAAAGCAACCCAATAATTATAAGCCTGCATGCACCCCAATCCCGAGACCGTAATATGAATTCCAGCACCCAATGTGTTAGGGTTCAGGGTGCTGCAAGGTAACAGAAACAATTGACTATCGCAGTGTCGCAACAACAAAAACAACAACATGAAGATACGACGCAACGCGTCGGAGAAAGAAATACCCTATAATAAAAAACCTCTCCCAACCCCAAATCTAATGAAATAATAAACATCAACAACAACAACAACAACAACAAAAAGAACAAGATACGACGCAACGCGTCGGAGAAAAAAATGACCCATCATGTAAGCCCACCCTCACAATCGGGTGCATAAGGTAAAAAAAATAAAACGTGAGAATGAATGATATTCTCTCATTCATTCTCCCTTTCCTCGCTCTTTTTGCCCAAAAAATGCAAAAGGGAGAATGAATGAGAAAACCTCATTCATTCTCCCTTTTTCTTTTTTTGGCAAAATGGGGGGAGAAACGGGGAAAAAAAACAGAGAATTTTTCCGAAAAAAAAAACTGAAAAAGGGAGAATGAATGAGAAAATCTCATTCATTCTCATTCATTCTCTCTTGCTCCCTCTTTTTGCCAAAAAAATAGCAAAGAGGAGAATGAATGAGAAAATCTCATTCATTCTGATTGGCTGGAACGCTTGTTTCCTCACCCAAAAATAGGCTGGAACGCTTGTTGAAATTTCAAAAGGGAGAATGAATGAGAATGAATGAGATTTTCTGATTCATTCTCATTCATTCTCCCTTTTTCATGTTTTGTTCGGAAAAAGGGAAGTAGTACAGAGTAGTACTGGAATAGTACTTTGAGTACTGGAGTAGTACTTTGTAGTACGGAATAGTACCGGATTGGTGCTTTGTAGTATGGAATAGTACTGGCGTAGTACTTTGTCGAAGGAAGTTTAGAAGTCTAACTTCCGACAATATGTAGAGTTGAAAAGCAGAGTCGCACAGCAGTCATGTCAGTAGCAAGAAGATCAACATGCGTGTAGAGTCAGTAGCAAGAAGATCAACATGCGTGTAGAGTCAGTAGCCAGGAGTTCAACATGCGCGCCAAATGTTAGTGACGTCGCGAATCGCTGTGTTTTTTCAATGAGTCGTGGTTCCTGATGTTCGAAAAGTAGCTTCGCTAAAGCGGCGGGTGCGGAGGTAGCTGTTTCGCGGACAGGTGAAAAATGGCACGCGGCTGTGGCGCGAAGCACATTTGCGCGTCAAAATGTAGAAAACACCTCAGCGCCGGAGACATTTTGGAAGTTCCGATGTTCCAAAATGCCGCGCGGCTGTGGCGAAAAGCACATTTGCGCGTCAAAATGTAGAAAACACCTCAGCGCCGGAGACATTTTGGAAGTTCCGATGTTCCAAAATGCCACGCGGCTGTGGCGAAAAGCACATTTGCAAGTCAAAATGTGGAAAACACCACAGGGGCGGAGCCATTTTGGACGTTCCGATTTTCAAAAATGGCACGCCGCTGTGGCGCGAAGCATATTTGTAAGTCAAAATGTGGAAAAACTGACGGGCACGGACCACTTTTTGGAGGTTTGACATCGGAAACTGTGACATGTGCTTGCTTCCTAAAGCAGTTTCTAAATTATTGCAAGCGAGTTTTTTTTATAGTTTCAGCCCTTTCAGTAATGAAAGAATCCATACGCTTAAAACATCTCAGCAGCCGGGGCAGAAAAGCCACCGATCTCTGCAGTCCGGGCAGAAGAGCCACGGACTCCAGAGCCGACTTGTCGCATAGGACAAGCTCCCAATCTTCCAACAAATCTTTTTCTTCAACGTTCAGAAAAACATAATCACGGCGAAAAAAAGTCTTAGCATTCATCCACTGTGGATTTTTGTTTGCTTCATTGCTCATGACGACATCCCTTAATGTCTGCTTTTGCAACCCCACTATTTCAGCTGCGAAGTGGGCAAAAAATTCTTGAACACTTATAAGTCTTGCCGCACGACGGGCAGTCACAGCGTCACGATCACTTGCGCTCATTACACACAAATTTTCTGTCCACATTGACAGAGCTTCCATTTGCTCTGTCTCAAGTTTGTCTTTGTATCTCTCCAAGAATATCCGAGTAAACGTAGACATTGGAAACTGTAACATGTGTTTTCTCTGTAGCTGTAGTGCAGTCTCTAAGTTCTGACAGGCCAATTTATGGATCGCCCACCCAGAAGCACGGACGGCCCACCCAGAAGCACGGCTGCACATCGGACCAAGCAACAGCAAAAGCGAAATGCCGCAGAAGTGGGTGGCGTGCAAGCAAGTGCACTGAAGTATTTGATAGTTGATTTTCCGGGTTATGTCGGACCTTGCATGGTCGAAGGACATGGTACCTACGTGTGCATGCGTGCTCAGCAGACCCGGCATGAAAGGATGCCAGCGTTGTCCAGGACACAATTTCCGCTGGTGCTGAGTTACGGAATGACAGTTCACAAGAGCCAAGGTTTGACTCTGAAAGAAGGCTACGTATTCGACATGGAACACGAACCAACATGGCAACCTTTTCGTAGCATTTGTGGATTGGCTTTTGTCGGCTTGTCTCGCGCCACTGATTTCGCGCATATAGCCTTTCGTCACGTGCCAGACTACTGGGTGTTTCGAGCAGTGGCAGAGATTCCGTTGTTTCGTTGGCGGTCCACTTTGGAGATGCAATTAGATGCAAAGCACGATGCCACCAGCCAACGACAATTCTTTGGCAAAGCAACGGTCGAGGATGAGTTCCGTCGTCATGTGCAATGGTCGGAGAGTAGGACAGGATCGCCTATATCTTCCGAAGACAAAAAAGATTTGTTGCAGATGCTATCGGTTCGTGGAGTTTTGGCTGCTCCAGAGTACACAGATAAACCAACAAGGTTGCCAGCAAGTAAGCTCGGTGGTGGTCGGAACAAGAGAAAGACCATGCGGGGTTCTAACAGAGCTGATGATGAGATGGTTGGACCACGACAAGATGATGCTGCGTTGACTGAAGAACAACCAGTCGATGATGAACCTTATGATGACGACATGTTGACTGAAGAGCAGATTGAAGATCTGCGTCGAGAGCAAGAGGAGCGAATACTACTAGGTCGAATACAAGCAGAGGAACGTTGGGATATGCACCCAGTGGATGATGAACCATATTATGATGATGATATAGTGACCGAAGAACAAATTGAGGAGGAGAAACGCTGGAATGAAATTCACCAGAAATATTTTGCTGAAATGCAGGCAGGAAAATTGATGGAGGAAGATCTATCTGTTCCCCTCGATCCGACGTTTGGGAAAACACCTGAAGAAATCCAGATGATGTTAGATGATGCGATAATTGAACAGTTGGAAGAAGAGAGGTATGCGAATATGGGATTCTAAGACTTTCTATTCATCTCTTCATCTTCATCTCTTTTCTTCTCTTCTCTTCATCTTCTGAATATCTTTTTTGTATGTCTTTTCTGACTGCAAGAAAAGAAACTCGTGGAACTGGCCTGTTTGACCTGCAAGCACTGTCAAATAGCATTTGCAAGCATTGTGTTTTGCAGATTTTCGCATTAGCAAGCAGTTGCAAGCATTTGCAAGCATTGGCAATGATTTTTCAGTAGCAAGCATTTTCTTGAAGGATAGGGATTCATGTGGTGCATCTTGTTGTTTTCGTTACTACAAGCGTTTGTCACTGTCGTTCGTTTTGTTCTTGTCGTCGTCATGGTTGTTGTTGTTGTTGTTGTTGTTGTTGTTGTTGTTGTTGTTGTTGTTGTTGTTGTTGTTGTTGTTACTGGTTGTTCGCTGCTTGTTGCGACTTGCTCGTTGATTGTCGCGGGCTGCTTTTTGTTTGTTGCCTATTATATGGTTTTGGTCTTGTAGCAACTTGTTTATGGTTTTGTTACGTGTTTCTGTGCGTGCGCTCGGGTTTTGAATCTGGTGGTTGTTTGTCGCCGTCGTCAGCTGCGTCATCGTCGTCATCATCAGTGTTGTTGTTGTTGTTGCTGTGGCTGTTGCTGTTGTGGTCGGTTGCTCGCTGCTTGTTGCTACTTGATGCGTTTTTTTGGTTATGTTGCGGTTGTCGGTGGCGTTGTTCATCGTTAGGACACGGTTTTGTTTGTTGCAAAAGAATAGCACTTTTTTGACATGCAAGCAATTAGCACCAGCGCTGTTGCAGTTTGCATTTGCAAGCACTTGAGTGACAATAGCACCTGTGAACTTTGTGTTTTGCCTGACAGGAGATGTGTTATATCAGGGGAATGATATATATATATATATATCTTACTATATATCTTACATTGTTAGGTTCATGACTTGCAGGTCTTTTCTGCCTGCAAGGAGTCCTTTTTATGTTTGCATCACCAACTGTATGAACGGCGGGTAAGTTGCGGTGTGTCTTTTCTGACCACAGGTGTCCTTCGTTCCATTCGTTGCAGTCCTTCGTTGCCACGCACCAAGCACTCTTCGCAGATAAACAGTGTCTTTTCTGACCAGGTGGAGATTGCGCTAGTAGTCGCAGTAGATGAGCATGATTATTTCGAATGAACTCTTATTTCAGCCTGAACATATGGTATTTTTCAATTTTTTGATCGGGGTTAAATGTGTGTTTTCTACACGAAATGTTGAATATGTGTGTTTTGCATTTAGAATATGCAACTCGAAAAGTAATCTGTTGATCTGTTTTCGATGGAAATAATATAAGAAATGACTAGTTTTTTTGGTGTTATTGCACACTCATTCTGATATGCCTGTAGGTGAGCACCTTACGTGTCTTTTCTGATCGTAAGTTGTGCACACCCTGTGTGATGTTTCACCCTTACATCTTATGTATCTTTTCTGATCGTAAGTGTTCACACTCTGCGTGATCGTAAGTGTTGCATTCGGCGCCATACATGCCTTTTTGCATGTGTGGTTGCATCCGCCCCCATCAGAACTGGCAGGTGCCGCAAAATGCTGTAATGAACACAAGTGGTTCAGAACAATCTATGGTCGCATTCGGACAATTTCGTACATGAGTCGGTCCCACACGGGAGACGTGATAATATTGAGGCACTCTTACACCTTTCAGGCTTACACCTTACGTGTCTTTTCTGATCGTAAGTTTTCACAGCCTGTGTGATGTTTCATCTTTGCAAAAGGATCAGTGACAAGACCGCAAGCTCGAACAAACTACAGCTGGAAACCACTGCATATTTTGGTGCATACGAGTGATACTACGTGTGAGTAAAAGCTCCTTTGAGTAGATGTGGGCGAGAGCTGAGCTGCAAAATGCTTTCGTGTCAGCTATGAATTTGCGCTCAAATGTGCATTGCCGCATTTGGCTTTTTCTTGTGGCAGGATTGTATGTGACCGTAGAAATGTTTGAATGTGACCGTAGATTGTTCCGCCTTTCCTCTGTGTTTTGCATTCAGGATATCAGGATGAGTCTTTTGAAAGCTTTTAAATATGGAAGTCGATGGATAAAATGTGGATCTGTTTTCGATGGACGAAATGTGAGAAATGACTAGTTTTCTTGTTTTTACTTCACACTCATTCCGATATGCCTGTAGGTGAGCAGCTTGTGTGTTTTTTCTGATCGCAAGTTTTCACAGCTAGGGAATCGGGATGATCATTTTGGAATTTCGGCATTGGTAGAGTCGCAATGCAAGCTTTCTATTTCAGAAAAGAATAGCAAAGCAAGTTTCAAGAGAGAGTTCGTTGTTGTCATTTCAAAATCATCCTGATTTGCAGAAAATCGAGTTTCACCCATACACCTTCGTCATGGTGCAATTTTGACACTAAAGGCGTTCATTTCCGCACGCAGCAGCCGACGTATGTCTTTTTGACGAGTTGGTTGTTGTTGTGTGAGTTTAGCGCATTGTTTATTTTCAAAATATAAAATGATTATTCCATTGGATGTTGTTTGTTGGTTTTGTTTGAACATCTTTTCTGATTGCACCAAGTAGTGACATTGGCAGAAGATCGGGGTGATCATATTGGAACTGTTAGAGTCACAACGCAATTTGTCTAGTCGATCGAAGAACATGAAATCCATATATATATATACTTAGATATGTATAAATTGAGAAAGTTAGGTGTTGTCATTGTAAAATCACCCTGATTTGCGCAACTTGTTGCGTCACTTTGTACAGCAGGCGCACTTGTTTGCGATTTCTCGGACGTGTCTCATATGGTACAGTTGTTGTTTGTTTCAAGTCACTGCCGGCGCAATGTCTTTTCAGACGCGTCGGTGGCGTCGACATGGGATTAGTTCATGAGTTGATATGCAGATTGACATAGTATGTCACATTCCCTCTGGTTTTGTTAGAACATATTTTGTGATTGTGTGTTTGTTGGGTTCACTCATCCTGATTGAGTTTACTAGCAAAGAGTGGACCGTCAGCCCAAAAAGATTGAATTCACCTCCGAGGAATTGGAGGATTGGGAATTCGTTCTCTGCAACATGTCGAAGTTGGAACCTGTGGCTTTTCTTCCCGGCTTCCGAAATGTCATCCCCTCTTTTAATTCAATTAATTCGTCAGTTAGTTAATCAGGTAGCTACTTCATCAGTTAGTCACCTCATCAATTGGTCTGTTCGCCAAGCACTCAGTTACTTAGTCAGTTAGTCAACTAGTCCGTTAGTGAGTTGGAAAGTTGAACAACTAGTGCATGTTTTTGATCTAGGTCAAA
>DF239372.1:236478-254357 GCA_000507305.1 Breviolum minutum Mf 1.05b.01
TTGCACGCCGCTGTGGCGAGAAGCACATTTGAAGTGAAAATGCTAAAACACTGAAGGTGTCCGGAGCACTTTTTGAAATTCTGATGTCGAAAAATTGCACGCCGCTGTGGCGAGAAGCGCATTTCCAAGTCAAAATGCTAAAAAACTGACGGTGTCGGAGCACTTTTGAAGTTCTGATGTCGAAAAATTGCATGCCGCTGTGGCGAGAAGCGCATTTGGAAGTGAAAATGTGCAGAACATGTGGGGTTCGGAGCACTTTTTGAAGTTCTGATTTCGCAAAATTGCGCGCTGCTGTAGCACGAAGCACGTTTGCAAGTGAAAATGCACAAAATACCTATGTTTTGGCACACTTTTTGAACTTCAGATGTTGAAAAATCTGTCAGTTAGGAAGTTCGTCAGTCAATCAATCAGTCAGGTAGTCAATTAGTCAGTCACTCAATTAGTCAGGTAGTCAGTTAAGCAATCAATGAATGAGTCAGTTAGACAGTTCGTCAAGTAGTCAGTTAGTCAGTTAATCAATCAATGAAGTAGTCAGGTAGTCAAGTCAAGTGGTCAGTTAGTCAGTTAGCTAGTTAGTCAAGTTAGTCAATTAATCTGTTAGAAACACCTAGTTAGTCAGTCAGGAAGTCCACTAGTCTAAGTCAATTAGTCAGTTAGTCCGTTATTAGTCAACTAGTTAGTTAGTCAGTTCGTCATTTAGTCAGTCAGTCAGTTAGTCAGTTAGCGAGTTGGTTGGCTGGTTAGTTAGTTAGTTAGTGAGTGAGTGAGTTAGTTAGTTAGTTAGATAGTTAGTTAGTTAGTTAGTTAGTCAATCAGTTAGTCAAGTAGTCAGTTAGCCAGATAGTCAATTAGTCAGTTAGTCAGATAGTCAATTAGTAAGTTAGTCAGTCAGTAAGTCAAGTAGTCTGTTCGGCAGTTAATCAGTCATTTAATCAATGAGTCAGTTAGGTAGTCAGTGAGTCAGTCAGTCAGTCAGTCAGTCGGTCAGTCAGTCAGCCAGTCGGTCAGGCAGTCAAGCCAGTCATTCAGTCAGCGAGTCAGCCAATAATCAGGTAGTCAGGTAGTCAGGATTTGTCAGTTAGTCAATTGGTCAGTGAGTCATGTTAGTCAGTTAATCAGTTAGTCAAGTAGCTACTTAGTCAGTCAGGAAGTAAATCAATCAGGTACTTAATCAGTCAGTTAGTCAGTTCACAAATTAGTTAGTCAAGTAGTCAGTGGGTCAGTTAGTCAGTCAGTCACTCAGTCAGTCAGTCAGTCAGTCAGTTAGTTAGTTAGTTAGGTAGTTAGTTAGTTAGTTAGTTAGTCAGTCAGTCAGTAATTCAATTAGTCTGTTCGTCAGCTAATCAATTAGTCAGTCAGTCAGTCAGTCAGTCTGTGAGTCAGTCAGTCACTCAGTCAGTCAGTCAGTCAGTCAGTGAGTCAATAAGTCAGTTCCTCACTTAAGCAATTAGTCAGTTAATCAGTTAGTCAATTAGTCAGTTAGCTAGTTCGTCAGTTGGTCAATGTTTTTGCTCTGACATCCATGACTCACAACAAGCAATCTCTCCTATACTTTTCCTATTCGTGAAACTTCCGCCACCGCCTTGTGCGGTACTACTGGTATCAATTTCATGTATGAAAAAAGGTGCACACACTGAAGAATGCAATTTTTCCGTTTTTCAGTTGACAGGTGTTGGTGCTATCTAGATTTTTTCAATACACGATACACTAACATAGTAGGTCCTTCCATGATCACTTGTACTTCCAAGAATGTCATGGCCGGTTGCCACGTCCAAGGAAGGTCTTGAGCAAAGTCATGGTACTGCTGTGGCAGCTTCGATGTTGTTAGAGGGAATACAACTGCCGCTGCGTCTCCAACGCAGTCTTTGCTTGGCTGCAGTGACACAGGGCCAGTTGACTGCTTCTGCCGATTCCCTGTCTCAGAAGGGGCTGGAAGAAGTGGAAGGCTTGGCAAAAGAACTACAAGAAGCAGCAGGGGGCTTTGATCTCATAATTTCATCGACGCTCGGATCCTGCAAACGGTTGGGCTCCCTGAAGCTGATAGGGACTTCCAGAGGAAGTCAGCAGGTGGAAGAACCTAAAGATGTGGTTTGTATTGGTTTGTTGCATGTGTTGTTTTGTTTTACATATCTTATTGCGAGGNAATCAGTATGAATATTTTTTTATTCTGATTATATAAATATATATATTGTATATATATAACCTACGGGATGGAGATATATACGTATATATATATATATATTGTAGATATAGATATAGGTATACGTGTGTGACATGTATGATGTGTTAATTTGGTGGTGCGTTTTTTCGGGTTTTTACCTCCCATCAATTGTATTGTACGGCCTTCAAACCTGATCCTGAGGCCCTCAGCCAGTTGCATTGAAACTGCTTCGATTTTAGCCCAGCATTTTGGTGCTGAAGTCATGGTAGACCCACTTTTGGCCCGGGAGGCAAGCAAACCACTGCTGCAAGGGCACGTGTTTTTTGTCTTGAACCCCGGTTTCCACAGATTTTCCGGAAGAAGCTGCAGTTGGTACTGTTCATTCTTCGATGGTTCTTTGGAAATTCTTGACATGCAGCACTTTGTTCGGATGTGGTTTGAATAAGTGGGCCATGTGTGTGAAAGAATCGCCCATCGGACTTTGAGATTGGGGCCACAGTGAACAGGAATCATAATAAAAAGATGTTTGAATAATGTGTTGTGTCCCCCCGGGAAGTTTGTTTGCGTTTTTTTTTCACCTCCGGAATGATATTGCAGTTGATGCCTTGCTGTGGATAGGTCCCAGAGGATCAAGTCCCGGAAACCCAAGAGGTTGGGGCAACTGCGGGTGGGAATTTCTCCAAAAAGGGTGGGCATGCCCCAACAGATCACCAGCTTCAGCTGGGACTTCTTAGTGAACGGGTGACATCCGTTCACTTAGGTTTTCTTTGCAACAATGTATGATGATATTTTATACCAATGCGTTTGGCAATGTGTATTTAAGGATTTCTTTTTTAAGCATACACCAGTATGCAATCTATTGTTTCTGTAAATTGTGTTGCCAACACAAGGCATATGATGACTTGGTGGTGTATGCAATGGCCATTTTGGCTGTTTGCCACCACTAGGGTGGGAGAGCTCTTGATGTGAGCCAGACCTACGCATCGCGTTAGCGAATGGACAAAAGAGTTTGCGTACCTTGAGAGACGCATTTCACTGCTTTGGGGTTTCAGCAACGTTGTCACTTCTTTGCACTTGGTCTTGTGAACCTACCAAGTTAACATTGGTAGCGGAGCGTCGTTGCGCTCCAGTTCCTTGAGCCCAGTGGAGACCACCACCGCCAATGGCCCTACTACCACGACTGACATCACAAAGGATAACTTCATCCCCCTCTTCAACAACCGCATTGCGGACTACAAGGAGCGGAGATTGCGAATTGGTCTATACCATAGAAAGATGGCTTTGCAGAACAAGAAGAAAGAGGCCACAATCAATCTCTTGACCAGTTTGAATGGTCTGGCCTGGAGGCAGATAGAGCATGCAGCCGACAAATTGGCTGACGAAGAAGATGGCTTCTCCAAGGTCCTTCAGATGCTTGATGCCTGCTTCAAGTATAACGAGAAGGTGGAGATGCCAAGGGCTTTTGAAAAGTTCTTCTTTAGCCTTCACCGACGGCCTGACCAAACGTTGCTCTCATACACCACGGAGCATCGAGAGCACCTTCGGGAGATTGAGAAGTACGGAGTGAAGATCCCGACGGCAGTGGCTGGATGGCCTTACTTCGCAGAGCTGGATTGACAATGGAGCAAAGGCAAATGGTCCAAACCAATGTTGGATCATCCATGGATGAGGTGAAGATTGAAGGAGCGATGTTCCTGCTGATTGGCCAGGATTATCGCAGGTCCCACAACGAGCCCTCACGTGGTTTTCGAGGAAAAGGCGATGGAATGCACGTAAGTCTGCATCAGTCTATGTCACTTCGGAGGATGCCACCGAGGAGATTGAGTATGAGTACGAGCCTGACGAGGTCTACGTGCTTGACGAGAATGAGGCTTTCGACTATGACATGGATGATGCGGGCACCCCATGGGAGACTGAGGAGCTCTACTGGAATGATGAGACCTGGGATGAATCAGCCTATTACGAGCAGGAAGCTGACTATCCCCAGGACGAGGAGTACGAGGAGATCTATGCCACGTACTTAGATGCGAGAAGAAGATTTGCAGACATCAAGGCTGCCCGTGGCTTTTGGCCTGTCATGGCAGTCCCACCATTGTCGAGCCCTTCTACCTCTCGACTTCCTATGCTCCTTCCAAAGGAAAACCCACCAAAGGAAAGCTATGCCTACATGGTCTTGCGGGGAACCTTGGACAATGGAGCCAGCAGTGTGCTGGTCGGTCACAACACACTGATGAAAGACCTAAAGATCCTATGATGCTGGCCGAGATCTACGTCAACTTTGCTTCCGACCTGTGGACAAGACCTTCCACTTCGGAGGAGATGCTTCGAGTAGGTCAGAATGGTCTATCCACCTGCCCGTCAACATTGGCGGCTCCTTCGGCCGACCCCAGGTGTTTGTGATCCCAGGTGATACTCCTTTTCTGCTTGGTCGACCTGTTTTGAAGCACTTCAAGATTCAGATCGACTACGCCCTGGACCAGATCTCCATTGATGGCAATGCTTGGACTTCCGCCATCAAGGGGAGAAGAGAGGAGTACCTGATTGATCTTCACCATCCTGGTGATGATTGGAGCCAACCTTGGAATTTTGACTTGATGACTGATGACACCATCTCCAACTTCACCTATGACCCTGATGCCGACACCATCAACCTTGAGGACTACCTTGCAGCCACTCAACTTCCACCTCCAGAATTCACCTTCAACATCAACCTTCACAACAACTTCACCTCGATCTTGATGAAGATCCCAATGTTGTCTTCAAGTCTGTGACCAACAAGCTTCTAAAGACCATGGCCATGCGCCAGCACACCCAACGAATCTCCAGGAAGAGAATTGTTGACCGAATCCTTCACTTCTATGACAAGGGAGTCAAGCAATTTTGGGAGGTCTATGCTGGACAAAGAAACTTGAGCAAGGCCATGATGAACCTTGGCTATGAGGTCACCACCTTCGACTTCACCACTGGTTGGAACTTTGAGAAAGCCCATCACCGCCGTGAGTTCTTCAGACTACTTCGAAAGGTCTGCCCGGACTTTGTTTGGTCTGCCCCACCGTGCACAGTGTGGAGCCCTCTTCAGAACCTGACTTATCGCACTGAAGAACAACTCTATGCCCTGCAGTGTGATAGAGATTATCAGGAGCACATCCACTTGAAGTTCACAGCCCGTGTGTTTCAGGAACAGAGTGATGAGGACAGAGATGCTGGAGTTGAAGAGCTCTTTCCTGGAAGACACCTACCTTCGACAAGATGCTTCAAGGTGGACACCTTGCACAAGTCGATCAATGTGCCTATGGGGCAGTACTTCCTGATGAGAAAGGCAACCTTCTGCCTATTCGCAAACCAACTTCCCTGTGCCTGACGAGCCCAACACTATAGCTCGAGATTTGACCTGGACTTGCCCTGGCGGACATCGACGCCTACCCATAGAAGGCAGCTCACCTGGAATAGGCAATCGTGCCAAGGCCTCAGCTACCTATCAACCAGTGATGTGTCGACAACTTGCAACAATCATCGACAACTACCTCAACAACAAGCCAAGAGAAACTATAATACGTAACTTCCCTTCAACCTGATTCTGGACTACAGCAACTTCCTTCATCACCACCTGACTTACAACCTCAACCTTCAGTGAATGATCCCTCGACTATGGATACCTCAACTTCAGATCAACCACCAGACACAGCTACTCACCGTGGACTTCTCAGTCGACTTGACCCTTCAACCAACAAAGAGGCACAGCGCACTATCCAGAGATTGCATCGCAACTTGGGTCATCCAACAACGGCCCAACTTCACAAGCTGTTGACCGAGAGGAAGGCCAACGAGAAGCTTCTGGCAGCCAATCAAGCTTTCAGGTGCGAACATTGCTCACAGAAGGCACCACCAACCCAAGTTCCTAAAAGTTCGATCTACAAAGGCACCTTCTTCAACGATCGTGTGCAAGCTGACACTTTGTGGCTGAAGGTGCGACCAAAGACTGATGCTGCCAACCGAGTCAGAGCCTATCCTATCTAGGTAATCTCAGATGCAACCAGCAGGCTATGTGCCGCTCGCCTTCTTCCTGATGAGACCCCTGACTCCTACCAAAAGGCTCTGGAACGGGCATGGATTCGTTCTTTTGGACCAATGAGAGTTCTTCAAGTTGACGAACATCGGTCATGGGCAAGTGATCACTTCAAGGACTGGACGGGACAACACTCCATCCAGCTGATGATTTCTCCGGGACAAGCTCATGAGCGATTGGCCATCATAGAGCGTCGCCACCAAGTGATCAGACGTCACAACGACCAGAACAACAGACGTTGTGAGGCCGGATCCAGCACCTACCATTGTCATACAGGACAATTGGACAGTGGACCAAGACAAGACCATGGGATTCGAATGGACTGGCACTACCACCTTCCATCTTCTACCTCAAGATGAACCAGATGATGGCCTGGATCCTGAGCTTAGAGAGATCTTGGATGGACCTAACTTCCCAATCACTACTACTACCACCGCACCTTCACTTGTACCAGAACCTGCAATACCACCTTCAAATCAAGATGCAACACCTTCACTTCCACTTTATGATCCACTACCACAAGGAGATCAACCTTCACCGTAACCTGACCTTCCACCTGACTACATCCCCACTGAAGAGGAACTGCATCAACTGGCACCAGTCTTCAGACCACAGCCTGACGAGAACTTCAAGGCAAAACGAGCTCGAATCGACCAACAGGAGACGTTGAGCTACAAGCCACCTACTGATCAAGCAACATCCAACACCACATATGCACCTCAAAGACGACATGGTCTTGCACATCCAACTCATACAACAACTACACCTTACAGCAACAAACCTGTGGATGATGCTGCTCTCTTTCACCACATCGAGATTGACCTGAACGGTGAGAATACTCAACTTCCTCCTGGATGGCATTTCGAGGATGGCTATGTGGTGATGAATGACATCACCGATGAATGGCAGTAAGCACTATGTTCCCAGAAACAGTACCTTTGATCCCATGGAAGTCGAATGCCCCATTCCTGTGGAACACCTCGGCAAGACTCGCAGCACTTTCTACGACAATGCCAGTTACCATGACCGCTGGCACACTAAGAAGAAGCAGTTCTCTACCTACTGGACAGGTACGACCAGATTCAAGATTCTTCCCTCATACCGAAAGATCACCCATGAAGTCTTCTACACTGCCTTTGAAGGCTATAGCACCTACATCGAGCCCAAGGCCAAGGACAAGAACTCTTTGGATGAGCGGAAGATGGCTCTGGCAGATCGTTTGGCTTTCACTGAAGCCAAACGGAAAGAACTGACTTCCTTCTTTGAGCACGACGTGTGGGAGTTTTGCGACCCCAAAGATGCTGCAGCTGACCGTGTTCTCAAGGCCCACTTCATTCTCAAGTGGTCTACTCATGCAGATGGTTCCCCACGAGCCAAAGCCCGGTTGATCACTCAAGGCTTTCGTGACCCTGATGCTTTGTCTGGAGCTTTGAGAACCAACTCTCCTACTTTGACTCGAATGAGCCGTGGAATGATCCTCTCCATCGCCAGCCTGATGTCATGGACAACCTTCACCTCTGACATTAGCAGCGTTCCTCCAAGGAAAACCTCACCACAAGGACCGAACGCTTTGGATCAAACTACCTCGGGATGCTTGCCAGATCTTAGGCCTGGCCAACACTGAATCCAAGCTCATGCAGCTGAAGAAGCCCATGTATGGACTTTGTGATGCACCTGTACTTAGAGGCAGTGCATCCCCTGGATGCATGTCTCTTCATGGTCTATGATCCCTCCGGACCAACACAACTTTCTCCACTTCAAGAAGATGAAAACGCAGCACCTGGAAGACTTGCTGCCACTTTTGGCATTCATGTTGATGACCTTCTTGGATGTGGCGACACCATCAGCGAGGTCTACAAGCAAGTCAAGAAGCAGCTTCACGAGCTGTTCAGCTTCAGGATGTGGGAGGAGAATGGCAATCTACAATACTGTGGATGTGAAATTGTGAGAGATGACACCTGCATTTCCCTGAAGCAGACCGACTACATCACAAAACAAAAGCCTATCACCTTGCCTGCAGCAAGAAAGAGCAATGGTACTTCTCCCTTGACACAGAAAGAAGTCACCCAACTGAGAGCACTGATTGGTGCTTTGCAGTGGCCGTGCACCCAGTCTTCGCCTTTCCTTCAATGCTCAGTTTCCCAGCTTGCCGGAAGAGTTTCAAAGGCAACGGTCAACACCATTGACCAAGGAAACAAAATCCTTCGGATGGCAAAAGCAAACAGTGACGTGACTTTGCAGTACAGCAACTTGGGTGACATCACAATCGAGATGACCTGACGTCACAGGGTGACAGGGAGGCTATCTCCTTTGCATGGTCAATCGGACCGTTATGGAAGGAGAGGAAGGGAAATACAACCTGATAGATTGGAGGAGCTGGAAGTTGGCAAGGGTGGCTCAATCATCACTGTCGGCAGAGTCAGGCAAGAGCAGAAGCAGCCGACGCACTACTCTTCACATGTCTGTTTTGGCGACTGATCTTCAACCCGGACCTGCCCATTGACCATGATGCCTCAGCTCAACTTCAACATCCACCAGCTCACGTTGTCGACGCCAAGGCGCTCTATGACCTGTTGATCAAGGATGAGATCCAAGCTGCACTTGGTAGCGATAAGAGAACAGGAGACTTTAGTGGCTCAGGACAAACTTAGAGTTTGCAAAGCCCAAATCAAATGGGTCAGCTCAGAGAAACAGTATGCCGACGGCATGACGAAGAGTGATGCTGCACAGCTACTTGCTGACCGCCTTCGGAGCCATCAGATGAAACTCACCAGTGACACCAACTTTCAGGCGGCCAAGAAGAAAACAGCGCTGCAACGGAAGAAGGGAGAGGAGATGTATGCCATCAAGAAACCAAGCAAGACGCTGAGAGCTTTCGCAGCAGCAACCACCTTCACAACTGCACACTCCCTCAACTACAACACCACTGACAACATCAACGTTCCCAACGACGACTCTTTCACCTTCACCAACTTTCTTCTCACCATTGTTTTTATGATGGCCCTCGCACATGGAATTCACCTACTACCACAACTATACAACCTTCTACTTCAACTTCACCATCGATTTCTGTTTTGGCTGATGAACCTGAACCTGAGGAGGAGGATGAGACCGATCCTCCAATGCTGGAACAACCACGTGACCAAGGTGCCAGCTCTTCATGGAGAAGGACGACCTGAAACACCTGCTGAAGCTGCACACTTTGAGGCAGCACTTCCTGTTGAAAGGCCTGGAGAGAATGGAGAACCTGAAGACCTGAACCCCATCATGACGATGTGGTCACCAATTTGGAGAACCTGGTTGCCCACCTTCGAGAGCAACTTCGCCTGGCTAATGAGGATAATCTCCACCACTACAACCAATTGCAGGAACTTCTGCAAGAACATGAACGATTGGTGGGGCAACATGGAGCAGCTCAACGTGTCGCAGGTGACTACTACCTGGACCGTCAGCTGGCACTTCAACAAGTTGAGGTGCAAAGAGATCAGCACAAGAACCAGCAGGAGCAGATTCAAATGGCTGTGAATCAAAGGATTAACCAGCTGCTGAATCGCAATGTGTACCTAACACCCAGAGGAGAATGTTGGCACCTGTCTGAAGCTTGCGCAAGAGCGAGATCACACTCTGTGGTGTATGGTCGCCGTGCATGCCTTGTTTGTGTTCATGCGCTACAAGTTCCACCTGCAGAACCAGCGCCATGACTACCTCACCTTTGAAGATGAAGCCACCACAATGACCTGAACCTTGACCCACTTTGGCAGGAGCCCAATTTGGTCGAGCTTGGCCGGTGACCATCAATGAATTCAACTTTCTTTCAGCTTTACGCTTTTCTTTTCACCAATGTAAATTGTGTTGCCAACACAAGGCATATCATGACTTGGTGATATATGCAATGGCCATTTTGGCTGTTTGCCACCACTAGGGTGGGAGAGCTCTTGATGTGAGCCAGATCTACGCATCGCGTTAGCGAATGGACAAAAAAGTTTGCGTACCTTGAGAGACGCATTTCACTGCTTTGGAGTTTCAGCAACGTTGTCACTTCTTTGCACTTGGTCTTGTGAACCTACCAAGTTAACAGTTTCCATTTAGGATCCTGGAGACTCCTTCCATCATCCACCATTTGGTTTCTGCATCCCAGTCTGAACATATTTGGGCAGTTTCAGATGCCAATGCCTCTGGAAGGAAAAAAGTCAACCCATCACAAAGAATTCAAATCTCACATCCAAAAAACTTATTCTGGACCTGTGCTGGCTCACTTGGAAATAGGGAGTGAACATGAGTAAATAAAGGTATATACATCTTGTACAAGATTTGTATAGATTTGTCGAATGTATATTATATATACACTATACATCTATCCTAGTCAGTCAAGAGTGTAACATCACACCGCCGTGTAGCTCGTCTAGGAGCCAAGGGCCTATGCCAGACACTTCCTGGCCTACTTGCAGCATGCTGGACGCTGCAGAGGTAGTTGCGTGCTGGTCACCCACGATCGCATGTTGCAGGTGGGTGGTCCTGTTTGGTTGGATGATTGTCCCTCTCTTCTCCCTCTCTCTCTTTCTCTCTTTTTATATCAACCTGCAAAGGCAAAAGCGGTCACCAAGAGCATGACCGATCTTCTAAGAGATTCCTCGTTGCACTGTTGACTGTCCACCTTCACTATTTGACAAGCCTCTGTCAGCATCCCAATGGAATGGATACAATCTATCTCAACAGATGACAAGGGGCTGCAAATTCATCGCTTTAGGAACTTTAGGAGAACTATGGTTGCCTTGCAACCCCTTTGAAGATTTCTTTTGACACCTGACAATGCTATATCCCGCTGTCCCATGCTTCAATTCACACGCCTAACAGTATTTCTCGCGACCTACCAGTGGATGTGACATTTGTTGAGAATTGAAGGATCACAAAGATGCAGTGGAAGATGAAGTCCCTTCCAAGATTTGTCCTTTTTTGAGATTGAAGTGTTTACGGGAGATTTGGAAGCTCATTTCTGAAATTGCGTTGAGGTTCCGACATTTGCTTTCAGAAAACGGGATTTCGATGGATCCCTTAAAAGCAGCCCTGCAAACTCCTTCATAAAATGGAATCTTGGGCTCCTAAATTCACGTGGGCCAGGTTGGCGCACGTCTCTTGCCATCTTCGATGCAGCATCGCAGCGTCGTGGCGGTGGACAACGCGGCAGCATTGGTTGCCCTGCATGATGGAACTGTGTTGACAGGGGCCGTAAATGAGAACACACAGAGGGGCCTCAAGGAGAAGTTGGCGTCTTTCTTGGCAGATTGCAGGCAACAGAAGCTGGGTTGTGGCTTCGCAAGGGTTTCTTTTTGTGCTGTGGTTGATGCTTATAGCCCCATCGGGAAAGGCTTGAAGTAACACTGAGTGTTTTTCTGATGATTTTAGTTGGGTCGCTGTGATTGGCTAAGAACCTGAACATACCTCAGGCCAGGCACAATTTTTCGGGCTTTGCCTCCTTTGATGCTGCTTATGCATCCCCTTTTTCACCCGTTCACGTACCAATTCCATCCAATTCCGCCATCCTTCAACACCAACTGAGGCAGGATGACGAACTCTTGCAATGTGCTTGCTTGAATGAATGGAAGGTGATTTTGCAAGGCTTTCACTTCTGCAATTCGTCCCAACCCTTGTCACGGATCGATGAGAGCGGCATGGAAACTGATTTGTCTTTCAGGGACTTGCAACCCCTGGCTCCTCAAGGGAGCTTTTACGAAGCTTGGCAAACAAAAGCGCATTTTCTGTTTGAGGGTTGCGGGGTTGCACGGAATTCCAAGAATCCACACCTGCTGGTATTTCTTGGGTGTATCTTGAAGTTGGTCTTGCGGAGCTGCCATTGACTGATTAGTCTAGCTGTGACTGCTATGCTGCATGCTTGCTGTATGCCTGTAGGACAATAAGGAGGCAACTGTTTGATCAGGCAATTCAAACTGATCTAAACTCTGGCCTTCTTGGAAGGCTTGCTAGTCATTGACAATCATATTTTGAAGGCATATGAAGTAATGTACGCACAATATACAATGATATACATTGCACAAAACTATGCATACATGTTACAGTGCACGCATCAGTGATGTTAGAAGCCCTCCACTGATATAAATTTCATCAACATTGGATAAATTATATATTCTCTTTGACCCTGGTACCTGTGGTCGTGGTGGTTTGGTTATCTTTGTGTGGAATCCTGTGCTTGATTTGCTTGGAGATCCTGATGCACTGAAAATGAAAATTCGGAAGTTGCTAAATGATCCATGAAGCTCCGGGGCGGGGACGATCTGAAACGGTCATAGTTCCATCTAATAGAGTACATGTCCGAAAAATCAGCAGGATCCTGCAGCTATCCAAACAACAACAACCAAACAAAACACCTTTCCGAATCCCCAACTCCCATCTGTTTTTTATTTTGCGTGGTGCTTTTGTTGTCATCCACTGTGCCAGTGTGCCCTCCTCTTTTCGGTTTCAGGATGTTGATCTCCATCGACGGCCCAGCATGGAGAGCTTGGCTCCTACCGAGTTGTCCCGAAGTAGCAGTGCGAGCACAACCTTGCTGCATGTCATGAGTGCGTGACACTCCCCAGGGTTCGTCGTCGTAAAAGAGGATCGAGAGAGACATGTTCTGTCGGAGAAAAGGTGTTGCTGTTACTGGTCGGTCGTCGGTCTAGATGAACATTTGGATACATTTGGGGCCCAGTACTCGAGGGCAGATCAGAACACCTTGCGCTTGCAACAGCGGATTCCAAAGGTGGCTAGCCCACAGATCCCCACAGATCCCAATCCTGGATATTTGCTGATATTTGTAAGCGCATCTAAGCACCCCTTTGATTGTCATACCTTTTACAGACGGACATCAGTGCAAACATGTCCAGACTTTGATCGAAACTGCCATCGCATGGCACTTTCCATGGTTGCATTCACTTCCTATGTGATATGTGTAAACATTGGATTGCCTGGCCACTGGCCATTAAATATACCGTGCGTAGATGTTCCAACTCAAACCAACCTTGTCGAGTGGATCGGCGTGTGCTAATCCTGAAAGGCCACAGGTTAACTGATGGCTAATGATTTCAGGGTTTCGGGGAGGAAATGGATCCAAGATGTTATATGATGCTATAAGCCTCCATGTGGGAACCTTCACAACCAAGACTATAAGAGACATGAAGATCCGATTTCTAGGCTGAAGCACCCGAAGCAGTTCCTGCCTTGCGTTTTCTTGTTTTTTTATTTTGAGAGGGGCTTTTGCTTGAAGAGTCCGTTGGTGGTTGCATCAACATGCTTCAAATGCTACTTTAAGATTGATTGGCTGGGATCATGATCTGTTGTCAGCTAGTGCGCCGCTAGGTGACGCTATGTGCCGCGGTCAACGCCTGTGGATGGTGGCAACACAAAAGCTGATACTGCTATGGTGCATGAATGGTTTGGATGGTTGGGGGGGTTTTCATGCATATAACTTTCACAAAATCGTCAAAGTCAAAGTGATGGTATTTTGTTTATGGGAAATATGGGAAATCATCAATTTGTGCCATCAATCAAATTAAGAGACGCTTGCTGCTGGACCACCGACGCAGACTCCAATTTCCTCACAGCATGGTTTTGGATCGGATTTCAAGTTGGGCTCAAGGGAAGAACCGTGCCCCCCCCCCGTGTTCCAGTGAATCTTCCAAGATGGCTCAAAGTCGTGAACTTAGCAGCAGAAACTGAAGAGACAAGTTAAGTTTTTGATGGTGCCCTTGGTGAGTCAGGGAAGATCTTGAGGTTTTAAAATGACAATATCCAATAGTACCTCCTTTTCTAATCGGCCTGTGCTTATTTCAGATCGTTTGGAATGTTGCGTTTGTGGGTGTCTCTCACCTGCTTCAACTGTCACGATTATAGGGCTTGATCACAGCTTTGACGGTGATTTTGCTCAAGATCTCGGAAGTTCAATGGGAAAAACCATCACATCTTGTTGAGTTCATCCTTTCACTATTAATGACACTGGCAGGCAGACATGAACGTCCAGAAAATTTTGAGGGCACATTTTTGGGCAAAGATGTGTGCCCGAGCAAGATGTAGCAAGAGATCATGGAATCTTGGACAGAGAACATGCATGCATGTCAAGAAATATGACAACTCGCATTCTGCGTCAGATTCAGAGATGATCGCTGAAGATTGAAAAATAGAAAGGTCCAGAAAGCTCTGGGGCAAATTGGGTCAAGTCCACATGCTTCAATCTTTAGTTGAGACCTGATGCCAGTGCACTCCTCAGTCATGGTGTAACCGATGTATCAGCCGACATGCAAAGTTCTATATAATTTCCACGGATCCTGGATGTTTGCATATTTTCTGGTTTGCAAATGTTGTGACCTTCAACATTTGAACTCGTGACGCCTTAACGTTTTTGGGCCATGGGATTGGTGCACTCCTTCTGTTGCTTCCTATGCCAGTGCAATCTCAATCCCAGTGTATTTTGTTGGTACCTTTTGGTGGGCGGATTGATGATTTGAAATGGGCGCAAGCGAGCCCGATTGAATCCCCTTCCCTGTACCAGACTGTCCAAACGGTGTGGTTTGGCAGCGCGGCCCCATGGTGTGCCGTGAAAGGCTGGGCAGGATCCTGACCGTTGAAAACTTACCATGAGAATCCATGAACTACTGGACTAGACTCGACTTTGGAATCCAACCTTTTTGAAACCTCTCTCCCAAGTGCTTGGTACTTACAAGCCACACAGATTTGTGATTTGTGGATGGCTTTGGTTTTCTCTGTGGTTTCGCTCATGGGCATCTAGTCGATCTCATGAGTTTCTGCCCATAAAATACCATAAATATCTCCGAGACTTATGGGACTTATGAATCTGGTGAAGCATTACCACCCAACATATGCTGGAGACTTCATTGTCAAAATGTCGAAGCTTCTTTTTGCTCCACAGGGTGCGAGAGGTTGGATCATTAAATTGAGAGAACTTGGACATGTATTGAATTGGTTGTGTCAAATTCCGAACCTACGCTAGCTCAACACAGATTGTATTAGATGGATAGAGGTATCTAAACAGATCAGTTAGATGGAGATATAGGTCTAGCTATAGATACTATAGTTCTACATATACATAGAAATTGACATAGATATAGATAGATGATCCAGATGGATGGATAGATATTTATGTGTATACCGTATATACCCATTGAAGATGCTGCTTTGAGCCATGGATGCGGATCGGGCGCAAAGTGAAGCACGGAGCAGCTGGCTAGAGACGGACCCAGAGGCAGGTTTCACCAGTGTCACTTGTCTTGAATCTTCGTGATAGCAATGTGTATCTGGTTGAATTTAATAGGATTGAAGTAAACACTATAGGTGTATCCATAGGTGTTAGGACTATATGTGCAATAATTACCCTTTAAGTTTGCAACCTTGATCTGTGGCAATGAGCCTTTCGCTTAATTTGAGGCTTATTGAGGCCAATCGTAATTAGATTTCGATCATTTAGACTCAAACAGATTGAGGTGGCAACCAAAGAACATCAACTATGCAGAATTCTGATCTATAATTTCCGGTTTGTGTCTAAGACTCCACTGATCTCAGAAACAAGAGTCAATAATTTTTTTCGGGCTGATCTATATACTCTCTAGTAGGCGTATATAGAGCAATAGGATATCCCCCTGTTGAATAGGAAGTACATCTTTCAATGGTGTATTTTCCTTTGATATATAAAATATTTTTATAACTATATATATACATATTTGCATGTTAATTTAGCACACCTCTCCCTCTACAATATAATTCTGAGCCACTCTGCAAGAACCTAAGTATATAGTGAGGAACTTGTAGATTGAATTGAACTATATATAGTGAACTCTGAATTATAATATGTGTTTGACCAACTTAACGTTTCATAAATAGTGGTTAGTGGTACCAGACACGCCTTGTTTGATTTTTGCATTCCGGTCTTCGTCCACCAAAGAAACAGCACTGCCTACAATTGCCTGCCATTTCATGGGCCTTCAACCACCTATTTGAGGGCCGACGCCAAAGCACTTGGTGGGCCATCAAGCAGTGGTGGCAGGAGACCACTGACGGCGTCATTTTGAACAGCCCCTGGCTGCGCCATGGAATTGACCGCGTGCTTCGATGCCTTTGGGTTTTGGCGCAGCTACCGTATTGGTATGATGTCGGGTTCTTGTCAGGTCAAGATGCAGATGCCTATGAGATTTTTATCCAAAATCCGGTGAACTGCACCCTGGTGGCGATCAAAGCGTTTGTTATTTTCAAGCCAATGTTACTACCCCCTCACCAGGAAAAAAGAGAAGAGTCTAAGAGTTTTGGAGGAAAAACCAAGGTTTTGGGCTGTTTGTTTGCCGAGCCTGACAACTATCCGCAGATGGTAGGTATCCTGATGATTTGGATGACCATTTGCTTGATAGCAAGTGTTTACACAGCAGTCATGCGGCAAGAACTGAGAGCAAGCTTCTTCTTAGCTCAAGGTTTGTTGCTCAGTTTCCAGTTGCACTCCTTGGTTGCACCTGCAACGATGGTCGGAAGCTATGATATGTACATGATGGTGGCCTTGTGCCACTGTGGCATCCATCCCTTAGCACTGGTAATCCCCTTGCTTTATTCCACTTTTCTGCTAGTAGAACACATGCTTGTGATCGGCTTTGATACATGGATAGAATTTGCAATGAGTGGTGTTGTGGAAGCCATTGACCTAACTCTTTTTGCTGCTTTCACCTGGGACTTCACTCAGCGTGTGAGAGCCGTTTCCTCGGGCATTCTTTTGGGAGATGTCCCCTCTGACGATGATCCGGCTCTGGCAAGTCCAGCAGCGGGACGGTCGGCACGACGCCTTTGCTGGCCTCTGGTTTTTGAAAGTTACCTGGCTGCAGGAATTTTTGCATCGTTTTTTCCATTTTTTTCCCGAAAGACATGTGGAAGGGCATTTCCTAGGAGCCGTGTCTCTATCTAGCATGACTTGACTTGCTTGACTTCAACTTGCTTCACTTGAACTTGCTTAACTTGACTCGCTTAGCTGACTTGCTTAGCTGACCTGCTTTACTGACCTGCTTTACTTAGTTACCTACTTACTTGCTTACTTACTTACTTACTTACTTGCTTACTTACTTGCTTGCTTACTTACTTACTTGCTTGCTTACTTACTTACTTACTTACTGTACTTACTTACTTACTTACTTACTTACTTACTTACTTACTTACTTAACTTGCCTACTTTACTTGCCTACTTTACTTGCCTACTTTACTTGCCTAGTTTACTTACTTACTTACTTTACTTACTTGCTTAACTTACTTACCTTACTTACTTGCTTAACTTACTTACTTTACTTACTTGCATGTTTATTTACTTACTTACTTACTTGCTTACTTACTTACGTACTTACTTACTTACGTACTTACTTGCTTGCTTACTTACTTACTTACTTACTTACTTACTTACTTACTTAACTTGCCTACTTAACTTGCCTACTTAACTTGCCTACTTAACTTGCCTACTTTACTTACTTACTTTGCTTACTTGCTTAACTTACTTACTGTACTTACTTGCTTAACTTACTTTACTTTGATACTTTACTTCCATACTTCACTTAATACTTTGCTTTAGTAATAAGGGGGGGGGGCGCCATGGTCCGGAAAAAGCTTGCGGAAATGCAA
>DF239372.1:254386-333936 GCA_000507305.1 Breviolum minutum Mf 1.05b.01
CTTGCTTGCTTACTTACTTACTTACTTACTTACTTACTTACTTACTTAACTTGCCTACTTAACTTGCCTACTTAACTTGCCTACTTAACTTGCCTACTTTACTTACTTACTTTGCTTACTTGCTTAACTTACTTACTGTACTTACTTGCTTAACTTACTTTACTTTGATACTTTACTTCCATACTTCACTTAATACTTTGCTTTAGTAATAAGGGGGGGGGGCGCCATGGTCCGGAAAAAGCTTGCGGAAATGCAACCCTTTCGCAAGATCGTGCGTGTCGATCGGGCGAGACTGTGGTAAAATTGCAATCTTGTACAACCCTTTCGTAAGATCGTACATGCCGATCGCGTGAAACTGTGTGAAAAAAATTGCGATCTTGTGGTGCTGAGTGCAACCCTTTCGTACGATCGTACGCGTCGATCGCACGAAACTGTGGTAAAATTGCGATCTTGCCTGTGCTCGATCAACCCTTTCGTAAGATCGTGCGTGTCGATCGCACGAAAGGTGGGAGTAGTACTTTGACTACAGAGTAGTACTGGCGTAGTACTTTGTAGTACGGAGTAGTGCTGGAGTAGTTTTTTGTAGTACGGAGTAGTACTTTGTAGTACAGTAGTTCTGGCGTAGTACTTTGTAGTACGGAGTAGTACAGAGTAGTAGTGGAATAGTACTTTGAGTACTGGAGTAGTACTTTGTAGCACGGAATAATACCGGTGTAGTACTGGAGCAGTACTTTGTAGTACGGAATAGTACTGGAGTAGTACTTTGTAGTAAAAGTATTGGATTAGTACTTTGTTTCTTTGTAGTACTCAATAGTACTGGCGTAGTACTTCGTAGTACAGAGTAGTACTGGAGTAGTATTGGAGTAGTGCTTTGTAGTAGGGAAAGTACGGATTAGTACTTTGTAGTACTCAATAGTACTGGCGTAGTGCTTTGTAGTACAGACTTGGAGTAGTGCTTTGTAGTACAGGAGTAGTACTTTGTAGTACGGCGTAGTACGGGAGTAGTTCTTTTCTGTGCGGAATAGTGGTACTGCGGAATGGTTCTGGCATAGTACTTTGTGGTACAGAGTAGTACTGGAGCAGTATTTTGTAGTACTGAAGTAGTACTTTGTAGTACGGAATAGTACTGGTGTAGTTCTTTGTAGTTCAGAGTAGCACTGGAGTAGTACTGTGTAGTATGGAGTCGTACTTTGTAGTACGGAGTAGTACTGGAGTAGTACAGTAGTACTGGAGTAGTACTGTGTAGTACGGAGTAGTACTGGAGTATTTGTTGCTGCTGGATGATATCAAGGGTGCTGGTGTTGCCGCTGCTTGTGCTGCTGGTGATTTTTCACACCAGACGCCTTTTACACCAGACACTTTTTACACCAAATAACTCTTACGCCAAACGCACTGTAAACCAAACGCATTTTTCACCAGAGACGCTTTGCACCAAAAACGTTTCCCACCAGTCACGTTTTACATGAAACGCGTTTTACACCAGACACGTTTTACATCAAACACATTTTACACCAGACACCATTTCGCCAAAAACATTTTTCACCAGAGACGTTTAACACCAAACATCTCCTACACTAGTCAGTTTTTACACCAAGCACCTTTCACACCAAACACCTTTTACACCAGACACCCTTTACACCAAACACATTTTATACCAAACACCTTCCATTCTAGACGCTTTTTACACGAAACGCATTTTAATCCAAAAGACGTTTTAGCCAGCTTTTACACCAAGCACATTTCACACCAAACACCTTTTACACCAGACACCTTTTACACCAAACGCATTTTATACCAAAAACCTTTCTTTCTAGACCCTTTCACACGAAACGCATTTTAAACCAAAGACATTTTACACCCAACACCTTTGACACCAGACACTTTTGACACCAAACACATTCTACAGCAGACACGTTTTACACTCAAAAAATTTTACGCCAAGAACATTTCACACCAGACGCGTGTTACACCAGAGACGTTTTACACCAAAAACGTTTCCCACCAGACACCTTTTACACCGAAGACATTTTACACCAGAGACGTCTTACACCAAACACCTTTTTCACCAGACACCTTTTACACCAAAAATAATTTTACACCAGAGATGTGTTACACCAAAAACCTTCCACACTACACCTTTTACACCAAAAACATTTTACACCAAACGCATTTTACACCACAGACGTTTTACGCCAAAAACCTTTCACACCAGACACCTTTTACAAGAAACATGTTTACACAAGACGCGTTTGACACTAAACGCAATTTACACAAGATGTTTCTTACACCAGACACCTTTTACACCAGAAACATTTTACACCAAACACCTTTTACAGTAGAAACATTTTACACCAAACACCTTTTACACCAGACACCTTTCACACCCGACAACTTTTACACCAATCAGGACAGAGTAGATAAATCCTTCTGCATCCATCGAAGGTTCTTGATTTTTATTTGGCTGATTTTGGCTGCCAGAGACCATTTGCAACGTGTTCAGGTTCACATTGTTTAACGGTTTAACGTGCTCAAACAATGCCAGACATGGACAGTGGCCAGAAAAAGGAAGACCACCGTCAAAAAAAAAATCACCCCAAAAAACATCCAGAAAACAATCGGAAAACACAGAACACAATCAGAAAGCAACAAAGAATAGCATTACTGTCGAGTTGAAACTGATAGACATATCATCTCTTGATTTGTTTGGTGTTTTGGAAAGTGTGGTTCTAGCTCTTGTTGATGTCCCCCCCTTACTCACACGTTTTGCAATGAAATTCAAAGGATCTACTATCATGGGTGGCACCCCTCCTCCTTTTGCTACTGCTACCTTTGCATGTTTGGGGTTGCTTTGCAAGGTTTCCACTCTCGCCATTCCGGTAAACAAGTTTTTTCCATTTTAGTGCCAGACCTGGACAGTGCCAAGAAAAGGGAAGACAAACAAAACACAGAAAACCATCCAGAAAACACAGAATACAATCAGAAAATAACAAAGAATATGGGAAATACAATAGCAATACTGAAACTGATGGACATATCATTTCTTGATTTGTTTGGTTTTTTGAAAAGTCGTATAGTTCTGGCTCTTGTTGATGACCCCCCCGTTACTCATACATTTTGCAATGAAATTCAATGTCTCTACTATCAAGGGTGGCACCGCCTCCTCGTTTTGGTACATGTGCAGTTTTGGGGTTGCGATTTTCTTGGACAACTCTTTGGATTTTTGGCAGGTGGATTTTATCATGACATTTTTTTGGACATGTGGCGTGTGTATTGATTTTTTGGTGGTGAACATTTTGCGTGGTGTGATTCCTGATTCCCTAGATAGCGATAGCTATAGGGGTTCTTACTTCCAATAGGGGGGAGGGCGACGAACCACTTTGGCGGATTGGACGTGACACCAAGGTGCCATTGCAGGGTGCAGTGGACGTGGTACCATTGCAGGGTGCCATTGTAGGGTGCCATTGTGGTGTACTGTGGTTGAGACGAACTTTTGGGGGAGTGGACGTGGTGCCATTGCAGGGTGCCATTGTAGTGTGCTATGGTGGGGGGAGGGGGTGGTGCCATTGCAGGGTGCCAGTGTAGTGTGCTAGACGGGTGATGACCCACTTTGAGGTGGACGGTGCCATTGCTGGGTGCAGTGGACGTGTTGCCATTGCTGGGTGCCATTGCAGGGTGCCATTNTGGCGGATTGGACGTGCCATTGCTGGGTGCCATCGTAGGGTGCCATTGTAGTGTACTGTGGTTGGTGGACGTGGTGAAATTGCTGGGTGCCATGGTGGGGCGAGGGGAGGGTGACGACCAACTTTGGGGGAGTGGACGTGGTGCCATTGCTGGGTGCCATTGTAGTGTGCTATGGTGGGGGAAGGGGTGGTGCCATTGCAAGGTGCCAGTGTAGTGTGCTAGACGCGTGACGACCAACTTCCAGGGAGTGGACGTGTTGCCAGTGCTGGGTGCCATTGCAGGGTGCCATTGCAGGGTGCCATTGTAGTGTGCTAGTGGAGGGGAAGGTGACGGCCCACTTTGGGGGGTGGTGCCATTGCAGGTGCCATTGTAGTGTGCTATGGCTCGGGGGGAGAGGGTGCCATTGCAGGGTGCCAATTTCGGTTTCATATCTTCTTCCTATTTTCAGGGCCACCAATTTCACCCAGACACCCAAGAAAACAACCGTGAATTTTGTCCTGAGCTTCTTGCAAACGTTACACTGTTCTCTAGATTGATAACACAAAAATTGGTTTTGGCTATTTGGGGTCTATGCTGGTATTATTCTTTTTCTAGGCTCAATTTTCGCCCGGTCACAAGTTGATTTTTTTCTTTGCCACTTTGAGAGCTTGAATGTGGTATTCATGTCAGATCCTCAAAATTTGGGGACATAACCCCCCCCCTTTGTTGCATACATTTAGGCCGATTCTTACGGACATAACGGCCCCCCCCCTAAATTTCATACATTAATATGGACCCACAATTAATGTATACACAGGAACCCCACCTGGAATGAGACAGGGGGTGGGTATCCTTTTGCACCAGATTTTTTTGCGCCAAAGACATTTTACACCAGACATCTTGGTCACCAAACAACTCGTACACCAAACGCATTTTACACCAGAGACCTTCTACACCAAAGACCTTTCACACCAGACACCTTTTACATGAAACTCGTTTTTCACCAGACACCTTTTATAAAAACACCATTTTACACCAAACGCCAAGTACACCAGAAATCTTTGCACCAGACACTCTTTACACCAGACACTTTTGACACCAAACAACTCTTACACCAAACGCATTTTACACCAGAGACGTTTTACAAGTTTCACGCCAGACACGTTTTACATGAAACGTGTTTTACACCAGACATGTTTTACACCAACGGCATTTTACACCAGACACCTTTTACACCAATTACTTCACTTCGAGTGATCCTCACCATGACATTTCAAAACAGCCAGGTTAGATCTTATGTCAGCCTGATCGGGTCAGGTGAGGGTAGACATACAACTCATCTCCTGAAATGCATTCTGTTACTCTCAACTTCGCAGACTGACTGGACGTTCTTTCTGACATATCTTTTGAAATTCTTTCTTACATTTCTTCTGACATATCTTCTGACATTCTTTCTGACATATCTTTTGGCGTTCTTTCTGGCATTTCTTTTGACAGATCTTTTGACATTCTTTCTGACATATCTTTTGACACTCTTTCTGACATATCTTTTGACAATCTGACATATCTTCCGATATTCTTTCTGACATATCTTCCGATATTCTTTCTGACATATCTTTTGACATTCTTTCTGACATATCTTCTGACATATCTTTTGACATGCTTTCTGACATATCTTCTGACATTCTTTCTGACATATCAAAGACAAAACTTAGCATCCACAGTTTCACACAAAAGCCACTCCACAAACTCTATATTTACCTCACGCCACGCAGCAAAAGTAATATCCATGACAACTTTGTGCCTGTCAAACGGCAATTCTACAGTTGCATTCGATTGCACCGGCTCCAGCTCTTGCTCGCCCTCTGCATTTGGAACAGACCTCCCTTCATATGCCACATACCACTTGCTTCCCTCCACAACCTCTGGCACGATGAACATACAATCCCCAGCATGCGTAGTGCTAGGCGGCTCCATGCACACGTAGATGCGCTCAGCACCAACAAAAGTCAACTTGTAGCGCCACACATGCTCAACATCTTTGGCAAACCGATTGGCAGTCCCAATGAAGATCGTTGCAGGACGTTCCACCACGAGCTCCGCCATGGCTGCCAAACCAAACTCACTTGCTTGCACACAAAAAGTTGAGCCAGCAGTATTTGCTGCAGTGCGCCACATCAAATAACAAACCGCAACACACAAGATGCCATGCAAAAGATTCCGTTGATGCAAACATGAATTCGTTCTTCTGGCAAATCTTCTGACATTCTTTCTGACATATCTTCTGTCATTCTTTCTGACATATCTTCTGACATTCTTTCTGACATATCTTCTGACATTCTTTCTGACATCTTTCTGACATATCTTTTGACATTCTTTCTGACATATCTTTTGACATTCTTTCTGACACATTTCGCGGCTGAGGTCCGGCGCGGAACACTGCTGTCACAGGATCGCGGTTGAGGTCCGGCCCGCAACACTGCTGTCACAGGCTCGCCGTTGAGGTCCGGCGCGGCACACTGATCTCACGGGATCGCGGTTGAGGTCCGAAGCGGAACGCTGAACTCACAGCATCGCGGTTGAGGTCCGGCGCGGAACACGGATCTCACGGGATCGCGGTTGAGGTCCGACGCGGAACACTGAACTCACAGCATCGCGGTTGAGGTCTGGCGCGGAACGCTGCTCTCACGGGATCGCGGTTGAGGTCCGACGCGGAACACTGAAGTCACAGCATCGCGGTTGAGGTCCGGCGCCGGCGCATCACACTGAACTCACATGGTCGCAAGAGAGGGACAACAAGGAGGCGAGGAGGAGAAGGAAGAGGAGGATGAGGAGGAGGAGGAGGCGAGGAGGAGGAGGAGAAGGAGGACAAGTGCTGACATAAAATCTAACAACCCTCACCTGACAGGTGGGGAAAAACATTTTATACCAAAAATCTTCCGTTCTAGACGCCTTTTACACGAAACGCATTTTAAACCAAAGACGTTTTACACCAAACACCTTTTACACCAGACACCTTTTACACCAAACGCATTTTTCAAGACACGCTTTACACTAAAAACTTTTTACGCCAAGAACATTTCACACCAGACGCTTTTTACACCAGACACTTTTTACACCAGACATTTCTACCACCAAACAACTCTTACACCACGCATTTTACACCAGAGACGTTTTGCACCAAAAACGTTTCCGACCAGACACTTCTTACACGAAACGCATTTTACACCAGAGACGTTCTGCACCAAAAACGTTCACACCAGACGCTTTTTCACAAAACGCATTTCGCTAGACAGTTTTGCTGCTAAGCATGTTGACATGCGGCATGTGTTAAATGAGTATGGCTTTTCTTCTGTGTCTTCACTTTCTTGACTTGTATTGCTGGAGGATACCAACATGTTAACATCCAGCATATTATGTTGAATTAGCACCAGTTTGTCCTTACTTGACTTGCCTTACTTTGACTTGGGTTATTTGACTTGAGCCATTTGACTTGACTTGGTTTGCTCTTCTGACGTGTTTACTTCTTCTTGCGCGTATACCCACATTTCAAAAAGGATCTGTGATGGGGAAGCATCATCTGGAACGCCATCCCCTGGGGTCATAGGAACCGCCCATCGCGAAAACAGGTTGGTAATTTTTTGCTTGTTTGAATTCCATGGGTTGTGTTCAATTCGACTGAGACGTCATGGCCCTTTCATTTCATGTCATGTGTTACTACCACGCTCCTTCTCTCTTTCGGGCACCCACTTGGGGTCTAGTTTTCTGAGAGTGTGGGAAAGATTTTCATGAAGGTACGTAGATCATCCGAAGTCAGTGAAGTCTCCCGAGCCGTTTCACAAACTGAGGTTTCGCCTTGTGGCACCTGTTTCTAGGTATGCTACGGAAAGACCGAGAAAGCTTCGAGAGAAATGACCTTGTAGTGCCTCCATGCCTGCGAGATAATTTGCCAGTCTCCACATTTCTGGCCACTTCAATTGCCACGCTGGTGTGGTTGCTAACGGTACTCAGCAAGACATGCAAATCATGGAAGTCCGATTTGGCCTTTGCATTCTGTGTGTGCACTCCCTCGGTTCCTTGGGACTGATGTCGGGATGGTGCAGGAAGTATTCCGAATCCCATTGAAAAACAATTCTAGGAGCGGGATTTGGGAAATTAGCGACCAAGGTTATGTGGCAATTTGACTTCATGATTGCTGCAAGAGCGTACAGCGTTCATGGCTGGGACGGTCATGGCTGGGAGAAAACGGCAGAATTTCAGCACCTCTTTAATCGCATTGACATATCTCTTTGGCTGCACCTCACGGCCGTGATGGGTTTAGTGCTAGCTGGATGCTATCCTTTGATTTGTGTCCTTGCTGTTTTACCCTTCACAATCTCCTCTTTGGTGGCTCTTCCTCTACATTGGCAGGTTTGGAGGTATGTTGTGCGAGGTACCTACCAACGGTGGTTCTGGGTTCAAACCGTGGCTCCTGTCGTGGTCTCATGGTTTCTGGTTTTGACGCACTGGGTGCGCTTCTCCGCCCGTGTCAAAGCTATACGGGATACTTGGCGAAGTAGAAGAATAGTTTTTTTTTTTGGAGGGTATTTTCCATTTTCAAAAAATGTTTTTCATATTTCATTGTTTTGAATAATAACTGATAGTATCAATTTCATGTATGAAGAAAGGTGCACACACTGAAGAATGCAATTTTTCGTTTTTCAGTTGGGGAAGCTTTACAGGTGTTGGTGCTATCTAGATTTTTTCAATACACGATGCACTAACATTGTAGGTCCTTCCATGATCACTTGTACTTCCAAGAATGTCATGGCCGGTTGCCACGTCCAAGGAAGGTCTTGAGCAAAGTCATGGTACTGCTGTGGCAGCTTCGATGTTGTTAGAGGGAATACAACTGCCGCTGCGTCTCCAACGCAGTCTTTGCTTGGCTGCAGTGACACAGGGCCAGTTGACTGCTTCTGCCGATTCCCTGTCTCAGAAGGGGCTGGAAGAAGTGGAAGACTTGGCAAAAGAACTACAAGAAGCAGCAGGGGGCTTTGATCTCATAATTTCATCGACGCTCGGATCCTGCAAACGGTTGGGTTCCCTGAAGCTGATAAGGACTTCTAGAGGAAGTCAGCAGGTGGAGAACCTAAAGATGTGGTTTGTATTGGTTTGTTGCATTTGTTGTTTTGTTTTACGTATCTTATTGTGATGTATGTTTTGTGATGTACGATGTGTCATGATGATTTGAGGATTCTGATTGCATGATGTCTAGTCACATTTCGATTCGGATGACCGCAGCCAGATGTTTTTCGTGAACATCTTTTTGAGACGTCCATTTCATTTGGTCAGGTCATAGTTTGCATGAAATGCTGCAGCAAATATCACACAGACAAAGAGACAATGCTAGTTGATAACTGTTTTATGGACGTGCGCCCCAAATTCTGCATTATAAAACTGACAATCAATCAGTATGAATATTTTTTTATCTGATTATATAAATATATATATTGTATATATATAACCTACGGGATGGAGATATATACGTATATATATATATATATTGTAGATATAGATATAGGTATACGTGTGTGACATGTATGATGTGTTAATTTGGTGGTGCGTTTTTTCGGGTTTTTACCTCCCATCAATTGTATTGTACGGCCTTCAAACCTGATCCTGAGGCCCTCAGCCAGTTGCATTGAAACTGCTTCGATTTTAGCCCAGCATTTTGGTGCTGAAGNAATCAGTATGAATATATTTTTTATCTGATTTTGTAAATATATATCATCTATATATTTATATATACAACCTACGGGATGGAGATATATACGTATATATATATATATAGTAGATATAGATATAGGTATACGTGTGTGACATGTATGAGATGTTAATTTGGTGGTGCGTTTTTTCGGGTTTTTACCTACGGCCTTCATGCCTGATCCTGAGGCCCTCAGCCAGTTGCATTGAAACTGCTTCGATTTTAGCCCAGCATTTTGGTGCTGAAGTCATGGTAGACCCACTTTTGGCCCGGGAGGCAAGCAAACCACTGCTGCAAGGGCACGTGTTTTTTGTCTTGAACCCCGGTTGCCCACAGATTTTCCGGAAGAAGCTGCAGTTGGTACTGTTCATTCTTCGATGGTTCTTTGGTAATTCTTGACATGCAGGGCTTTGTTCGGATGTGGTTTGAATAAGTGGGCCATGTGGGTGAAAGAATCGCCCATCGGACTTTGAGATTGGGGCCACAATGAACAGGAATCATAATAAAAAGATGTTTGAATAATGTGTTGACCCCACTTCCCCCGGGAAGTTTGTTTGCGTTTTTTTTTCACCTATTGCAGTTGATGCCTTGCTGTGGATAGGTCCCAGAGGATCAAGTCCCGGAAACCCAAGAGGTTGGGGGTCCCCAACTGCCAACTGCGGGTGGTGACATTCGTTCACCTTTTTGGGTTGGTTTTTCTTTGCAACAAATGTCATGATTGATATTTTTATACTAACCAATGCCATTTGGCAATGTGTATTTCAGGATTTGTTTTTTTTGTTTTTGTTATACATACACCAGTATGCAATCTATTGTTTCCATTTAGGATGTTGGAGACTCCTTCCATCATCCACCATTTGGTTTCTGCATCCCAGTCTGAACATATTTGGGCAGTTTCAGATGCCAATGCCTCTGGAAGCAAAAAAGTCAACCGATCACAAAGAATTTAAATCTCACATCCAAAAAACTTATTCTGGACCTGTGCTGGCTCACTTGGAAATAGGGAGTGAACATGAGTAAATAAAGGTATATACATCTTGTACAAGATTTGTATAGATTTGTCGAATGTATATTATATATACACTATACATCTATCCTAGTCAGTCAAGAGTGTAACATCACGCCCCCGTGTAGCTCGTCTAGGAGCCAAGGGCCTATGCCAGACACTTCCTGGCCTACTTGCAGCATGCTGGACGCTGCAGAGGTAGTTGCGTGCTGGTCACCCACGATCGCATGTTGCAGGTGGGTGGTCCTGTTTGGTTGGATGATAGTCTCTCTCTTCTGCCTCTCTCTCTTTCTCTCTTTTTATATCAAAACCTGCAAAGGCATAAAGCGGTCACCAAGAGCATCACCGATCTTCTAAGAGATTCCTCGTTGCACTGTTGACTGTCCACCTTCACTATTTGACAAGCCTCTGTCAGCATCCCAATGGAATGGATACAATCTATCTCAACAGATGACAAGGGGCTGCAAATTCATCGCTTTAGGAACTTTAGGAGAACTATGGTTGCCTTGCAACCCCTTTGAAGATTTCTTTTCACACCTGACAATGCTATATCCCGCTGTCCCATGCTTCAATTCACACACCTAACAGTATTTCTCGCAACCTACCAGTGGATGTGACATTTGTTGAGAATTGAAGGATCCCAAAGATGCAGTGGAAGATGAAGTCCCTTCCAAGATTTGTCCTTTTTTGGGATTGAAGCTGAACTGTTTACGGGAGATTTGGAAGCTCATTTCTGAAATTGCGTTGAGGTTCCGACATTTGCTTTCAGAAAACGGGATTTCGATGGATCCCTTAAAAGCAGCCCTGCAAACTCCTTCATAAAATGGAATCTTGGGCTCCTAAATTCACGTGGGCCAGGTTGGCGCACGTCTCTTGCCATCTTCGATGCAGCATCGCAGCGTCGTGGCGGTGGACAACGCGGCAGCATTGGTTGCCCTGCATGATGGAACTGTGTTGACAGGGGCCGTAAATGAGAACACACAGAGTGGCCTCAAGGAGAAGTTGGCGACTTTCTTGGCAGATTGCAGGCAACAGAAGCTGGGTTGTGGCTTCGCAAGAGTTTCTTTTTGTGCTGTGGTTGATGCTTATAGCCCCATCGGGAAAGGCTTGAAGGAACACTGAGTGTTTTTCTGATGATTTTAGTTGGGTCGCTGTGATTGGCTAAGAACCTGAGCATACCTCAGGCCAGGCACAATTTTTCGGGCTTTGCCTCCTTTGATGCTGCTTATGCATCCCCTTTTTCACCCGTTCACGTACCAATTCCATCCAATTCCGCCATCCTTCAACACCAACTGAGGCAGGATGACGAACTCTTGCAATGTGCTTGCTTGAATGAATGGAAGGTGATTTTGCAAGGCTTTCACTTCTGCAATTCGTCCCAACCCTTGTCACGGATCGATGAGAGGGGCATGGAAACTGATTTGTCTTTCAGGGACTTGCAACCCCTGGCTCCTCAAGGGAGCTTTTACGAAGCTTGGCAAACAAAAGCGCATTTTCTGTTCGGGGGTTGCACGGAATTCCAAGAATCCACACCTGCTGGTATTTCTTGGGTGGATCTTGAAGTTGGTCTTGCGGAGCTGCCATTGACTGATTAGTCTAGCTGTGACTGCTATGCTGCATGCTTGCTGTATGCCTGTAGGACAATAAGGAGGCAACTGTTTGATCAGGCAATTCAAACTGATCTAAACTCTGGCCTTCTTGGACGGCTTGCTAGTCATTGACAATCATATTTTGAAGGCATATGAAGTAATGTACACACAATATACAATGATATACATTGCACAAAACTATGCATACATGTTACAGTGCACGCATCAGTGATGTTAGAAGCCCTCCACTGATATAAATTTCATCAACATTGGATAAACTATATATTCTCTTTGACCCTGGTACCTGTGGTCGTGGTGGTTTGGTTATCTTTGTGTGGAATCCTGTGCTTGATTTGCTTGGAGATCCTGATGCACTGAAAATGAAAATTCGGAAGTTGCTAAATGATCCATGAAGCTTCGGGGCGGGGACGATCTGAAACGGTCATAGTTCCATCTAATAGAGTACATGTCCGAAAAATCAGCAGGATCCTGCAGCTATCAAAACAACAACAACCAAACAAAACACCTTTCCGAATCCCCAACACCCATCTGTTTTTTATTTTGCGTGGTGCTTTTGTTGTCATCCGCTGTGCCAGTGTGCCCTCCTCTTTTCGGTTTCAGGATGTTGATCTCCATCGACGGCCCAGCATGGAGAGCTTGGCTCCTACCGAGTTGTCGCGAAGTAGCAGTGCGAGCACAACCTTGCTGCATGTCATGAGTGCGTGACACTCCCCAGCGTTCGTCGTCGTAAAAGAGGATCGAGAGAGACTAGAGACATGTTCTGTCGGAGAAAAGGCGTTGCTGTTACTGGTCGGTCTAGATGAACATTTTGATACATTTGGGGCCCAGAGAGGTACTCGAGGGCAGATCAGAACACCTTGCGCTTGCAACAGCGGATTCCAAAGGTGGCTAGCCCACAGATCCCCACAGATCCCCACAGATCCCAATCCTGGATATTTGCTGATATTTGTAAGCACCATCTAAGCGCCCCTTTGATTGTCATACCTTTTACAGGCGGACATCAGTGCAAACATGTCCAGACTTTGGAGATCGAAACTGCCATCGCATGGCAATTTCCATGGTTGCATTCACTTCCTATGTGATATGTGTAAACATTGGATTGCCTGGCCACTGGCCATTAAATATACCGTGCGTAGATGTTCATCGAGTTCAGGGGATGGCACCTTGTGAAAAAGGGTCAGGATGTTCCAACTCAAACCAACCTTGTCGAGATCGGCGTGTGCCGATCCTGAAAGGCCACAGGTTAACTGATGGCTAATGATTTCAGGGTTTCGGGGAGGAAATGGATCCAAGATGCTATATGATGCTATAAGCCTCCATGTGGGAACCTTCACAACCAAGACTATAAGAGACATGAAGATCCGATTTCTAGGCTGAAGCACCCGAAGCAGTTCCTGCCTTGCGTTTTCTTGTTTTTTTTATTTTGAGAGGGGCTTTTGCTTGAAGAGTCCGTTGGTGGTTGCATCAACATGCTTCAAATGCTACTTTAAGATTGATTGGCTGGGATCATGATCTGTTGTCAGCTAGTGCGCCGCTAGGTGACGCTATGTGCCGCGGTCGACACCTGTGGATGGTGGCAACACAAAAGCTGATACTGCTATGGTGCATGAATGGTTTGGATGGTTGGGGGGGTTTTCATGCATATAACTTTCACAAAATCGTCAAAGTCAAAGTGATGGTATTTTGTTTATGGGAAATATGGGAAATCATCAATTTGCGCCATCAATCAAATTAAGAGACGCTTGCTCCTGGACCACCGACGCAGACTCCAATTTCCTCACAGCATGGTTTTGGATCGGATTTCAAGTTGGGCTCAAGGGAAGAACCGTACCCCCCCCCGTGTTCCAGTGAATCTTCCAAGATGGCTCAAAGTCGTGAACTTAGCAGCAGAAACTGAAGAGACAAGTTAAGTTTTTGATGGTGCCCTTGGTGAGTCAGGGAAGATCTTGAGGTTTTAAAATGACAATATCCAATAGTACCATCTCCTTTTCTAATCGGCCTGTGCTTATTTCAGATCGTTTGGAAGGTTGCGTTTGTGGGTGTCTCTCACCTGCTTCAACTGTCACGATTATAGGGCTTGATCACAGCTTTGACGCTGATTTTGCTCAAGATCTCGGAAGTTCAATGGGAAAAACCATCACATCTTGTTGAGTTCATCCTTTCACTATTAATGACACTGGCAGGCAGACATGAACGTCCAGAAAATTTTGAGGGCACATTTTTGGGCAAAGATGTGTGCCCGAGCAAGATATAGCAAGAGATCATGGAATCTTGGACAGAGAACATGCATGCATGTCACGAAATATGACAACTCGCATTCTGCGTCAGATTCAGAGATGATCGCTGAAGATTGAAAAATAGAAAGGTCCAGAAAGCTCTGGGGCAAATTGGGTCAAGTCCACATGCTTCAATCTTTAGTTGAGACCTGATGCCAGTGCAGTCCTCAGTCATGGTGTAACCGATGTATCAGCCTACATGCAAAGTTCTATATAATTTCCACGGATCCTGGATGTTTGCATATTTTCTGGTTTGCAAATGTTGTGACCTTCAACATTTGAACTCGTGACGCCTTATCGTTTTTGGGCCATGGGACTGGTGCACTCCTTCTGTCGCTTCCTTTCCTCCCAGCTGCGCCTTGTCTGGCCGAAGAGCTTGCCACCCAGTCCATCAGCGGAGCCACGACAGCCACGGGAGCCGGTGACTGCCCTGGGACTCTTCAATCAGCAGATGGTGTTGTACACCTATGCGGATGGTGAGGTGGTGGGAATTGACAGCTCTACACGACAAGTGCTATTTCGTGACTGCCTGCCCAGAGAGTCCTGGGCTGCATGGGAAATCCCGGGGATGTTGTCTCGGACTCCAAATGAGAATAGGCCAGCCTTTTCACAAAAATTCAGGGAACACCTAACACCAAGAAACGTGAACCTTCACTGATGACTCTTCTTCCTCACTAAGTAATCATTTGATGTATCCAAACTTGTCATGAACCTGGTGAACAATCCCAAAATTCCCCAAGACAGAAATATCAGTTGGAAGTCATCAGTTGTCTTCCACTGAAGGGAAAAAATCTCCCCAAAACTCAGGAAATCTTTTGCCAGCCATGCAGCACCTCGCTGCCATGTGTGGCAGCCAGCGCCAGGGAGTGCTTCGTGGCAGAGCACTTAGAGGCCACGGCACCGCGGCCAGCGGTGATCAAAGGCGCCACAGAAAGGTGGAAGGCAATTGGAAAGTGCCTTTGCCTGGGATTTTTTGCGGATTTTTTTGGGTTTGTTGGGTGCTGGGAAGGTTTCAGGTATTATCATTAATTTCAAAGAGCAGTAATTTAGAAACATACAATATTCACACACAACAGCTGCACTACTTGCAGGGCACTGGCAGATCATGTTGGCGCACGATTGGAACTTGCATATTCCCCTACGCTTTTAAGATCTTTATAGCTTTCTACTTGCCAGGGCAGCAATTGCTGACTTTCTTTCAGCCAGCCCTCTAACCCCATGGGGTTGGGTTGATCTTCGGTTTAGGTGAAAGACAATCATGAGCCATGGGTTTCAATGTTTTTTCACAGTAAGGCACTTGCGGTCTAGCAAGGAAACGTCATACATGGGAAACCTCGTGTATCACATGGAGGTGGATCAGTGACACAGGCCCTGGCACTGAAAAACAATGAGCATGTTAACGTAAAGTGATAGTGATAAGTGATAGCTGTTAGAAAACTTGGTGGGACACACCTTGGGTTGCCTCTGACCTTGACACAGCCCAGGTGGGACTTGGCGTTTTTTGAACGGACCTGTGGAAACATCCAAGTGGAAGTCACTTTACCCAAAGGCTGGGGTGGGGAACTAATGGCAGATGGCATCAGCCTGGGAGCATTGGGTGAAACACGGTGAAACCATGACGCCATTGACTGATTCTTTTTAGAACTGGTAGCATATGATATGCGTATTGGTACGTGTAGATTTTGTTACAACTATAGGTCTCTTTATGTTCCAGGGCCAGTTTCACACCTTCAACAGCTTTGTAAGCTGATGGCCTGGCCCAGTTGGCTCGACTTTGGCAAGGAGGCAAACAGTGGAACCAAATCTAATTTCATTTTTTTAAAAGAATCTTTTGGGTGTTATCGGTATGATTTCAATTCCAATATTTGGACAACTATTCCTCATATTACACCATCCAGTCAAGACATGTACGCAATTTTCTTGCTGGAGCACTTCCCCATTCGCAGCTTGACCACCGCCATTTAGAGGTCACCGTGAGTTTCAGCCACTGGGCAGTTACCTGCAATCCTTGCGTGTGAAAGGTCAATCTCTTCCATATCTTAGAGGCTGAAGACTGGACCACCGAAGTTTTGGGTGCAGATTTTTTGTATCCTTTTATATTTGGAAGATGCTGGTGAGGTAGTTGTTGTTTGGGAGAAAACATGTTGAAGGTTAGAGGCAACATGAACAAGTTGCGTGAGAAGATTAATGCAATAGCCCATTGCCATAGCTGGAACAACCCGGCTCAACAACATGCTTCCCCTGCCTGGCCGTTCCTGGTCACATGATAGGCTGGTACTACGAAAAAGATGCACCGTGGTTGGCTGAAGACCTCTGGCAGAAAGGGGATTTCCACGATGTCTTTCAGGAGAGGTTCTTCCATCCTGTCAAGCAGCCACTTTTGCCTGTCTTTGACGTGTGCATGCACACACACAACTCAGAAGTGTTTGCTGGATGCTTTCCGGAATTCGTTGCATTTTGGAACACGACGGGCAATTTTTCTCTTCGGCATCTTTGGTGGTTCCAAAATGTATCGCTGTCATTGTTTTGTTGGATATAGTGGGACGATGATTGCAGCAGCAGCCCCCTCTATGGGTTCCTAGGTGGATTGAAAGTAAGTACTGTAGCACCCATCTGCAACATAGAAACCGTCCTTCGTGGCAAACCTTTGCTTTCAACAGGACTGGTTTAAATGTCTTCCGCCGCGACATCATCCAGATGCTCGTACTGGCAATCAGAAGCTTCAAAGGATGGAAGGAATTATGATGGAGCCGAACAAACAATGGTTGGAATTGACAAGATTCATCACTCAAGTTGATAAGCTGTAAGCCTTCATATTCCCTTGATATATATTTATATATGTCTATATACAGATATATATCTAGATACATGCATGATACTATATTTCTCAACCTCCAAACTCGATCAATGCATTCTTGATGGTGTACATCAATAGGAGAACTCCAAGTCCTATCTAAAGCTACATGATGGAAAGCAACAATTCATTTCGGATATGGATATTTTAGGATCATGTTCCTGATGTCAGTTCCACTCCTATTATGACAGTTATGACTGTTTTGACCAAGAATTACATCATCATTTGCAGGTCAATCTCAGCACCCAGCACTGTAGAGTGGACAGCCCCAAGAATCCCAATGAATGTCATTGGAACTCCTTTCGGAGGGATCTTCTATACAACTGGCGTATATCTACATGTCTTGTGTATGCGTATACTTTTAGATGCTAAATGGATGTGTTTCTCCTTTTTGTTGGACCTTATGTGCATTTATTCCATGTTTTCCCACCCTGAAGCCATGCCAGAGGATTTCCATTGGCTTTTTATTGGTGCTGCTGGAGCGATCACTCCTTTACACATTGATCCATCTTTAACTCACGCATGGCTCACGCAGATCTCGGGACGAAAACGCTTCACTCTCTTTGCTCCCTGGGATATACCAGCGCTCTTGAGCAACGAGACCGACCGTTTCCTGGTCAAGATTGGAAACAGCAGACAGGGTTGGTTGCCATAGGTTTCGGAAGTCAGCTCTTGGAACCTCCTCAGTTGTGGGACTTTTGAACAGATGCATTGTTCGTCATCATTTGATGACAATCAGCCTTGCTTTTTGGGTTGCCCCTTTCAAGACCCCCGCAGTACCCATCGCAATTTGATGTAAATAAAGCCCATGCTCCGCCTTTTTCACGGCTGTTTTTAGAAAAACATATTCTCCGCTTTCGACTTGTATGTCTATATAGACTATATAAAGACCATTTGTGTCCCGTGCCCCATTGCACTTCTCCATTTCGGCGAAAAGTGTCGTGGCCTTTTCCAAGCATCGAAGGTATCTTTCGACCATTAAAGGACATCAGGGCATCCAACCTACCTGGAGTGAAGGTCATGGAGGTGATCTTAGAACCAGGCGATACCATTTTTGTCCCTGCCATGTGGCCACATGAGGTGTGGCATTTCTAGGGAGCCAAACCTTGAGATGTTAACTTGGACTTTAAAAATTGTTGAAGAAATGATTGATGAAAACCTTCAGCCTCGAGTTTCATGATTACATTGTTTACATTCTATAGTTGGTTTAGATGTTTATAGAGTGTATACCTATTTACTACTTTTCAAAAAAAAACATGTTTGTTTTCTTTGCCAAATTTAGGGTGTCGGAAAACCCCTAATGGCTCTAGGTGGAATGCTTGGATGCTTCAGTGTCAGTGACATGGAATTTCTTGGGTCGAAGCTCCTTTCCATTGGTGCGAGCCGCCTATTTGGCCAACTCTGCTCGAAGGCGCGAAACCTGACACACCTCGAAATCTCGAAATTGAGATGTAGATCAAGAAGTGGAAATGGGTTGGGTGCTTTAGGGATGTTTTCCTCCTGAAAAAGGCGGACCTTTATACAGAATGACACAGGATGGACCATGTCCAACCCTGGGGGAGTTACAGCTCCGAAGTTGAGAGTAAGGAGCCAAAGTGCTCCTGCAGAGTGTTTGAAGAAGTTGATGGTGGAGGAGGTGCTTCGCGCCAAAGAAGCATCAAGTTATACTTTGAAAATGCTCAAGAAACGAATCCTGGGCCAACTTTAGGGTAAACCCCAGCAACAGGTGTAACTCAACCACGGACCTTAGGAAAAAAGCACCTTGCCTGACCAAGGTAAAATTTGCAAGGCACTAGTGGCAGGTACTGCCGTGGCAGGCCAGGTCAAGGGTTCAAAGGGGTGCAACACCAGAGCACATGATGGAGTCATATCATTAACCATTGATATTCCGCTCTGTTAGCCAAAAGGGCAGGTCCCATTGAAATATCATGTAATTAAAGAGTCATGGCAAATACATACAAATACCTTGTAGATTTTCGGCACCTCGTGGCAGCATGGTTTCTAGGATGTTGTAATGCCCAACCTGACCAGCCAGAGGTAGCTTGGCCTTTGTGGCTCCTTCAGTGGAAAACTCAGTTTGCTGAACATATTTCACAGGTTTGTTGCGCAAGAAAATGATACTGGTGTCACTAACTTGATACCATATATAGTAGTAGTTGAACATATATCATGAATCATGATTTTATGTTGCTTTCCTGTTAGGTTGTTGATGGATTTTGAGCATAGTTGCGGGCCGTCGAAATGGGCCATCTCATTTTTGTTGTGATCTGTCATTGAAGCATAATAACACAGAAGACCTCAGCAAAAACTGTGACTGACTTATATACTTCCAAATTTTCCCGCACTCAAAACAGTCAACCGGTCTTGGCCACGTCTCTGGATGCTTCACTTAAGGTACCTGAAGCTGGCGTCACCGGAAGGGCCCACAGCCATGGCAACTTTGAAAGTGCCAAGGCAACAGCTGAGAAACCTTATATTTGGGACAGTTTCATCACAAAATTCAAGTTACTGCACCTATACCTTCTGAGATACCCGAAGTATAAGGACCTCAAACAACATCACTAAGATAAGTAAATGTTTCAGACGATTTTTGGTGGGGCTTTTAATGCGTCAATCCTTCCCACGCAGCCAGGCCAATGGTGCCACTGGCCCTGCTGTCTTGGCTGCTGCAATGGGCGCCACTGCGGTTGGTGCTGCGGCCCGGCGCCAGACACGAGCAGCTTAGCTTGCAGGTTATGTTGACATCAGAAGCTGTTGGATTCAACATGAACCACCCTACAGAAACATGACTGACTTAGTATATCTTAGTATGCCAAGGTGCTATTAGGTGATTTTGTCACCTTTGTGAGCAGTAATTGTTTTTGGTTCAATGTTGGATTCCAGACCTGTAGATGATAAGTGACTGCACAAGTGAGAAGCGCCTATAGTCACACGTTGAATTCTTGTGGGTGATGTAGTTGATGACTTAGTGCGAAGAAGCCAGTTGGCTTTTATTGGACCAAGCTGCGATCCACAACATGCAGTCATGCCAGATGTTCAGATCTATGTATGACTATATGACTCCCTTGGGGTAAATCTTTTCACTACCTGCAGCATCTCAGATTCTCCCTGTGGTGTTTTTGAATGGTCATGGTGAAGATCATGAGAGTTTGTCTTACTGCCTTTCAGCACAGGCCAAGACTGCGAAGCCGAGGAGATAAGAACGTGTTGCCAAGCCGACAAGATTGAGAGGGTAGCAAATTTTTGCAGACATTACAAAGTTGAAGTTGTCGTTGGATCGTTTTTACTCTTGTATTTTTTTGTGACTTCATGCGCACGTTTTTTGACTGATTCATTGTAGGGTCCAAGTCGAGCAGTCTTTTGGTATGAGTCCTGCAGGAATGATTATGGTGTACCAAGCTGTTTAGGAAATCTCTGTCGAGCAGCATGTCCTGGGGGCAAACCAGTCAGAAGCACCAGTGGTCATGATTTTGCCATTCTTTTTGGTGGGAAAGTAAAAAGAAAACCATCAAAATCAAAATCATAAATTGTGGAACAGCGGGATGGCATTATTGCACCATGGATATGGTTTTGATTGTTAGATGTCTTTTCCCTCCAGAAGTCGTCGTTGATGATTGCTGCCATCTCTGCCCTTCAAATGGTCGATCCAGGACAATCTCCCGTGTGGTGGACGAGTTTGAGGATGTATGTGAGCAGACTGGGGTGACCCTCAGCCGTCCCTGGAACTGTGGAAATGCATGCTATGGTGGGGAGAAAGTGTTTGGATGTTGCTGAAGCACAGTAATATGCTTGATGGTTTGATTGTAAGATGGTGTTTGCATGTGTTTGCCATTTTTGATTGTTTAGTGGTAGTAAGTTAGCTATAGGCTATAGTTCCTTAGGCTTCCTCAGGGGGTAAGGTCCATAGTGGTTTAGCAATCTTGGTGGGCATAAGGGCGGATGCCTAATCTGCCTAGGCTATTGCATCGAGCTGGCCAACCGTGGCAAGATCGACGAAGACCTCAGTTCCATCTTCAACTCCATCCGAGAGGTAGGGTGACCTGGGCTTTCTTGGAGAATGCTGCATCTCTACAGATGGGATATTGTAAGTGGAATCCGGTTTGAGGGAGGTTGAAGCTAATTATTACTGTACTTTTTTTTTCCGTGTTTGATTTTGAAGTCTATGTAGTGTCGTTCCGCTGAGTGTTTGCAGGCAAGACCTTTTAAGAAGTTCCCACAACGTGACTGGAGTTTGTGACAGATCTTGTTTTTGAACTCGTGAGCCAGCTGCTGCTCCAGCAGGCAGCCAAAGTGATCTCAAAACTGGTGAACACCGCACCACTGCAGCAGGTTGGTGTTCGGTGTGGAGGTTCTGTGAGGCGAAATCACAACACGATGGCTTCACAAACGTCACATCAAAGCCACTAAAAAGATGCCCCAAAAGCGAAAGTCTTCCAAGCACCATGTTTTGGTGGCTATATTAGTTATTTTTGAGGGGTGTAAGATATATCCTTCCTGGGGCCAAAAGAAAATACATCGGTGGAATCTGGACTTCAGACACCTTGATGGAAGACCACCCATCCAAACAGGAAACTTAGGACTTTACCATGAACTTGGTAAAGTGCAACTGGCCTATTGATTTGCCCGTATACCTGCACTGACCATGTTTTGAAGCCTAAGCTTCCTGTCATACTTCCTCGTATGTTGTCAGGGTTGAACCCTTTCATTGTCCAGGCGGAGCTTTTGGGACTTCAAGGTGAGATCAACGTTCAGGGCGAAGATCAAAAGAAGTTGGACGTGCGGAAGCCCAACGCGGCCCCAACACATTGCTATCCACCTCGCTTGATATCTATGATAGCTTCACATACCTTTTTTATCCTTTTTTTGTATTCTACAATTTGCTAATTTCTAGTTTTTTCCAATCTCACTTCGTGGAGTGTGCCAATGATGCCAATCACAACGTTTACTCCTAAATGTGTAATGCGTCTGAGTCTTGATGTGCTGACGTGTATGGGATATGAGAAGATTCAAAGAATCAGAAGCAAACCCAAATCTGCAAGTATCACATGTGGAATAGCTTCTGGGTTTGAGCCAAACGATTTCAAATGATGCTTGTTTTCATGTCCCGCGACGATGTCACTTGGTGTTTGGATGATGGGGGTGGCAGCAGAGAACCATCATTCCTCTCGTTTGGACTCACTCTGATTCGCATGGCTCACAGCATGAGGTCATCACAAACGATGTCTTCAAGAACGCCCTACGCTACACAGGCACATAGGGAAACATAGAGACCCTTTGCCGTGTGTTCAACAGAGATGCAACGGCAAGACTCGTAACACTCCCAACATCTCCCAGCAAAAAGGCCCAAAATCATAGTTGCTGAGATGCCAGGAAAATTGGGAACTTTGGCTTCTGAGGAGGAAGATGAGCCTGTGGATGGATCAGTGTATCTTGGCAACTGGGGTACTATATGTGTCCACTTTTCATCTTCAGGTCGGTTGTGGTTGTGGCTGTTTCGTTCTTGCTATTGTTTTTGTGGATGTTTTGCTTCAATGTTTCCACAACAAATGATTGATGTGATGCATGGACCGACTGATGGACTATCAGAACGGGAAGGGAGAGAGATGGACGACTCCTGGAGTGTAGAATTAATGTAGAATGAATTAGATGGATGGAGGATGATGGACTGATTCATACAGGAAATATCAGTGAAAGGCCTATTTTGCATGAATTTTGATATTCATTTATCATTTTCTCGTTTTGTCAACACGAGGGTTCTGAAGCTTCATTTGTTGATGGGCACAGGGGTGGCAGTGAAGCAATTCCAGTGCTCTCGGAGGCCATAGGGTCTTGGGGTTGGTGTAGCTATGGGTAGCTTGGATGTGTTGAAGTCCTTCGGTTAGAAATCTGGATCCCAACTGCAGTGCTTAGTTTTTTTTGAAGAGAATTTATGTAAATTTATGTAAATTTGCTAAATCTCATGTAACACAAGTTTGGCCATAGTACCATTATAGTCAGAAATAGTCAGAATATAGTTCCCAAATCGAACACAAAATGAGATGATCCTGCTTTGATCGTGTCAAGCCGGGCGCAGGAGTTCGCGGACACTGGAAAATACATTTGCGTCTTTGACCCGTTGGATGGTAGCAGTGGCCTGGCAGAAAGATGCAATCAAGAGGGGGTACCCGCAAGGCTGCTCTTCAGGCTACTCACAAAATAAGTTTGAGCTTGGAGAACCTCGCATTCAGGGCATGCTGCGTGCACTTTTGATTTGGTTTTCCCACGCTGCAATCTTGCTGTGTTCCGAAAACGTGATGCCCAAAAGTCATCCACTTTCAATGGAAATCTGAAGGGAAACCACCCATAGTAAGTAACATCAAGTACGGGAAACAAGACAAACGGAAACTGTCATGTGCTTACAGCATGAAGGGGCATTTAGGAGTCAGTGTAAATCACTACAAGACGGGCGATTGGACGCGCTACTTTGGTTTGTTGTGACTGTATGACACCTGCAACTGAGAAAAATGAGGAGTTAGGGAGCATACGGTTTTTGAATGTTGAGAGTTGAGAGTGCCTTACACTTGTACCCTCCACCATTCAGATATATCAATCCTTGTCAAAAGCTTGTTTCAGGCAACGTGGATGCTGGAATCCCTGTTGGCACCATCTTTGGTGTTTTTGAGGACTTTGTTGGGGTTGTCGTCAGCTGCTTGGTTGCTTGGTTTCGGTTCCCAAGTGGCCCGCCGATCATATTTGCAGGAGCCCAGTCCTGCAGAATGTGAACTGCCAGAAGACTTGTCCAAAGGTCTCAGTGAAGATCAGCAGAGGCCAGGGATGGAGGTTGTGGATTGGAAGATGAAGAATTTCTTCCTGCCTTTCTGAGTTAACTTGCGCATTTATTGGGACATTGTGGGTGGTTTCTGGAAATACCATCTAAATCTAAGATGATAAAGTGTGAATTCTTATGGTGCAATCACGTGGAAGGTAAAGTCATATTGAGATATGTAAACACGTACACACACGTATATAGTTATATATCACATAACATTTGCATTATATAGACATGCGCAAACCCTCCTCTAACAGGTTTCTCATCCAATCTTAGCAAGTCCCTACAACAGAGTAGAGGTATGCTCCCCATACATAAATCAACCAACTAGGTTTTTAAAACCCAACTGCGTCCAAGCGCTCCGGCTGCCTAGGTGTTTGGCTGGCACGCTCCAGCCGGGCAAGGCGGGTTTTCCTGATAAGCAAGGAGACTGGGGAAGATGTTTAAACAGCGGGGCATCGCCCATCGGGATCCGGGCATGATGTGTTTCAGCCAAAGAGGTTAGTTCTTTCAATTACAATGACCGCAGGGAAAGGAGCGAAGGAGAGAACCCCATGCCCCACAGCTGAATCTATGTTTGTAAGGATGTGTACCAGCCTCACACCTGCACCAAAAACTGAAAATGCGGTCATTGCATTTTCATATTCCAACGACATTACCATATCTCTATTCAACTGCGTCAGCACGTTACCCAAGCATCTCCGGCAGTCCTTGGTGGCTGCGGGCTACGTGTTGTATTCTGCTTCTACGGAGCTGGTGTTGACCTTCGGTCAGGGAGTGGTTGGCTTTACCTTGGATACCAGCACCTTGGGTAGCAGAATGTACGTGCAGCAGGTACTTTCATTCGTTTTGTCATGAATTTCATGTGGATGATAGATATGTTGTTCATGTTTTTATCCCATTTTCTTGTCTAAGAGGTTGCAGTTGAAGTATGTGTTTTTTGTTGAGATGCATGTCATGGCTTTGAGATAAAGTTTTAATTTTTTGCATCACTTCCAAGCACACAATATTAGCTGATATGATGTCTAAATTGTAAACACTTTATTGGCCAACCCTTCACTGTAGATGAACCATGGATGCATAGATAAATGATATCAAATGAACATGAATAGATTGCCAAACGCAACGTTGAAAATTAACTAGATGGACACAGGAGACATACGGGAAAGAAGAGACTAATAAATAGGCAAACAACTGTATATTTAGTTCACGACATACAGCGGCAGCATATACTTATCAAAGTGCTATATACATGCACATTTGACTTGTGAAGCCAAACCCTTTGAACTGAGCAATTTTCGTAATGCAAGCAATCATCCGGCAGCGAGCTATTATGAAGTATTCACTTTTCTAAGCATGAATCTTGCGTGCGAAACCATGCAGCTCCACAATCAAGCAGTGAAGCAGGACGCCTTTCAAATATCCAACGGATTTCAGCTAATCCTATCAGCTTCGTGGTTAGCCACCTTTATGGGTCCTGATGTTTCGTCAGGGGTTGGACTGCTTCGTTGAATGCTGTCACAGGCATTGGTGAATTTGTGATGACCCGGCCATTGAAACTTGGCCGCCATGGGACCTGCCAGATGCCATGGAACAAAACTGTGGTGATTTTTTTCGTCTTTTTGCTTAAAAGATGCTACTAACTAGTACTAGTCTAGTACTGACTAGTGCTATTGGCCAACTAAGATTGAATTCCTAGTGGCCAAGTTTGGTGTTCTCCCTCTTGGTGACAAGTTGAAATTCGCCTTGATGCCCATAAGGATCAAGATTCCATCCAGGGGCAAGATCTACTCTGCCAACACCGGCAACATTGGTGCGTCCCGGCCGAACATGATACAGCCAAAATCTGATTGTTCAATTCATTCCAAAATCTGATTTCGATGCATCTGACGTTGAGGGATTTAGACATTGGATTATATGGTTTACGCAAACAGTGTTATATCCGGTCACTTATAGCCATTGCACAATTACAGATTCGATCCTAAAGCGCAATGGAGTGTTTTGAATCCGCGGCCCATGCATGCATACATTACATTCTATTCCATTGCATTGCATTATTGCCTTTCAAAAATACAGACTTACATACAGACATACTGACATACACATACAGAATACAGAATCATACAGACATAATTATAGATTCATATGATTTACAGAATCAAATGTAACAGAAAAACCTCCCAAATGTCACCCATGGACCCATGATCAATTTGTGTTACTGAGGAATGGGACCAGCCAATGCGTGAGTACATTGAAGCCATTCGTTCCGGCAAAGGCAGAATTTTAGAAGCGAATCAACGACTGATGTTTCTAGGTGATTTGGTGATTCGGATTAGTTGGACTACAGGATCAGGTGGCACAATCTGAGGATTCAAGTATCGATTTATCTAGGAGTTCACATGCATTTTGGGACATAGACGCATCATTGCCAGGAGAATCTGGTTCTGCATATTCCTTGCGTTACATTGGTTCCATGGCCACTCGGCTTGCAGATTCAAAGGCGATGTGACTGCCTGTGTTTAGGTGAGTGGTGAGGTATTCCAACGTTTTGACAAAGCCGCCTTTGAGCTTATTTTTTGCCAGCATATTTGTGCAAAGCATTTCAAAAGCACTAAGAAACAATTTTTCCGGCTGACTTACATTTTTACATACGTTTCATTTACGTTTTGATTTCTTTGTGTTGTGTGTAGTGAAGGAATGCCACATCCATCTAAGACCTAGGACCTAGGAGGGGGAACCGATTGATTTGACTGCATCCAGTAAGGGATGAGGGATTGTTTAGGTGTGATTTCCTTCGGGATGCTTCGGCGTGATGTGAACGGTTTCAAGATGCTTGCTGAAACTGCGTGTGTGTATATATGTAGGCATGTGGGTGTGTGTAGGGTTTTTATGTGTACTCATGATGCATAGATGGGATTAATTTGTAATTCGGTGTGGAAAGATGAAAGAGTTTGAGGTGGGTGACATCCACCGAACTCTTCTGTATGGTGGCATTTTTGCATACCCCGCCGACAAGAAGAATCAGGTGCCACAGCAAATGTTGCATGTAGGTGCTTTTCATTGCATTTTGCCAAGGGGATGCGAATGCAAGTCATAGGTAGCTGCTCTGAAGGACACATTGATGTGACTTTCTGTAAGTGATGACCAAGTCGCATCAAGTGCATAAATTTTCCTGACACTTGCCAATGACTATCAGTGACTATCATGCTTTGCCATTGGCCATACGCCAGGATGGCAAGTTGCGACTGCTCTATGAGGGCGCCCCCATGTCTTTCATCATGGAGCAGGCTGGCGGAAAGGTGCGCCAGGGGCCATGGGACAATGATGGAGGATTGCACCTGGTGGAATGAGTGAAGTAGGTGGACGTATGAGTTGCCATGAGACCTGAGCATGATTGAGCATCTACAAATTCAAATCAAATTCTGCATATTATATACCAAAATATTATCCAAATTCAACTGTGAAGCCTCTTGCTTATAGCTGCTTCATGTTTCACACTCCAAATGGATTCAGCCGGTTGCTTTTACCGGTGAGTCATGAAGCGTTTTTGGCAATGACTCAGATTCAGAGTCTGGGGATGCCCTGGTTAATCATGATTGTGATTAATACAAAAGTTCTCCTGCACCCATCCATGAGTCAATTGTCCTGCCACTTGAAAGGCGATTACAGGGCACAGCCGTGTGTTGGACATTCCTCCAGTGCCTTGGCCAAAGGGTCCCAGAATGGAATAGATACCAAACCTCATTCAAACCTGCTCAAAAAGTGCTTGTTTCACAGGTTTTTCCAGTTGAAAGTTTTGTGTACTTTTATTGTCAGCATTTTTGGTTGTCTTCAACTCTACTTCCAGACTTGCAAGGTGGGCGTTCACCAGCGTGTCCCTGTGATTTTGGGATCGGCGGATGATGTCGAAGAGTGCCGTGCTCGAATATTTCTTGCTGTTTTTTTTCCTGTCAGCCTGATGTGACAAAATATCTTCAGCGGCGGAGCAGTGCTAAGTACAGCTGAGTCTCTTAGGATCTATTTTTCAAGGCATCGATGAAAGAGAAGACCAAGAGCCATGCTAAATATGGTCATACATGTCATATGCATGGGAGTCATATGAGTTTTATAAATGATTTCTATGAGTTAAATAGTGTTTGTTTTGATTTGCATTATATTCGTAATTTAATTCGCACTCCTTGTGTTATCTCATCACCTTTCGCAGCATCACGTTTTCAAAAGGTGCAAGAAGTTCTTCGACAAGAGTGATGACCCTGCCTTGAAGGTGCGGATGATAGGATGGAAGTGTACAGTGACTGTTGGGCTTTAATGACGTTCGAAGAATGTTTGATCAAATGGGAGATTTCTATATTCAAGCAAGTTGTTGCTTGAACCATTTCTGGAGATTTTCTAAAAGTGGCACACTCGGATGGTACAGATGTCCAAAAACAAGCCAGCGACTGTCCCAGGCACGTTGCGAGAAGCGCTTGCAGGGCATGGCGGCATAGGCTGGACCCGTTGCAGTGGAGGTTCAACTATTTAATTGATGAGGTATTGGCCTGGAGCTGCGCAACGACATAGGGAATCATAGGGACAATGCATAGCTGGTGCGGCATGCAGCACGATCCTCGAAGAATTATTATAAGTTTCTTGATTTGCATCGAACATGTGCCTTTTCTTGTAGGATGCAAATGTATTAATTTGTGTGATTTCATGTTCACTTCCAAGGCATGATGGTGTTTTATAGTGCCCATCAAGACTGGACGGCCAGTCTGGACTCCCTCAACTCCTTGTCAGCAGAGTGGCCCAAACCCAAAACGGCTAGGTGACCGGCTAAATGGCTGAAGCGGCTGCGCTGCAGTGATGGCAGCACCGTAAGATGGCAGCGACACCGTGGAATAAAGAGATGAAACTGAATAATGTATATCATGTTTAACTTCAGAGAGTTTGAGGTTTAGACGATGGGATTAGCATGCAGTATGAGGGCTTCTCCCCAAAATGAACTCATGTCTCTGATCTCCACAAATATGAGGGTATTTTGGCTTTAACTGAAACATCACATGAAGCGACATAGAGCGAAAGGGACATGAGGAGTGAGTTGATCGATAGAAGTCATGTCTCCTTGCAAGCTGGGCAGCTACCCAAACAAGAATGGTGGCATTTGCTGGCTAGGTTTCTTTGAAAAAGTTAGATCTTGAAGGGGAGTCCACTAGATGAATGTATCTAAATATGTTGTGTACACAGCATTTTGCAGTTGTGTACTTGTACCTACTTGTACGTATACTGTACCTCATTGCATCTCATTTCTTGGTTCAATCAATCTGATGATGATGAGAGTAGAGTGTCATGTCAGTGTGATTCAGGATTGCTGTGCTTTGGCGAGTTCCACGGCAGCTGCCCTGCAATATATGCTTTTACATTTTTATCTAGGTCTACTTTCTCCCGACAGGGCTAAGTGATAGCTGAATGATCAACGTGCATGTGCTGAAAAATGCTTGGAAAACCCAATCTCTCTTGAGCGACCATTTTTTCCAGGCTATGCACAACGGCCCCGAGTCAACAAAAGGAGCGGCTCGCGCGCTGGCGAAGTTGGCGTTGAAGGGAATTCCGCAGTCAAACGAGAAGCTGGGAGCAGGAACGTCCGATATCACCATAGATGCTTCTGCGAGACCTAAAGGTTAAAACACCAGGTAAGATTTGACTTCATTGTGATGTGTTCCCTCCACATTTATGAGTCATTTGTAGGATGTCTAAAGGAGGGAATCGTCTGTGCAGAGTTACAGGGGATCCAAAAGGCAGCCTCTCAGTGGCTCAAACTTTGCTTATTGCCAATGGCTCCTCGGTGGGGTGGCCTGGGGGATGTGGGCGTGGTAGGCATTTGTTGAAGTCGAAGTTGTAAGTTGTGTTTATCTTTAGAATCATTTGAACAATATGTATCAATATGTCATTTTGGAACCCTTTTGGGCTCTTGGGGAAGGTCAACAATTCAAAAGCCATCAGAAAACAGATTCTCCAGAGCAAAAACAGCTAAATTGGCATTGTGTCTAATTTTGTGCAGATTTAGAGTGCTCGCGCAAATGGCATCCTTTCTTTTGTCCTGGCCTGATAAGTGAGACTGATCTCAAGCGAACGATCAAGTTGCAACCTTAAGCAAGTAATCGGAGTGAACTACTCCCCCATGTGTCGTTCCTGTGCTTGTTTCAGAATTTGGTCGTTGGGCAAGTATCCAATCCAACCATTCAGTATGACATAGCACAGCTAGGTGTGGTATCCACAGTGTTTCTTTGCAAACGACATTTTCCGGTGCCATGGTATTGACCTCATCCCAATTGAGCACCGTTGTTTTGGCTGCGGCCACCTTGTGGCTGACCTGTCGCCTTTGGCGACGGAGCAATGGAAGGAAGGGTCGCAAAAGCTACAGCTCGATTGATGCTGCTGAAGATCCAGAGGTGGTAGCTGGAGCTGCTCGGAGAGGAAAACAATTGAAAACAGGTGAGGATAAAAACAAAGTCACTGGACAGTTTGAGTGGATTGCCCTCAGCATATTTTTTTGCGGGGTTCGAGGTTCACGGTTTGTGATTTTTGAAAGGGGGTGATAGATTTTTTAGTGGCATTGTCAGAAAATAACTCACACCTCTTAGTTTCTTTGCTTGGGCAATTGCGTTGTAAGACAATGACAATACTTTAATACTTCATAAACTGCTTCCCGTGATGCATGTCCAGAGACTCACTCCATGGTATGGTCACTGTACCCCGTATTGATTGGTGGTGGTGGTGGTGGTGGTGGTGGTGGTGGTGGTGGTGGTGGTGGTGGTGGTGGTGGTGGTGGTGGTGGTGGTGGTAGTAGTAGTAGTAGTAGTAGTAGTAGGTAGTAGTAGTAGTAGTAGTAGTAGTAGTAGTAGTAGTAGTAGTAGTTATAGTCTATAGTTAGTTAGTAGTAGTAGTAGTAGTAGTAGTAGTAGTAGTAGTAGTAGTAGTAGTAGTAGTAGTAGTAGTAGTTATAGTCTATAGTCTAGTTACTTACGTAAAAACGAATTTAATGATATATTATCCACCTCCATGCAGCGCACATGTTTTTGAAGCCTTGGGCGCCACAGTCAAAACAGACATGCAAGGAGGCCAGATGAAAATCTGTGTTTTTGTTTTTCCATTTTTATCTTCAAGACCTAGGTGTTTCCAGATGCATATGAAGGTACAGCCTTAGCAACTGTGAGACATGACTACTGTGCCTTTGTCAGCAGAACAAAAAGGCCTTCAAAAACGCAGGATTCCTGAGCTCGACATGCAAGTATAGATCAGCACAACATCAACCAATGCATATGAATGCATATTATGATATGCAGTGCAGCCTTGCAGCGCAAAAGAGAGGCATGTTTGCAAACAGACACCCAGAGAGAAAAACATGTGTCTATTTGACCTGATTAATTTGCGAACCAGATCAAATGTGTCAAAAAGTCGTGCGCCTGCCAAACGCTTTCACTAGGTGTTGCAAATTCATCGCCACTGAGCCCAATTCTTGAGCAAGTTTGTAATGAAACCAAGCTTCAGTTGCGCTTACCTCAGATGCTTAGCAGTCCTTTGACACTGCAGCTCCTGAAAAGTTTCATCAGGGCCTTACAGGCCACCCGCTGCTTGGTGAAGAGATCATATTCAACTTGTTCAATTTCCTTGTGAAGTTGGGTTTCAGGTACTGCCGGGCATTGATGATTTATAGATGCAACCAAAGAGTTTGATTTTTTTCACTTGGGGGGGTGATGTGTTTGGTGAGAAAATTTTTAAAGGATAATTTGAGATCTCCAAGTCTGTAATTAGATTTGACACGAGGCGCGCTTTGTGTGACGAGGTATTTTGGAGATTGGGACCTACACTGGCTTCACAGCCATTGGTATGGCTGAAACTTTCTCGGACTGCACAGTGGTGTGCTTGGACGATTTTTCGGATGAAGCGACACTGGGCTGTTAAGCCATGGCTGCCTTTGAAACGTGTTTTTGTTCCAGGTTTTTTTGTTGCCCGATTTTGGCCACGTGATTGAACATTTCAGGATATAGACAAAAATTTCTATGTAGCGCTTCAAGTAGCCTTCTGGTAGACAAACTTGATAACACAATCCATATTCAAGTGTCAAATAATTGAAATCAATAGTGGATCCTGCCATATTTTCCCAAACAGCGAAAATTCAAGAAGGAAGAAGGCTAAAGACATTAGAATTTGTCTCTTTTCGTCTTTCATCATCTTTGATAGAAGGCTAGGGATGACTATAGGTAGACCTGTAGATGAAACTTGGAAGCAGCAATGTCACGGGTGATGCTCTTTAATAGTTTCAGCACAGACACAGGCCGCCTCAAGAATAGAAACGATGATAACGATGGTTGCTTGAAGTGTGCTTGAATTAATTCCTTCAGTCTGTGGTTGCCCCATATTTGACATGTTCATATGTTCACCAGAGGTGTGCAGAATCCTTGTGCGATGACATGATTCAACGGAGTGCTTTGTCTCATCGAATCCAGCTTCGAAAGCAGAAAGCTTTGCTGGGATTACGACAATTGGCAGATGAAGTGGATGCAGGGCATGCAAAGCCCTTCGACTTGTGTTTCATAGATGCAGACAAGGACAATCAATCGCACCACATTTCCTGCAGTGATGTGTGATAGGTATATGATGTTGTTGTAGCAATCCATTCATTAAAGATTTTAAGGGAACTCTCAAGGGGTTTGTAATGTATGCTTAGTCATTCATTCCTATGTTTTTGGATGAATTCGATTACTGTAGATTTCAGGAGAATCAGGTGGCGTACGTGGAGGAGCTTTGTGGCTCCAGCAGGGCCACACCTTTGTTGGCGCAACATGGGCCCCTTTGGTTCTGAAGAGTAGGCAATGAATTTCAAAATTTACCAGCTACATTTGTATCATCTACAGTCTTCATATGTCAATCTATAATGAGGAAAAATATTGAAAAATATCTATGTCTATGTTTTTTCTCTTCTTTTTTTCTGATTTTTTTCTTCAAAACAATTGTTTTCATGGCATGTCACCCATGTTTATGTTTTTTTTGTGCATGGTTTTTTGTTGGTTTGGTTGTACCATAGCAAGGATGATTGTAGTGGACAACACTCTATGGTATTCCAGGGTGTTGAGACCTACTTCTCGGCACGACGGCTGCACCTCAGCAGTAGTGGATTTCAACCAGCACGTGCTCAGCAGTGGCCATTGGCATGTGACTATGTTGCCAGTCCGAGATGGCATCACCATCTTACAACGAGCCGACCGGAAAAAAAAGGCTGAGGGTCCAGTTGAACGGATTGGTTACAGTTGGTTATGTTTTTTTAAAATGTTTATGGCATTGCACGGCCTTTTGGAGCTTTCTTTTGTTAGTGTTTTACAGCATAGGCAGCATACATAGTCTTTCAATTACATTCCTTTCACATTCTAGGTATTCAGTGATTTTGGCTTTCATGTTTGAATTTGTATCTACTGTAAATGCCGTGAAGTACATTAGAGGTATGACTGCATAGCTTGAACGCCGAGGCGTGATGCGACGCCGCCAGCTCGAAATCAGGTACGGTGATGCTGGGAAGTGCTGCCATCATGGAGTCTTGTTATGCTAGACACCCATTGGAAATCCGGAAATCCAATTGAATGCATCAAAATATTCTGATGGAAGTCCATGTCCATGTCTTTTGGGACATCTTGAGCATTACATGCGCCACAGCTGTAGCTTCCCGTTTCATCCTTCCCATGTTTTCGTGCATTTCCCGCAACAGGATGAACCTTCTTCATCAGCCCCGCTGATGTGCCGCACAGATGGTGTGGCCAGAAGGAACTGCTGTCGAGACTTGGGATGCTTGGTGATACTTAGCCCTTTTCTCGGGCATTTTTGGAGCATTTTTGGAAAATCCTGAGCTGATAACAGCAACAAAAAGAAATTTCTAGTTTAGATTGAAACCGCCATAGCAGATTCTGGACTTAGTATGGAAACGAAAGTAGACAACTAGACTTTCATGTGCCAATCATAGCAATTCCAAGGTAGATGTGCGACCCTAAGTTTAGAACCAGGTTGATGAGACACATATTCCGCTAGAGGACTTTTTGGATGAAGTCACTGCTTGGCAATAGGTTGCTTTTGCAGGTCTCAGGGTTCCGGCGGTGAATCTTACATAGTGCCCAAAAACCTACACCAACGGGTGTCATAACTGTTACAAAAAAACATCAAAAAACGATTTTTAACTTTTGTAAGATTTAATGAGCATTAGTCAGTCTCCCGGTGGTTGATCTTGTTGTTTTACTATCCTAGGAATCCTTCAAAGGATAATCACCGGGATCTACTTGAATGGTAAACCACCAGCCCCGTAAAGACCACAAACCGTTCTTTGAGGGTACAGAAGGGCTCCCTTGTCATGGGTCAATGGGTCCAATCAAGTGGCCCAATTGAAAAGTCATAGATTCATGAAACAATTCATTCATTCAGGTCCTGCGTGGGGAGAATTTAGGATCATCGACTATCAACTGCTTTGTGAGGCACCCATTCATCCCAGTTCACCCCCAACTCCCAGGATGGTGTTTAGGCTTTGTAACGTTCCTCTTTCTAACTGCTCAGAGTTTCTTGGCATAGTTGGTTAAAGGCCGGGAGGTTTGCATAGATCTGAAACAAGGCTTTTAATGCTTTTGAATGCTTTTGATGTTTCGTTTCAAGTCCTTCCAATATCTTTCAATGCTTCCTGACCATGCTGGCACCCTCTGGTCCGAAGTCTTTAGTTCTGAAAGATGCCTCCTACGTATAGTGCACAATTTGAGACGGCTATTGATTGCCACCTTTTTGGTAAGGTGTGATGGAAATGCCAATGTTCAGAGTGACTGACCAGATCCCACATAAACCTACACTGACTTGAGAAAAGGTTCAAAGTTGGAGTCTCTCTGGTAGTTGCTCGTGAATGCTGTTGTGTCTGTAGGCTTTTGGGCAGGGCAGCAACAGGCAGACCTACTGAAGCTCTCGAGTGGAATCGATCATCGGGGCAGAATCTGTGGATGGAGCAATGGTGCCCCGTTGGGAAGGGCCAGTGACGGGCAGTATTCCCATTTTTTTGGGGGAAACGGACTTCACATCACTCTGGACCATGGCATAAACTCCTTACATGTATACAACTGCTTGTTAAACAAGGTAATATGTAATTATGATGGATCATTTTCCGCCAACCAGACAGGTAAAGTGAGCACGTACATAAAGTTTCTGCACCTGATCCCAAAGTCAATGACTCAAGAGATGCGATGCACCCATGTTGCTGGCGGTCAGGGTGCACTCTCTCTCTCTCTCTCTCAAAGACTAATTTGGCACCTTGTTAGGCCCCATCCCAAGAGGTCGCTACTTTTTAACCGCCTATTTATCCGGTGCTTTGCTTGTTTTGCATATCTTTGGAGAGTGTAATGAGTCCTTTGGGAGATTTTGGTTGAACATGCTACATGGGCAAACAGAACTTGAAGTCCTGAAAAGACTTGACTTCATTGTCAGCCCGTTTCGCAGGCACCTCACACCAGAAGCTACTGCACTGGTGCACTGCCAGGCGCTTTCTTCGTTTTATTTCTTGCGGTACATCTAGCCGTGATACTCCAGATGTATGATCAGTTACGCGTTACGAAGTGTTTCAAAAGGGTCAAGAAGGACGCAAAATTTGGGAAGATTCAACTTGGCACACGCCAGACATGTAAAACTCGATAATTTGAATGATACATTTTTCCTCTACAGTTGCATTCATTTGGAGTGATAACGAGCAATAGGTGGGGGATCACTTTCATGCCACCTTTATGCAAAAAATTCGAGTTCCCTAGTTCCATGGGCAGGACGGAACATGGCCTCGTTCTGAATTGGTCTTCTCCGATTTGTGTGGAGCGATGCCCTGTGAAGGGTTCGACGATTTTCTGCCCGGAAGGGCTGGAAGTCAGCGAAAAAGAAGAACTTCAACCAGGTGCGGGCTCAATGTGCGACCAAGTTGCTTTTGCCTTTAAAGGATAAGTTTATGTGTTTCCTACTGTACATCTCCTTCCGAAAGTGTTACTATGCCTAGACAACTCGTATAACAAAAGGGTTGAACAGATCTCAGTCCATTTACCTTCAGCCCTACCGTCCTATAGTAAAATCTCCCATTGCAAAAGTCCCATCATTTTGCCACCTACATCCCACTAAGGTGGCAAAAAGCTGCTGGTGAGAATTGAGAAACAGTTGTTATCGCCACGTCAGGCCTGAGAAAACGTGTGTCATACATGGCTGAATTGGGTTTCTTGTCCTCTTGACTTGACTCGTCCATGCAAAGAATCTGTTGGGTCTCAACATCTTCGTGTGGAGTAGCTGTATTTTGGAGGTGATCAAATGTTATATCTAGAAGATCCTCAAAGGATCTGGGTATTTGTTGCTGGCAACAAGCCGCAAAGATTCCGATCTGATTTGGACCTGTCTATCTAAACGTATTTGGCAAACTGCGGGTGCTTCATAGCCAACTTTGGCAGCCCGTTGAAACAATCTGACATGAGCTTTTGGCAAACATCCATTTCTAATCCCACCTTTTTCAATGCTTTACTGCAATGACCGATTCTGCCAGGTCTCTGGGGACAGCAAGACCTGGATTCATCGATACTGCGTTCCAGCGGCCATCGATGAATCGTATCAATCCTTCGGTTGGAGTTCCATCTCGATGACAGGAGGCTTGGGGTGGCAGGATGGTGCAGGAACCATGGGCCTGAGTTTTGGGTTTGTTGCTTGAGTCTGCAATTGTAAACATACTACAGTCTATGTTCCCATTGTTCATTTACCAGTTTCAACATGTTTCAACGTCTTGGACTCATTTCACCCATGTTTGTCGACCTTGGTGGGGCTTCATCAGACAGCCTTTCTATAGGATTTCCTGTATATAGCTGTCCTCAATGGAGCTTTGTTTTGCTCAGCTTCCTGGTGAGAACTCTGCATAGTCATATGTCTCTCCACTATTTTCTTAGTGGATTAATTTCCTGGAGCATACCCTGCAGATCTTTCAGGCTTGACATGGCTTGACAGCTTTCGTGCTATAGGATCTCTTCTGTTTGTGACGCTTTTTGTGTGTCTCAATCTATCTCTTAGCTGCTTTTGGATTGACTCAAACTGGAGGGTATGTTCGCTGCGTACTGTAGCAGATAGGTGCTTATCTTGACGGAGTTCTTGTAACCTGGGTGCTGCAAAGGAACCCTTCCTGAAGCTTCTATTCAGCTTGATTCCGAAAGCAGCAGTGCTGTGATTCGAGGCTCAAGGTCCCTAGCCTTACTGTACTTGGATTTGAAACATGGAACCATTCACAATTGCAATATTTATTGCAGAACTTGCTGGTTTTGCAATTTGGGGAGAACGGGGATGAACGATGCAACGTTCCGCCCTTGAACGCAGGAAGATATTACATCCAGGTTTTTCTGTGGAGTGATGCCTGTGTGATTCCCACCTTGTGTTACTCCCAGGGCTCCACAGGTGATTGTGACAAGTCGTCCTTCTCCGTGATGGGCGGCGCTGTTGCATTTGGAGATAATATTGTGACGGACGATGTAACTGACCGATCAATTGGGAGAAGGTTGAGCCCCCAAGATGGTGAACTGTGCCTGGGAAGGGCAAGGTCAGGAGAAACTCTCATGGAGGCCCCTAGCGTTCGTCGTACGTCGGTGCAGGGGCGGAAGACCAATCGAACCATCTACTAGTGATCGTACGATTGATCTTCCACCCCTACACCGCGTATGAAGGATTTGCACGCCAATACTGCAATTTTCCCTTGCTTCGTCATCTTCTGTGACGGACTATGCCACATTGAGACTCTAACAAAGTTGGAGGAAAGAAAGTCCTATATCCAGGTTTCGGCAGGTGCCTGGCATACCGTGCTTCTCTGGAGTCATGGCCGTGCTTTTGCATTTGGAGAGAATATTTTGACGGACGATGCACTATCACGCCCTTCGACGCGGGGAAGTCATACACCAGGTCTGTGTGGGTGGAGTGCGTACGGTGCTTCTCCGAAGTGACGGTTGCGCGGTGGCTTGTGGGGAGCACTTAGACATCCCCTCGCTGGAGGAGGGGCAGTCTTGCCCTCACAGGTTTCTTCAACGTATACTCTGCTTCTGCGGAGTGATGGCTGTGTGGTTGCCCGAAGAGCAACGCTGAGGGACAATGCAATATTCCGCCTCTAGAGGAAGGACTGTTTGACACCCACGTCTCCGCAGGTGATTTTAGTACTGTGCTTCTGCCAAGTGATGGCAGGGCTGCTGCATGTGGAAGGAATGGATGATGCAGCATTCCAGCCTTAGAGGATGGAAAATCCTTTGTTCTTCAGTTCTTCGCATGAAAAAATTGCCATGGTGTTTAAAGCAGACTTTTACAAGGAAGATGATGAAGATGTTGTAGATGCTAGCTGCTATTAGAATTGATTCATCAGACAGGTGAATCCTAATGGGCTGCAGGGAAGTGGCACCAGCAACCGGCCGATAAATTAGGAGAACCCCCAAGATGGTGAACTATGCCTGGGAAGGGCAAGGTCAGGGGAACTCTCATGGAGGCCCCCAGCGTTCGTCGTACGTCGGTGCAGGGGCGGAAGACCAATCGAACCATCTACTAGTGATCGTACGATTGATCTTCCACCCCTACACCGCGTATGAAGGATTTGCACGTCAGTACCGCAATTTTCCCTTGTTTCGTTATCTTCTGCATAAAATGAAGATAAAAAGTGCAATGATGGGGTCACGTTGTGTCTTTGAGCCGTCCTGCATACCTCTGGTATGTTTTGTCGGAGTTTGATTGTTGGTTTTCTTTTCAAGAATACGAAAAACATCACCGCTTTTTGCTGAACATTGCTGAACCACACGTATCAGGAGCTGTGTTTGAGCATCTCCTCATATTCTTCGAGCACTCCTTGCAGTTGGCATCAGTCCCACGACTGCTTCTGTTGTCAGCATTATGGACCGTGGCATTGAGTATTGCTTATCTTCGGTGCTTGCAAGGGTTTGCACCTTGACAGGGAGTTGCCTTTGAGGTGCAGCGAAAAAGCTAGGAAGAGATGTTGACATTTGAAATATTTGAATTCCAAACTCTTTTGCAGGAATCTTCGGTTCAAGAATGAGTTCAACTGCTGTTTGAAAAAAACACATGAAATCACAGCATTTGGAAACCTTCTGTGCACCATCCCCACCTAAGTTTGGGCCTGCAGAGCTTCCAGCAATATCATGATGATGGCGATAGTTGACATATTCCCCAAACACATCAGGCTTCCGGTTCTGCAGCAGTAATTAATTCGCAGGTGATGGATGGTAGTGGTGGTTCCAAGATGCCTCGGAACAAAGCCCTTCTCTATCCCTTGCTTCACTCAAGAACACCATCCTGGAGCACAAACATGAGTAATTAATCGCTACCCTAACTCAATCTAGGGAGGGGCACTAAATCTCTTCGCTATGCATTTCTTTCTGACCAACTTCTACCTCCTGAGGCCTTGTTCTTCGTCCATGCCGCAATGCTACTGACACTGTGCTTTTGCTTGGTTGGTGGCATTGCATGTTTGGCAGTCTCCAATCCAGCTTTGGTCAGAGGCGTCTTTCATCGAATTCTTGTGGGCTCAATCAGTTGAAAGTACTGAATGACTTCACTCTCCTTTAAGGGTTTGGGCCATGGTGGAGCCATGTCCATCCGCTAGGCTACCTGCCCACAGCCGAGTTTGCAGCGCTTTCAGACAGCCTGAGCGTGGCGAGTGCATGGGGCAGCTTGGTGGCAGTTGACAATATAAGATCTTCCTGTCAGCATTCACCATTCGCAGCATCAGCCTCATTGCCACTATCGCTGTCGCTATCCTCATCCTCTTCATCCTCGTCGTCATTGTCGTGTCATTGTATCGCTTCTTAGTGAGAAAGTCTTGAAAACACCGTGCATTGTGCCTTGAGCACCAAACATTTTTTTCATCCTTTCCTTAGGACTGCGGGATTCAAACTTAGGTTACTATATCATTTGAAGAAACAGGCAGGCTGAGAGGCTGATTATTATGTGATGGTATGCATATTGCATCCGTAAATGCACAACAATTCAAAGATATTCAAAGCTGCTCTCCTTCAGGAAGATTCACAGCAAATTTCCGGTAAAGTACATTTCTGTACATATAGCTAATGTTACAGCAATGTTCAAGGCACCAAGAGATCATTTTGGCAGGATCCTGCCAACCTGAAGTTCATGTCTCAATGTTCCCCTAAAAATCTTCCCTTACGTTCCTGCGAAATCTGACTGAGTTCCATGGCCCTTGGCAATGGCAGCTTCCGTACTCTTATTCCTTTGTGCTGCTCCACTGCTAGGCACGGCACCAGCAGCTTTCCCATGGTATTTGGATTTGTTAGATATTTGATTCTTGTCCCCTCGTATGGTTGGCAAGGACATTTTGAGCGGTGGGAGTTCTATTGCTAGGTTGAACGTATAGCTCAAAGGAAAGTATTGGATGGCACTCAGCTTCATACATGTGATTTGTGGCTGGATGGATTCCGAGAGCGATTGAAGTTTTAGCACGAGAGATTGAGAGATTCAATCTATCCATCAAGATTGCCCCTAAATCACTTAGAATTCTCCCCCTCGAAGCATATGGCATACAGAATATGCATTGCAACACGCATATTGTTTGTACTTTCAGATGGACCTTCAACTGTGCAGCTCCATTACCTGCAGGTTGTCTTTGTGCTCGGCGTCGTTTAGATGTGGCTGCCGACTGCATCCGAGAGTCATGCGCAGCTGCTCGACTTGGTGGATTGTTTTATTTTGGGCAAATGTGGAGATGACGCGACGTCTTAAATCTTATCTAGGTGGTGGTGGTTTCTATTTGGGGGAAATGATCCAAATTGACTAATATTTTTCAAATGGGTTGAAACCACCAACTAGTTATTATTCTTTCTCTTTTGGTTGAAAGTTTGTTTTGTTTGGTAAGGTGATGTTGGCCATGCCATCCTTGCTGATCCTGCCATTTCTGGATACCCTTTGCTACATTCTGCTGTCCGCTATGCTGCTGGTCGCTTTGCCGATGATGCTGTCCACAGCAGATGTGTCTTCTGTGACGTTCATGGGCATCACAGGAGCATGATGACCTGGGTGTGGCAAAGTGTTGGAATGCGATGAATCGGGTGAAACGGTGAGACGTGATGTTAGGAAGTCTAAGAGTGGTAGGAATAACATACGTGCACATAGATAAATGGCCCCTACCTTAAGAAACTCATGATGTCCACAGAAATTCAGCAACACATGATGTGGATCTGGAGCACCAGTCATTCAGAGTATCATTTGTTGTGTCTGCAGAACTACGGATGAAATGCAAAAAGCAATGGCATGCTTCATCTCTGAATCTGCTGTAGTTCACTTTAGTTCTAGGAATCCATCACGTATCCAAGCTGGTGACAATTGTTTTGTACTCAGCTGTTGTCACCCAAAAAGCATCATCAACCAACAATGGGCTTTTCCAAGTTATTTTATCGTAAGGTTCATTCGGCATATAAACTCAGAGACAAAGTAGAGGATATGTTGTGAATTGTTGTGACGGCTTTTTGAGTGCCAGACACTTTCCATTTTTTTTATCGCAGCTTTCTAAGGGATCCTGATCCTCTTACAGGACTGGTGGAATCTGATAAAAAATCGTTTGGTATTTCGGCATCTCTTTGACTATGACCACACAGTTCCAGGAGTTTTTCGCCAGTTTCACCTTCATGCCACGGACTATGTGCGTATCACCATGATGGTCTTTGGTTGCTTCTGGGTTCAGGCTGGGGGGTTGCTGAAAAGGTGCCATGGTGAGTTGTAAAGTCACCCGAAATTCTCTGAGCAACTTCTAGCGAATCAAAGCCGGTGCTTTTAGGAATCCACCGTAAAAGTGCACAATCCTTCTGGATGACACATGTGAACCGGCCAATTGGAGGAGGTGATTGGTGCAGCATGTACCTTGGCAACTGCCTACTCTGTGGCCATTTGGTACTTTGCTCCCGGAACGAACCGAAAAAGCAAAGCAAAACATTTGCCTTTGGCACCGGCACTTCAAGGAGAAGAGACAAACAAAGATCCGGTGTTAAGACATCGTTGTGGCATTTTGCAGGCCAATGAACAGTTAGAGTGGTCATATATTGATTTGGATGAACACCCACATGACAGGTCTGAGATGCATGCTGTATCATGCTGTATGATGCCGTAGGCGTTTCATCCCAGTCCTGACTATTCATTCCATGTGTTGTCCGGGTTCTGAGTATTTTTCATTTTTGTCATTCGCATTTGGACGATTACATCACACATATTCTTCTACTATGACACACCTCCACTTTTTGATGTAAGATCTACAAATATCTCCTTGTCAATTGTCAAGTGCCAAAAATTAGGGTTCTAGAGTTGTATAGGCAATTTTATGGGATTAGTATTGTACAGCACCTTCACCATTGACCACCCGGCTTCGTTACCTGTAGGACTCTTCATCGCTTTTCTGTGGCACCTGGGTTCGCTAGCCAAAGGTGCCAGCGCCTTGGCGTTGCTGCGGCTTTTACGATGGTTGCTGTATTTGGTGCATCTTGCGGTGGCCAGGGAGCAGGAGTGCAACATGGTGAGGGTATGGTGAGGTGGTTCAAAAAACGGGGATCCAAGTCCAGTTTGGAAATGCTGTTGGTGAATCATTGTCTAATATTGTCTAATGTTGGAAGATGGAGAGACAAGTTTTCTGATTTGGCCACACCGTGAACCTTTGATGCAGTTCGATCATATACATACACCAGATTAGTACAGCCCCAATTCCCTCCCTTGCAGCCTCCTTAGTGGTCCAACCTTGGGTGGTTTCAACCAAGCATGGAATGCGATCACATTCTACAGTCGCTTGCTTGCCTGTCGACATCTCAGCAGGACGATGGGCAAGAATCGAAGCGAAAACGGCGGCGGTGTTGCCAATGTTTCGCTGTTGCTCGGACCAACCTTTCACTTCCAACTTTAATTTTAGTATATATACATAGTTTTTTGAAGTGGTGGTGGCTTCTTCATTCTCGGACATGTTTTGTTGTTCCCTTTGCAGTTTGCACATTGACATAGTGGATGAACTGAGTAGTACACATCGTGTTGTGGCACAGGGTATCTTCTAGCATCCAAGCAATTGCAAAGGCAACGCTTTCCATTTGTGATCAGCATTTGATTTGAAAGAAAGGAAGAAATCACAATTTTGCGATATTTTTGTGGCTTGGAGCGGAGTGAGGTACTTTGTGATGGAATACTTGCCACATTGCAAGCGTGGACGGAGTTTTTAAGCGCCCATGCCTATGCCACCTACCTGTGTTGGGGATGATGGGGGCAGAGTTGGGTAGCTGGAATGTTGTACCATCACATGATGGGTTTGGAGGCAAGTGTGTGCCAGCCCCTATAGTGGCGGAGGAGTTGGTGGAGGATATTTTTGAAGTGGTTAAGTAGTTTGTAAATTCCTCATTTCTCCTGCAACGTTTTGAGATGCGCGTGTTTTACCTTGAATTAATCAGCGGAAGCAGATTAGAAACATACAATACACGTACACTTTATATCACTTTATGGCATACTGTAAGCCAGTTACAGTACATGAACATGTTGTAGAATGCTGTATATGCAAATAATCAGGATGTATTCCTCTAGACATTGACATGACTTTGAAATCTCGTAATGGCCTACGCCAAATGATTGAGGTGGATATCGCTTTGAGCTCTCACTCCTTTTCAGAGGCCGCCAGAGAGGCGAGCCCGCCACAAGCCTATGATCAAAGTTTCTCCTTTTGAAAAAAGTTTGATGGCTTCACAATTTCCACCTGTTTGATGTGTTTTTTTTACCGGCGAGGCCTCGCAGCTTCTGGGGAACCATGGTGCAGTGGTGTCCATCCTGTCGTTGATCTCCTGGTTTCTGCAAATTGGATCAAAGGATGTGACAAGATGTGGCACGAGCCGGCAAATGACATGACAACCTCACGACCTTACTGGAAATGATGACTTAGTATGGCTTAGTCACGTTCAGTAAGTTTGGCCACAAATCCAATGATGGCTTTTATTCCGGTTTATTAGTTGTACCCAGTATAGTTGCAAAGGAGTGAGATGCTCTAGTGTAGTAGTTACAGCAATGGCGCTGATTTGTAACGCGAAATAGCCCTGCTGCACCTTGCTGTAAGTCATTCAAGTACCGTACAGTCAGATTACTGCAATGCAAAAACACCTGAGGCGACTCGTTGGAAGCTTCATTCTGGCACTTATTGCTGGCTTCACTGCATGGTTGCTAGCTGCAAGGACTGAGAGCTTCCTGCAAAGATGTGAGGCCCCACAAAATGCCATAAGCAAATTTAAAAGGGAAAGTAAAGGTGGAGATGGTTATGCACTCAGCATGCACACAAGCAACGACCATTTGGAATTGTATGTTTGTGGAATTGTGAGTGGGTTACTTTTGATTTTAGATATTATATAGATACTATTGGAATCTATTGTATATTTATTCGTAGATATTTAATGATATCTATTTGTTATCTATACTTTCGCGAATCGTTCGGTATTCAGCTGAATCCAGTAGCTACAATACATAGGGTCAACCGTAGGCTTGGGGTGAACTTGAGCAGTACAAATTTGCGTCAGCAGAATATCGCATACTATAATTATCCATTGACACAAGACGTCATGTACATCCATGCCTCTAGAGCATTCTAGGTTTCATTATGCACACATAGTTTGTAAATATATATATATAATATATATACATATATATATAATATATATACATATATATATATATATGTTGCACTATATAGGAATCATATCTCTCCCTCCCACTCTGTCTCTATATATACATGTGTATTGCATATTAGACTATCTTTCTGATATATACTAGAAGCTGTGTATATATACATTTATATATACATATTATATGATATATGTATATATGTGCGTATATCGTATAAAGAATCCTCATGTTTCTACTTGCATGTGGTCTCAGGAGTGAGTGGCTGCTGCCTTGTGCCCACGAAATCCTTCGACAGCTGGAGGCAGCATGAGGGTCCAAGGAAAATGCGACGAGTTTGGGGAAAAATGTTTGACACCTATGGGAAATACATGGATCTGATGATGTGTGTGGAAATCATATCTCACAAGTTTGATTTGGAAACACATGTTTCAAGGTTGGATTTACTTGTCATTCGTTTCGGGCAACGGACCAATCTAAAGCTCATGCGCAAAAAAATCGCAAAAAGCATGACAAGTCCTCCAACTTTGCATTGGATGTGATGTCCGCGAGACTCTGGTGATTACTTTGTTACATCCCAAATAGCACCAATGTCAGTATGTTCCTTCGAGATATGAATCGGAAATTGGCGTCTCGAAATGTGTTCAAGACACTAAACGCACCGACACATTGTATCATACCAGAAACATGATCCTGCATGTGTTTTAGCATCATTATAACAGATAAATGACAATATTCCACCACTTGGGAATGGAGTCTTACTCAGCCTGAGCCGCAGGCGTCTGGATTTCCAAAAGTAAAAGGAGAGCTGTCAAGCCTGATGACAGAGCTGCAGGTGGGGAGACCAGCTATGCCGCTATTGATTTGTTCATGCCATGCCGCCATGCCTTAGGAAAAGCAGTTTGCATATCTCCACCAATACACTGGATGTTTGAGAGACTAGATATGAAAAGCAGGGGAAGGACTGATTCCATATGATTCCAATGCCAAAAGCTACATATAATGGATGATTCATTACATCATGATAATCTTGCAACATTTAGTGGTATTTCATTTGCTATACATTACATTGTGTTTTGACATGTCATTACTGCGTTGGCCGCCACTGTGAAACAACGAATGCCTAGGCAGTGAATCCAGAGCTACTGGGCAGCTTGGCAGAAATTACATTTCTGACTTTGCAGGCCTCGGAGATGTCTCCCTTTCGGCTGAGGTCTTGCTACAGCTCTGATGATGCTGTTGGTCAACCAAGCAGTCCTGGTCACTGTGGAATGTGCCGCGCCATGTGGCGATGTTGGGGCTGGATAACATGGATATATAGCTTTTGTGCTATGTAAGTATGAGAAAAAACTCTTGGGAGGGTGGATTCTTTCAACTTGTTACTCCAAAGAACTTCCGATCATTTGAAGTGTTCTCAAGAAGTTGGACTGTGATCCTTTGGCACTTCACCAGCTCAACAGCAAGCTACGTTAGGTCTCAATTTGTGACATCATGTGCTTTTATTTCAAGCAAACTCTTCAATTCTTGTTCATTGCAGCTTGCAATTTGCAGGTACTGCTTGCACGGTGCTTTACTGCCTACTTTGGGATGGCTCTGATGGAGTTCTGGACCGGCAGGGTTGGACATCACCCAAGGGTGAGCTGAATCATCGTCATACTCTTCAAGTTCTTCAAGGTTTCATTTCCTCCGAAGATGCAAGTCCCTTCAGCCGCCTTAACCAAATCAAAGGACATGCCACTTCACAATTGTCTGCACGAAAGAAATTCTCCCAAAGTTGATTCGATTGTTGAATGGTTTATCCAATTCACCCGACATATGAGATCTTCAAACCTTGTGGCTGCTAGAAATACAAGCCCCTATGCTATACTCCATCCGATCCATCCGAAGCACCTCAGGATGCCAGCCATGTCCCTGACTCCTTCTGGCGTTTCGCCAAAGATCAAGGCATTACTGGCCGACGGAGAGGCGCTGCCAAGGGGCAAGGGGGGATATGGCCCTCAAAGAAATTGATCCCGAAAGATGGGTGTTTGGAAAATGAATCAATTGTGACTAAATTTGTAGTGCCTTTGGTATCGCAATTTTGAGCCATAGAGACATGAATAAAATAGTAAATAAACAAGATCAAGTGTATTTGATACATGCGTTAATCGGACTGCTTTCCAGAGACCAATTATACGGTTCCCTGGTAGCCTTGGGGAAGTTCAATGGATTTCAGATTGTATGTCCTGGTGTAACTCCATAACATTTTGGATTAATGAACTAACTGCAACCCAGATGTATGATATGGGCCGGGCAACAGATGGCAGCAGCCACAGTGTCGTTTCGGTTGATGTCATGGACATGTCTTGGATGGGTGTTGACAGTCAAAATATGTGGCTTTGACCGTTTGGCTTTGGACCTTTGCAGGTAAAGCGTTACAACAGAAGTCTGTGCCCGAGTGTGCTGTGCAGAGCTTGTATAGCAGGGATAGGAAGCAATAAGCGGAAGTCAAGATTATATGCTTTTCTTTTTCCCATGATTCCCAATTTTTTGGTGTATTTTATGCAGTTTTTGCTTTTGAACTTCGAAGCAGGGGGCCTCCGAGCAACCAACCACACGATCCACAATCTCAGACAATCTTTTACTTCAGCCACCGCACGTGCATGCGCCGTTACTTCTTTTTTCCCTTCAAGAGTATTTTCAGATGATTCGCTTACAAACTGCTGTTAGGACATTCTCCAAGCCTCTTTATTTTTTCAGGACCCTACAAGTCACGGAAGGATGCAGTTTCAAGTGTTTTCGCACTGGAAAACCAATAATTAGAACAAACATCCAGACGCAAAAGGTTTGAAGGATGTTTTGATCACTTTGCCTCGCAGAGATTCAACTTTGAGGTCACCATGAGCACTTTGCATGGCAACCAACTGGCAGCGTGACAGGTGAGGCGTAGCTTCATCAAATAACAAGCTGTGAACGGTAGAAAACAGAGAACATCAGGTAGCCGGGTGATCTCCATGTGACAGTTTCTTCTCTTGTACTTGTGAGCATCATGCAAAACAACATGTGTAATCATTGCATGTGTCCTGTAGCCTTTTTTTTGGGGTGCAATCTAAATATACATACACCACATATTTGAATCAAAATGATGGGAAGTGAAGTGCGAGATATGTGCAAGGTATGGCTAGCCAAGCCTTGTTTCGATACTCGATAAATCTGGGCATCACTGGAGTGATCCGGAAGGGTCACCCATTGATCATCTGTGATGCGACATGGCACCAGAATTCGTCAGTGTGACATGTACATAGGCATGATGTCCAAACGCGTTATGCACTTGCGGGCAAAATTCAAAGATGCTTCTACATCCAGGCAAGGGTGGAAAATAAAGAAGGATAGGGATCCTTGGCCAATGCTGCACGGCTTTGGCAAGTGCAAATTTGAAGCAAATTGATGGCACCACCAGCCGCAAACTTTGGAGAAAAAGTATTTGTTGAGATTGGAAGCAGGTGAACCTTTTCAGACAGGTCTTCACGTTGTAGTTGGATACAACAAGAAAGCATTTGCATACAGATCTGAGTGGAAAGTGTGATAGGGTTGAGGAAATCATCGTTGATGTCAGAGGGCAAAACGCTTTTTGTAGCTCGTTGTATAGTGATATCACCCTGGAGGTTTTATTGACTTCAGTCTGAGCCAGTGCGGTTTGAAGGTTTGGGCAACTTTGACTCTTTTGGCGTTGTTTTGCCTCAAATCTGTGAGTAGTGGTGACCTGACATCGTAAGGACACACAAATGAGCATGAATCTGGACAATAGCCGGTGATTTGATGATGTGAATCTCAACATCTTAAAAGCTTTTCATTTAGCGCAGCAATAAACCTAAGAGTCCTTAGAGCTTATATGCACACAGCCTCAGAATTTGGAGTTGGCTCATTTCCTCTTGTTTGAATATGCTTGGAATACACTTATTATCTTATTGGTCTCGTTTGCTGAAGTTATTTTCTTCTTGGTTGTTTCTCCTAAAGTTTTTAGCTTACAATTGTTGTCACCGAAGTGCACCCAACCGGTCAGCAGCTCCACGATATTGCTATCATCACTTGCATCTTTCAATGGACTGGCCATGAGCTTTCGCGACAGGCGCGGACAGGGTGGGTCATTCTATTACAGGTTCCAGTGTAATCTCACCTGACAGCCCACGACATGGCACAACTACCAGCACAACTACTGTATCAACCCGATGTGACAAAGTTTCCTATTTGAGAGGGACGGGTTAGAAGACAGCTACCCAAAGATCCCATGTAGCATTGCAATGCTACAGAGTTAACGTCTTGCTCTCCAATTATATACATATATTATATATTCATATTGGAAAAGTTCCGAATGACAAGGCCTACCTCAATGGGGTTTGTTTCTGACCTTGCCAGCTGCGCTGGCTTCACAGAAATGAAACCTATCGACCCAGTCAAAGGGTCTTGACTTACTCCAACTATCTGTGATATTGGATCATATTGGTTGATTGGCTCCAAGGTTTTATTTAGATGTACATATTTGAGTAGCCTGCCCTTCACTTCAATCAAGAGGTGTCAATGCAACATTGAAGACATAGAGGCAGAACTGCACTCATTCTTCTCCTTTTGCATTCATCTAATTCCTAGTCCCCACCTGTTTAACTAAAGAATCTTCCAACTTTCAGATTTTTTCCAACAGTTTTATGTGGTCGTTGTGAGTGTATTAACTCGACTTCCATCCGCAGTTCTTTTCTTTGGCTTAGTGTGACTTGGGGCTCGGTGGACCCCAAGGGGTCGGAGTCGCTGAGTGGAATTATGGATGGAGTTGCCCTGGTGCCAGGTGACGGGCATGGGGGGGGTGATGAAAATGAAAAGTTTCTTCTTGTGTTTTTTCCTCTTCTTGTTCTTGTTGTTGTTGTTGTTGTTGTTCTTGTTGTTCTTGTTGTTGTTGTTGTTGTTCTTGTTCTTGTTCTTGTTGTTGTTCTTTTTCTTGTTGTTGTTCTAGCTGTAAGAGCCGTAGCTGTAGCCGTAGCCGCTGAAGCTATTGTGGTGGTGGTCTTGGTGATGCCTTTGGTGGCAGAGTATTCCCCCAATTTGATCCAAATTGTCTCATTTGTCAGATGCGTTGAAACCTCCAACTACAGCTAGTAAAAAGTTTCGGAACAAACGGTGGATCTAGGCAAGCGACATAACTACTTCCAATGAGACCTCATGAGAGAAGTGAGGGGAAGAAGGCTTATTCAATGTCTAAAACGCGCCCCGAAATGATGTGGAAACCACGATGGTGAACGTTGTTTTGCAGTGAAGCTGGATTTCAAAGGTGGATAGTTACAGCCTTTGAGGGCCCAGGAGCTGGAGATCTCCGAATTTCATAGAGTGATTTGGCCCCTTCAAGCCTAAAAGCTTATGATGATGGTTAAATACCGTTGATATACGGACTGTAGATCGATAGGCACACAACATGCGCGCGACACGTTGTTGAACCCAAGTAAAACTTGTCTATGATCGCAATTGCCAGTTGCTGGGCTCACGGCTTGGAAACTACAGATACCTGGCAAAAAAGGGTCGAAGGGGTGGGAAACTATTGCTGTTTGTTTCATCTGCACCTGGGACTATTCGATGCTGCTGGTGTCTCGAGCTGCCTTGCCAATTCGTTTTTTCCCAAGGGTTGCTGGTGATTATACAAACATCATGCATGACTCCATGACCATGCCCCCAACAGTAGTTGCATTGGATGTGTTTGGCGGAAATTATGCAAACATTTGATGCAGACTCTTCAATCACAGCATTTTTCATTTTCGAGGTTTTTCTTGGGGAATCTGCCGTATCCAAGCGGTGATTGCAATTTTCAGACTCAGACATGACATGTCAAGCAAGTCAAGGATCCCAAGTCTTGGTGTTCAAGTTTATTCTGGAGATCTTTTGGGTTTGAGCGCCCCTTGGCCTGAACTGGAAGACTCCAGAACGATCAACTTTTGAATAATTGGATGAAGGATCACAAGTGAGGTGCAAGAATTGTGAGCAACTCAATTTTGACAGAGATTGGTGTAATTGTCACTAGTCATTTATTTTTAAATCAAATTCTCACCTGTGGCCTCACCCAAGATTCCTCTGATTTCAAGACCAGATGTACCATTATAGTGTTTATAATGTGAAATATAGCTACGCTGGCCAGCGTTGCTTTTAATGAACCAGACAGTACTCCGAACATCCACTTAATGGTGCGCTGAATCTCAGAAGAGCTTCATGGAACATGCTCCATGAGCAAACATGATGATTTGAGCAGCCCCAAAGATAATAATAATTTGAATTAATTTGATATAATTTGTTTTTTTTTTGCGCCTTCAAAGTGATAGAAGTTGAGGGTCAGGAACACTTCCTTTTTTAGATATGTTTAGTTATCTCATTTTTTCTTTGAACAACCCACTTCCAACCACAGTTGCCATTGCTAACATTCAAAAAAATGAGACTTGTTTATCATGCTTGCTTCCGAGTCAGGAAGTTCTTTTCTTGGACGTTGTTTTATGCATCCCTTTTCGCTTCCTCTTCGGCTATGCTGCCTTCAAAGTCTACCATTCAACAAGGCCCTCTGAGGTGCCGATGGGACAGGATCGATGGATCGATGGATAGTGCTGAACACGTCATAGGTACTTTTTAGTTTGCAAGGTGCCACGTGGGACTGTATGTACACTATACAAATACTGTATGTGTAATACAGAGCATACTTGTGCAATATAGAGCATCTGTTCGCTCCTGCATGCACTGCACATCACTACACATTTTTGCCAGGCCAAGCTTCAAAAATCGGAGTCCTCCAGAGCATGGCTGCTACCGTATCTATACATCCAGGATGCTTGCCTTGATTTTTGCTGTCCTGGATATTCCAGCAAGATGCGAGTTTTGAGATTCTTGAATCCTTAGAGTCCAGGGATCTTCAAAGTTTCTTCTGATTTGGTGAGCTACAACCAGAACACTTGGTCGACTTGGTTCTTTATCGGCAGTTGGACAGGACACAATTCTGTTGCCAATAAAAGTCCTTTATAAGCCCACCACTGATCATGAAACAAAACACAACAGGACAAGAACAAGTGACGGTTTCCGTTTCAATGCAATGTTGACATATGTTGACCAAGTTTCACGGGCTGTTTGATAACTCGAAACATCCAAGGAGCTCAGACCCTTACTAGCCATGGCCATTGGTGCTGCTTTTGCCGCTCATCCTTTCGTTTTGGCACTACTTCTAGGGACCATGAGGTGGCGGGGGAATGGTTGGGGAAAGAGTGGGGCGAAACTCGTTCAATCCGTTTAGAGAACCATGGATTGTCGGAAACAAAGGATTTATTAGAACTTAATTCCCTCATTGCCTCATTCCCATACCAAGAATCAGCTTGTCGTGTGGGAAGGTATCCGTTTCTTAGAATATGTTAGTGGTAAATCGGTACATCGTCACATTGTCACATGGGACGATGTTTTTGCGGCCTAGCGAACGGACCAGGTCACGTATGGCTTTTTTCATCCTGGCCTATTCGGGTGTCATCTCCACCTTTCGCTGGCTGGAGCCTCTTGGCTTGAAAAGATGGCGCGGGCACGAAAGGAACGTAACTTCTGTTGAAGTTAGGAAATGGTTTTTTGGTTCAATAAAAAGTGTCAGTAATGTAGAATGTAGTCCCCGTATGTCCATGTCGACCTGCAAGAGAAGTTTCATGAACAGTATCAAGGTTTGTATATATATTTTTGTTGAAGTTTGCATTTGTACAGCACATGTACTTATTGGCTCTTATTAGCTTGCGGTACGCACAGCACGCAGTACTAGCAGAGAGGGTTGAAAAGCTTGCACGACTCATGCAGCTACATGTCATTCTCGAAACTCCGAGGGTTTGAGAAATGGAGTAATCTCCAGACACGAAATCTCATCCAATTATTTCACCATGTTTCATCCAATTGCCAAAATTCAAAACTTTCATGGTATTTGGAACCTCAAGTCTCAAATAGCATGGTCGTTTCTTTTCTTACCTTGGTCTTCGGAGAGAACCATCATATCCACCAGACCCAATGCGCAAAGGTTGGCAGCTGCCTTGGGACCCAAGGGCTTTGATGCGGATGCATCAACTTTTGCATTTTATCAAAGCACCTCAAGCTGCATGGCAAGGGTCGATGCTGGAAGGAATCGACATCCATTGGCTTATAAGAATTCCCACTTTGGTGTATATCATTAGGAATTATGTAACCTAGTGTATATTGAATGTGTATGATTGTGTATGGTGTAATGTTTTCTAGAATGATGAACGTATATAGATGTGTAATATATAGTGTGGTAAGGTTTTTCTTAAGCTTTGTTGAGGCAGTTTTTTTGGCTTCTTGCCTGCGGGTTTTGCGTCGCCCTAATGCCCGGTCAGTGGAGATGGTGTTTGATGAGGACCCCTTCACAGTGCATTGATGCGTTTGCCGGAAGATGGAAGAATAAGGTTTGGTAAGCAAGTTGTTCCAAATTAAACTCCCCTCCGAGCCCGTTTGTTTGTTTCAGCTGTTTTCCTTCAGGCCCTTCTTTTTTGACCTGTGGAGGTGTTTGTGGGGTCAACATCCGTTGCAGGCATGATCACAAGTACGTAGCTGACTTGGATACAGTTTTTGGAGACAGCCATATAGACAGGCACCGATGAAGAAGTCCCCCCTTTCCAGTCCAACCCAATGTATGTATGGGCCTGTAGGGGTCTTTCCTGAAATGACCCAACTGCAAATTGCATACTTTTTCTTTAGCCTGCTAGTTTCCCAGCAACATCCAACTGCTTGAAGTCCGCCACAAGCAAGCCAGGTATGCCAACAGAAGTGCAGTTTGAGGATGGCAAATTGAAACATGTCAGTTGTCGGTGGCGAAGGATTCTGGAGTTGCTTCTCTCCCTGTCAATTCATGGTGCCATCATGCTTCTCGGTGTGGCTGACCACTTTTTGCATTTTTTTTCAGACGTCCCTGCTTCAAGTTTGGCGAAAGTGAACCGGTCAACCGTGCGCACTCTGAAAGGCTGCATATTGGGAATTCCAAATAGGTCATTTATACCTATCATATAACTTATATGACCAACCGTCTATTTGGATGCACATGTGGTTTCATTCCTTTACAGCACAATGTCACTTGAATTTGCATTTCTCATGATTCTCATGTATTCTTGCTCAATTAAATTGGATCATTTCACAGCATCCCCCACCTTATCCGATAGCCAAAAAACAAGGTTAGTGGCGTTGAGTGTGGGCCGGGCCACGGAGTTCCGACCCTTTTTGGAAGAGATTCCTTCAAAGTTGCCCTACTTTGGATTACCTTCCTCCTTCCCAGCTTTGTTCCTTAGCAAGGTGTAGCAGATTTGTTGGTTTCGAAGCCATTTTCGGAGTCATAGTTACATGGTTACCTGGTATCTTGATAGGTTTGTACATCTCAAGATTAAGTTAAGTCCAGTCCTAGTGTATCCTATTGTACTTTTCCTGGTGTCACAGTGACATTTTTTCATAAATTTCCAACCCTTGAATTTGATAAAACCAAGGTACTTGCAAACAATTTGGGTCTATTGTTGTTTGACGCTGCCAATGCTCTATCATCGATTGCTGGCAACCATCCTTGGATACGAAACGTTGGTGTCTATGAAGGCACCGTTGATGCTATCGTCATCGGTGCGGGACTTTTGGGGCCGTAGGTGGAACCTCATTGCACCCTGGCAGCGTCAACAGGTCGGGACAGGCGACGTTTGTGAATGATAGCCTGTGGGTCCTGCACTTTGTGACCTTGATTGTTAAGGATAAGAGGAGACATTCTGTGAAAAAAATCATCCTGCTAAGGGGTTTTGGCAATTGTGGAGCTGATATCTTTGCAAAAGCAGATTGTGTTCGCTATCAAATTCATGACACCTCTACTCCGCCACAAGACCCTAGGATTATTCGTGTTCGCCTTTAAGTATGCATGATTAAAAGAACATATGCAAGCGTACACGGTCCATTCCATGTAGAGGGATTTCTGTATGTACAAGTGTTGTGCATTGCTATCCCGCCATCTCACAGCCCCCCACTTGATGAAAGCTTCTGCCCTTTCAAATCAGTAGATAATTACTAAGTGTGAAAACATGTCAACAAAACTGCAGGTACACAATTTGATGAAACGATGCTTCTTTGTGCCATTTCAAAATGGTGGATTTTTGAAGAAGAACTTGGCAGGGTTTGCGGCCTTTTTCATGACTCTTGGATGCAGAAACTTCTAAGTTTCTCACGGACTTAGTGTCACGAGTTGCGAGGAGTTTCATGGGTGAAAGCTGACGATAAAGCCAAACAGTTTTTGGTGCAAACAAAAATCTGTAGGCCCTGCAAGTTGCAAGACACTCTCTCTCTGTCTCTGTAGTTTTCAGGTGTTCATTTGCTTAAATTGGAAACTGGTATCATGCATCGGCCTATTGAAGATAGATTCACTCCGTATTGCATGACTCCTCGATTGTCTCTTTTCTATAGTTTTGTTGGATTATTTTGGTTTGCTTGTGTATCAGCATGACTAGATCCAGCTGCTTCCACCTGTCACAGCCCCACAAGCTAAACCAGACGGTGTCGAGGTCTGGGATGTTTCACGAATATATGTGGCTCATTTTGCACCTGGGACGCCCTGAAGGAAGCCGCTACAGCGCCGGGAAGGTTGGGACAGCATGGAATGATGTGAAGCCGGCCTTCATGTTGACATGAAGGGAAGGCGCATGTTGTACACAGTTGAGAGGTGGGGGATGAAGCTGGTCTCCTGATGCTGATGATGCTGATGATCACAAGTTTCATATCATGTTTGTGGATGTTGAATGATTTTGATGTCTTTTGCAGCAGGTTTTGGCCTTCTTTGTGGTGCAATATGTCTTAACAGCCATTCAGGCGGGCAAACCGTGAGAAGTTGGTTATATGCATATATCTGTGAACATGAATTGTATGTGTTGAAGAAGCCTTGAAGATGTGCTTCAAAGACTTGTATTTGTCACCGGTACTGCAGAGGTTGGCGGGCAAATTGTGGTAGCCAGCCATGTCAAGTCATTGCATCCTTCGAACCATTTTGCTGGTAGCTGGACCCAGTCACCTGCAACAAACTTCGCCAGGTGATCTTAGGGAATATGACTTGGTTGGGCAGAGAAGGTTGGCAACTCTTGCCCAGGGTTCTGCAGACTGTGATGATCCCTTGCTGCAAATTGGGGTTTGAAGATTGGGGAACTGGCGGAGATGGGGGACTGATGGAACTGGTTTAGAGGGTTTGGCTGTGATAGTGATGACTTCATATCAAGAGCGTTTCCTTGCAAACACAGGGTAGGTCTCAAATGGGCTGAAAGCTTTGGGTGTTGTCCACGGCCACGGTCATCCCACATTGGTTTGAGTTGTCAATCTGAAGGGTATTCGAGTGGAATTTGGATGTCGAGATCTTTGCAGTTTATTTTGGTATTGGACACCCAAGTGCAGAGCTTTGTGCCAACCAAGGACCACCCTTTGTATTTTGCCTTTTGGCCCGCTATTCTTGGAGGCCTTCTTGGAGTTACAGGGAGATGGCAATACAACTTTGTCGATGTTTTAGCTCAGTTCCCCCTTAATATCCTGATTTCCCAGTCAGACTTGATTTTGTTGCGAGCCAGCAGGAAGACAACTTGCCATCAAGCGTTCATTGCCTGTGATTTATCTCACACTTCTGACCTGGGATTCAATAGGAAATTTTACAACTTCATTTTGAGTAGCTCACCCGGTGTCACCTGCAGATCGTTCCCAATTTCTACACATACTACACATCACGGCTACACATTCTAAGGACATGTACTTTTTCCCCCAGGCTATCCAAAGAACATTTTCCAAACATATTCTCATGAACATTTATTGGCACATATTGGCACACTACTCACAGGTGGATGGATAGATCCAACGCTTCAAAAATCCTGCCCTTCCAGGGGATTTATGATATGATGAACGAGATCGATTTGCTGCCAGCACTGGAGCTCCTTTGATGACTGATGATCGCTGATGATCCGGCCACCCTGGCAATGATTCCATTCATATGAAAAATCCTTTTGCCAGAATCTCCTTGCCAAAAGGCAAGTGAGGTTCATCAGGTTTTCTATTGTATAGGTAGGATGAGTGGGATCTCGAGCATCTTTCCACATCCCAGAACGTGAATTGCTCCAGCTTGATACGTGATTTGAATTCATCTAGGCCAGGCTGTACCCCCAAAGATTTTTAAAGGTTTCGAGTCGCACAGCAATCCTTGGCTACAAGGACTAGGCTTGATACATGGCAACTGTACAATTGGCAAAGGGAAGCTAAGCAAAATGGTCAGAGAATCATTTGACCAAAGGATTCCAAGCCCTGAAAAGGATTGGGAAAATCCTGGGATTCGCAAAAAAAAGGTGGCTTTTTTTCCAGATGCTGGATCCTCATTGCTGTTGTTGCCTGTTCATCGGCTGATCCATGACGGGGAACAATCATAGGATGAGGGATGATGGAGGATGCCACCAAATGATGCATTTGGAACCCATTCCATTCCTGAAAAGAGATGATGAGGCTGATCTTTGGGAAAGCCTTTGGCCAAACTAAGCCAGACTGAAAGCATATAAAGCCAACAAGATTGCAAGATAATTTCAAAAGAATGCCCAAAAATTGTTAGCTCACATATTGAACCACTGAATCTTCACTGTAAAGTTGGCTTTAGGCTTTCCCTTTACTCTTGCAGGCGGCGTTTGTTTTGAAGAGCCTTGTGATGCAAGTTTTTCCGGTCCAACAATCTTCCCGGAGCTCCTCCATCGCTGGACATACATGGAAGATGTGACTATGATCCAACAAAGAAAGACTTTGTTTGGCGCTAACCTAATTACTATTTATATTATTTACACGTTTCGGGTCAATGTCATCCCGAAAGGTAATTTAGTTGGAGAATCCCCGCAAAATCATGCTTCCAGCTTGTTGAAAGAAGATCAAAGTGCATGTTCCACGTTGTGATGGTGGAAATGCTTCGCGCAAAGAGCGGAACAGTGTGACTCGAGTCATGTACTGGACAGTCCTGCAAGAAACCACGCGGCTGGAGTTGTGCAACTGTTGAACCTTGAAACCAAAACAAATGGCCAAATTGGCCAAGGTCCTCGAACTTGGTGATGAGATCCTTCAGCGAATCATCTATATCAATTATATCAGTTAGATGCGTTTTTACATAACTTATGGATTCCACTTGCTTGATACAGAATGTTCATCAGTTCATCCATTTTCTTTCATATACAGGTGCTGTGTAGCCATCTTGGTTCAACCCGTGGGAGCTCAGAAGCGCCAAAATGGGGGATCGAAGTCGTTCTCGTTCACGTGAGCCAAAAGATGTGGCCTCAGCAGCAAAGGCCGGTAACAGTGACTGGGCAATTTTATTGTCCATATCGTCGAGGTGTGGTATATCTACATATTATAGATATTATGTATTGCCTTTGGTTGGCAATAGTTATAATAGAATGTGATGGCATAATGATTAATGGTACACATATTAACAAGTTAATATGTATTACCTGGATGCTATGGGTTTGGAAAAGGGCTCTAGAATCACTGGAGTTTATTGATCTCATTGGAGTATCGTCAGGAAAAATGACAGAAAGAATTGCCGGAATCAGAAGCACTGGCAGGGTCATGGCATGGTGCGCATAGAAATGTTCCAGGTTTTGCATCTACTTTCATATGTTTTGCAAGCTGTAAATCCGGAGCTTGAGAACATACCCAGGTGAGCAAGAGATTGTGGCTGTGGCCATCAAGCAGTTACCCGCCGATATCCGTGAGCGATTAGAAAAGCTCTTCGAGGACATGCGAAGCAATTGTCGATTGCTTACTGGAGTACAGAGACATCCATGGACCATGTGCCTTAAAGAAAGACATCAAAATGTTGAAGGCATGCATGAAGATTTTGGTGCATGTTTTGGCCTTCGTCATGTTTTCGCCATGCTTTGCTGATGGACGGAGGGCAGTCAAATTTATTGCAACAATGAAGGGTCAGCTGATTGAAACTTGACTCCTTGGGACTATGAACATGCGGGCAACATTCAGTACCTGATTTGAGACTGTGCGATATTTCGAAATGAAAAGGTTGCTCAAATCAAAAGACTTGAGTGTTTCAAAAGCACATGGATTTTCAAAGCAACTTTCCCTCAACATCAAGGAAGATTTTTCCCTTCAATCCATGTTCTGTTTTTTGTTCATCAATTTGTCCCTTACATCTCTCCACTTCCTGGATTGACTTCCCATCATTTGTAGTAAATCAGAAGGTGTTGCTACAAGATCCTGTCGACCAGTCCTTAAGCCTGAACCGGTGATTCCAGGAAGTGTTTTTGGAGGAAGCCTCGGACAGTAGATAGAAACAGCTTCTGAAACACATATTTTGAAACCAAGTCGTGTTTTTATAAAGGTCATTATTGAAGAATAAACAATATCACTAATATCAGTTGCAGCCCAGTTTGGATTGTTGACTTGCTATGTCCAATCAAAATCGAAGAACATCGCCTTATGGGTTGCAGGAAGGCTTGTTGAAAGAGGGTGACTTGGACTTGCGCGCCATCACTGTCTTTGCTTCACTGAACGAGAATTTGCAATCCCGAGTCCTGAATCATATGGTCCCTTGGTTTTGTCAGGTTTCTGTTGGCGGCTGCGAGGGGCCATGGAGACAGGGAAATCCCGTTTCACTGAGACAAATGTGGTTTGTAGTTGTGGCATCTTGTGGCTGCCATTGGGGGACCTGATGAGAGTTGCAATGAGCGAAACAGAGTTGTTCCCTCAACAATTTGTTCAGTATTCTCAAGTCAGGATTAATAAGCAATAGACCAATCCCTGTCAGACTGTCAGACAAGACAGTTTTGAGCCTACACATCTTAAGCTATTGTTGATATCCCCCCCATTCACAGTCTGGAGACATGTTTATATAATGTTTTTTTGCCCCTCTCATTCGATTGAGGATTGAGGCCCCACACAGACTGACATGCAAAGGTAAAGAGGGATCCCCTTGGCTGCCAAACTTCTGAAATCTTGACTCAAAGATGTTGGAGAGGCATACATAATTAATCAGCACTCCGCCCCCAAGTTCTGTTCAATTATCTATTGGTATCAAAAGGGGAAGGGGGCCGGCCCGGGGCCTGTTTACGGATCCGGTGTTGGCATTAAATGGCTTAGTACTAGCTTATCCACTTAGTTTGGAAATGCAGCAACAAGGATTTCCTGATCCAGTTTTGATCACCATTTTGCCAACTTGGGATCATCCAAGTTCCTCCCTTTCTCTTCGCAATCAAGGAGACGGAGCGTATCTATGTGGCGAACGCGCGATCGAAGAGCGGTTTTCTCATTGCCACCTGTGACAAGGCGAACTCATGAAGTGAATTGCAACCTTGCTAGTAACTGATAGCGGATATTTCAGTGATGATTCATTTGCAGTAACGTGACTAACGTGTAAAACATGTATACACTATGTTGGTTGTTAGTCCTGGTAGTATTTGGTAGCTCAGGGTAGCTGGTAGCACTTAGCAACATTATGATTTGAAGAATGACATATTTCTCTGAGATATGCTGTTTGAGCATCCAGGATTATGGCACATAGTGAGCAAGTGAGCACCATGGATACCGATTATCGTCATGCTTGGTGTCTTGTGGTTTTGATCATGTGCAATTTCACTTCTCACTGTATTGGTCCAAACGCAATAATATCAAATCATGTGATATGTTGCATGACCCTACCAATCATCCAGGATGGCAAGTGGATAGGAAACCGGTCCGAGCATTTCAATCCTGGTGAGTCAATGTTGGTGTACCTGCAACCTTGACCCCCAAATCCCGTTGTAGAGTGTGAACATCCAGGTATCCAAATTTGAATGATAAGACTACGAGTACAAGAACATATTTAAAACCATAAGAACATAGAGGAACTAAGTTAAGGTTTATACAGGTGCAAATGGTCCAGCAAAGGCAGGAACCTCGAATTAAATCGTTGCCCTTCACAGCTGTGTGTGTTTTCTGCTTAGCTACCCCCATGCAACTTGAGCCAGGCCAAGACAGGATGCTTAGACGCACGTGGTTTGGGTGCCATTGATCCTTGGCGAACCGCTCTGGTTGCCATGGCAACGCCCAAGCAAAAGTTGGTGGAGTTGAAATCCGAACAGGATTGGCTCGATGAGAAAGGCCACATTTTCGGGTGCATGGGATGTACAACAGGTAGTGTTTCCATCCGGCCTTTTTAAACAGACACTTTTTTGGCATTCCGAAGTATTTGAGAATTTAACTGGGAAAATAAAATGAAAGGGGTTTGCGACGGTTTGCATTTGCAGGAATGTAACACAGAAAATCATGTCCTGCTCAAACGCAAGCAGGTGATTCTCCAATCAAGATCAATGTGGATGTGTCAGTGGTCGAAGGTGAGTTGGGCATGAGCAACGTCACAGTGGAGTTACCTTTGACGGAGACCTGCGCTGCTGTGAAGGCCAAGTTGGTTGCGATGGGTGTCCGCTCCATCCCAGCGAACCGAATGAAGTTGCACCTTGGCGTTGAGATGAGGTGAGTTGCTATAGCTTCCTGGATGTTTAACTTTGTGTTGATAGAAATCGATATACAATACAAGTGTGGAACACTACGGATCCGGTGTTACACCCCTCTTCAACGATATCATTTCATTTCACTGATTTTGAATGTGTGTGAAATCGCGGGTATGGGTCTGGGATTTGCGGAGTGGGTGCCAGCTTGCATTTCCATACCCCCCGATACTACGGCTGACCTACTGTATGCCGAGGCACTCTGAACCTGCCGGATATCTCAAGGAAAGATTCACTTTCGCGTTCTACAACCTGGGGGATGGCGTGACGTTGAGCCTCACTCAGAGGAAACGTGCTGGTAGCAAGTTCCGCAGGGACCACACAGTGATGCCCAAGCGTCCTAAGGCACCCCCAAGTGAGAAGAAACCTGAGTCTGCACCTGCTGCAGCTCAAAGCCAACCATCTATGGGAGCACCAGCTGCTGCAGGTGCAGGTGCTCCTGCTGCTCCTGCCAAGCCAGCTGGTGTGCCTGGCATGCCAACACTGCCAGAGTTGCCCAAACTCCCTAGCTTACCAGGCATGCCAACCATGGGAGCTGGTGTACCAAAGTTACCTGGAATGCCAGGTATGGGAACTGCGCCTGGACTGCCAGGAATGCCAGGCTTGGGTTCTTTGCCAGCATTGCCCGGATTGGCAGTACCAGGAGTGCCAGGTGCAGCAGGAAAGGCACCGGGCTTGCCAGGCATGCCACAGATGCCAGGAGGCTATCCGAAGATGCCAGGAATGCCTGGCATGCCCGGCATGGCACCACCGGGCATGGGAATGCCTGGAATGCCTGGAATGCCTGGAATGATGGCAGGAGCTGCGGCCAAGGGTGGAATGCCCATGGGCCCAGGAGGTGCCATGCCAAAAGGCATGTGATGAGACTCAACGTGGCTCTCATGTGATTCAGCTCAGATGCATATAGGGTGAGATGAGTGAGTCTGGAAGGGCTAGAGGAGCCTTCTTGTCATCATCCTCACCACAAGTCTTGTACTTTATTCTGTGTGTAGCGATGGCTAATTGTAGATTGAGACAAGGTAGGGCGGGAGGGCCCAAATCCTAGAGTGTGAAGACTATTCGTGATTTGCACGCCAGATGATTGCAGTTCTGAGTTTTGAGCATTGGAAACATGACTGCTTCTTGCGCCCACATGACAAAAAGAAGCTGTGCCGGCAGTGGTGCTCTGCAGCGTTGCCCGTACACGTGAGTACTTGATTTGCTTTTGATTTGAAACTAGAGTCCTCGAAATATGTTATTTTTATGTGTATCACATGTGCATTTCCTGTCCTCTTTTCTGAATGAAACTGCATAGAGAACAGCTCCAAGTCCTTCTTAAAAGAGACTATGCAAAAGTATTGAAACTCACAAGAGTGGAACTCGCAACCCGCCTCAAACCCACCAGCTTGTCTCGAGCTTTCCCTTTCAAATTTTGAGAGCTTTGCTCCGTTTGTTTTGAACAGTTCCAGCCGTTTTCCAACCAGGGCGTGGCATGAGTGGCGCCTGGCATTTTGCAGGCGAGCCGTTTTTGAGCAGCGGAGCAGCCATGACAGGGGACAGGGGCCTAATTCTTCCTATGTTTCTTGAACATACACTATTCCAACATTTCTTTGAGTGGACTGCCGCAACTTACACAGGAACATTGCCATCTCATGTCACGGAATGGTTTCTCCAGGACAGGCGAGTCCAGAACCTCATACGGCCTGGTCCTGAGCAACGGGGAGCTACAGATATAGTGATTCAGTGATATTCATGGAGTGTTTGACTGTGCAGCCATGATGAACGCTCCCTAAGAAATTCTACATCAACAGATAATAGGATGATAATAGGTGCATTTTTCGAGGAGTTTGACTTTGTGTCAGGGTGATTTCAGGTCAAATCTTATGTGTTTAGTGCCTCGAAGGGTCCATTCTGCAATTGTTTACGTACCCTATGCAGCCTATGAATGTAGGGCAGAATCCCGCACATGCTATTGAAGAGGTTGGCAATATGTTTGCCTTGCCAGAAATGCCAGAAGAGTTTCCATAGCCCATGCCAGCTCTTTCGGAAAGATGGATGGATACTGTATGATACTGTATTTAGGTAAAAGGTCCCCTCAACTACACGAACATTCGGACATTCAAACCTTGCATTTTTGTGTCAAGCATCGGTATGCAGCAGTATCCATCATGTAAGATCGTAACATTGGATTTAATGATGTTTTTCTTCCGCTAAATGTATGTCCGGATCCCTTGTGGACCACCTACTGTATTTGTGGGTGTAGATGAGGCCTACAGACCCTTCACACCCTTCGAGTTGTGTAAATGCTTACCCTTTTTCAAGTGCCAAGTTGGATCTTATTTGATAGTAAGATCACTTGAGGTCGCCCCAAGACGTAACTTAGATATGTTTGAAAATGTTCCAAACGTGACCTCATAGAATTCTGGTTGGCTAATCTAGAAATTTTATGAATTTTTGATTATGTAACTTTATATACTTCACCCATCTTCACCCAGATCTTATGAACAGGATATCGCCACACAGGCTGAGACTATTGAAGTGCCATTCCACTTTCATTGCCCTTGTCACCCCAATCGGGAACACACCGAGGGAAGGGTGACAGTTCCTCCAGGCACTGCCAGAGATTTTTTGCTTTTGGCTTGCGTTCATGTTTGTCCCAGTTACGAAACATGGCCAGGATTTCAATTTATAATTATAATAATCTATATAGATTGCAGCACCTATTGCAAGAATTATAACATTACATGTGGCTTGGCTGTGACAGGTGTTTTCAAACGTTTCACTTGCGCCAAATAGTGAAGCACCGAAGCACTGAACATCTCCCAGTGCAAGCAGACCGAGGGTCTTCCAGATTGTCATCCTTTCACCCCTGCTCAGGGCTTCGCTTGGAGCGATGGCCTATACCGTTGTCCAACACTGAGCCTAGGGACAATTTGAGCAGAGCCGCGGGTGACTTTGGAGCATGAGCATGACAAAAATGAAGTCGCACATGGATCATCATTCACTCCATACCCTGACATGGAAAGAAGTTTTACTGGAAATTCCAGACTTTAGCCAGTGTCACCGCCATGGACTGGTGGCCAGATACGCCCAGTTTTGAATTATCTAGGATATAAGGCTGGGATCATAGGCAGATGGACTTCATTGACTAATATTGCATGTGATTCCCATCGTATTATTGAAGTACAGGTGTACAATAGAAAGGTCTACCTCGTCCATCCCCCTGCGAATCAAGTGTTCAAGGCTGCCAGGAGATAAGATCACAGAAGCCCCTTCGATGTAAGAACTGCTGCAAGTGCCTTTAGTCTGTTCAAAAAGTTGTCGAGCAAATGCATGTGCACCAGCACATTCATGCGTTTGCTGTGTAGAATAGGTGGTGGCTTCAGTGAGTGGTTTCGAACATTTTCAAATTTTACCCATACATGGGGAAGTGATCCTATTTGACATAATTTGACTAACATGATTCAAAGCTGTTGCAACCACCACCTAGAAGAGCTTCGTTGGGCCCTTCCAATCTGGCTTCATAGCGGAACGGTGGAACATAGAAATATATTATCAGAGATGGAAGACAAAATGCGATGCATGGCGACATGGCAACCAGGTAAGCAACCATCCACCCCACCTGCCACAAGGTGCACATCTACAAGTCATGTGATTGCCGTGGCATTGCGGGCCGATCTACTGGCAGCTACTGGGATTGCGAAAGATCTCTTTGAGTACCCTGCATGCCACCATTAAAGAAATCCTAAGGTGCTTCAAGAATTCTGGTTGGGCGTGACAGCTGTTAGTGTGATCTGGGTCGACGCGCACCCTTGACTTTCTGGACTCCTTCACGATTAGAGCCATTCAGGCTGACGTAAGAGATTTTGTTTTATGTTGATTCACTGCATTCATGTGGGATGAAAGGCAACTTCTTGAGTCAGCATGGGTTTGGGACACGGAAAGCAGAAGTTTTAGATGATTGGATTCCTCTCTTGTTTTCAGGCATATGAAATATGAGGCAACCATTGACCAACCGATTCACATGGATAGACTCGATTCGATAATCCTCACCAATCCGCAGCCTCTGAGGTTGTGGAAGCGAGTCAACCAACAAAGATTTGGGCTTGGAATCCCAATGGCGAAACAGATCCGAATTGTTTGACCACTGGATGGTTGAAGCCGAAGCTCTATTTTTGGGACATTTTACGGCAGATGCTTGTTGGTTGAATGGTTCATTATGACCCTCACCACATTTTTTTGGTGGGAAAGAGATTTGAAAGTGAGCTTGTGGGGAGCTTAAAACCATTTCATCAACTGTGTGTTGGATCAACATGTCATTTCTTCAATTACTTAATCTTTGATCAATCACAACTTGACCAGATCCAGAATTCTGATTCGCACCATCATATCAAGCCGGAAGCTTATACCAAGGTGCAACGCTTGCCCAAAGAAGGCAGCTGGGAGTGCTACACGTTGTGCATGTCTAAGCGTGTGACTGCACAACTTATGGAAGTTGTTTGTTGCTTCGGGGGTGGAAGTAAACCAGTGCAAGTCTCAAAATCGCAACGGTTCTCAGGAAAAGTGTTGGTCACAGTTATATCGTACGTGATGGTTTCTTTGTGTGTGCGATGAAGCATTATTCAGTTCATTTCGATTGATAATTGATCATCATTGATTTATTTGAGCCTCCTTGAACTTCTATGAGACGCCTAAGCATCACAATGCAAGGGTCCCGCATGGGTAGTATCGTGAACCAGCAGTTTGAGTATGAGTTCGGAACTGAACGCACTTAGAGAATTCTGCTAGGAGCCATTGGATTCCCATTGCATTTAAATATCGTGGACTGTACCGATAGAGTACTTAGATTTATATTCTATCATGTTCCATTTGCTAACCCTTACTGCCTTACTGGTTGTCTAAAAAGCTTGATACAGTGAAGAAATGCACCCAATCAAGTGTAGGCAGTCGAGATTTTGGCGAAGGATTCACACTGGTGGCGCCCGGATCACCCGAGACAGTTGGATGGCAAACATGCAGAGTTGTGGAGCGGACTCAATCTCCCAACAGATGACCCCATAAAGGGAATGTTCATTGGCAATATCCCATTCTATTCCTTGCATGCATCAAGCCAGGCCATCTAAGTGTCACTTGAGATGTTTTCATGATTGATGCTTCATTTATCTAGACATATTTTTCCCATGTTTCTACCTGGCCATTTTTCTCCAGTGATTCTGCCCGTTCCCGCAGCCCACGAGATTTCGAGCTTGGCTTCTCCAAAGCCGCGGGTGCCCGGCTCCAACCGCAGCCATTTGGCCAAAGACCTCTGGTGAAACTCAGGTGCGGGATGGGGATATCATGGGATATCGGGATATCCTATGGCTTGAAGCCAGCCTCTAAAGCAATTTTCTTTGTTGTGGATGAATCATTCATCCCACATCACGAAAGCTTGATTTTTTGGGGGTGTGATTGATGTTGATTGATGAAGGTTGATATCTCACCTGATTCACAGGTCCGGAACTCTTTTGGACCGGTGGGCAGGCATTTTGTTTGGTAGGATTTGGTAGGTGAGGCTTCATACCAGTGGACGTCACTTTCACGTGAAATGTGGATGTGTTGCATTTTGCAATGAAGCGACTGATGCGTCTTGTGCATGACAATAAAGCCCGTTTAGGTGGCTTGCATGACGATTTGTGTATATGCACATGTGCACAAAATTCTAGCAAAGTCAGGTGAGGTTAACCCTCATCTTGTATAGGGAGTAGGATTTGAGCATAGCTTAGCTAATCAGAATCACCCTGAAATCCGGAAGTTCCAACTCCTGCGCCCAGATGGACGGTGGATACAGCGGTGCTCCATCCTCATTGGATGCTCTCTTCAAAGGCTGGATGTACTGTACGTTGTCGGTTGAAGGCTCAATTTTAGGGTGAGTGATATTACTTGTCCGTATTTAAGGGTGACATTGTCGACATCGCGTAATATTTATCTAGCCATACTTGAATGAACCAACTCATCATTTCCCTTCAATCCATCGAATTCAAATGAACAACGAAGCGTTTTTCAATCTTTGAAGAAGTGGATGAAGTGGTAGTTGTTCAATGATTTCAGGGAATAGTACGGAAATAATTCTGAAGGTGTGACTTCCATCACCATCCAGCTAAAAATTTCCAGCTGTTTGACCTGGCATGGAACGGACCCCGAGAATGCTGGGAAAGGATATAGCTGTTTTTTGGAAGAATTAAATGAATAGATTCTTAGAGAAGATGTGGTGCTGGTAAATCATAGTAGAACAAATGGCAGTCTCCCAAAATGCTTAGGTATTGTTGTTGCTGCATCATGGGATGTTTCAACACTATATTATTTATGTTTCAATAATCTTGATGTTTGCCACGCAAACACATATCTTCAACAAATATCGATTCACGCATGTTCAGCTGTGTTCTTGCGAATGTCTCTTTGGTGCGCTGTTGGGTAGTTTTCCTTGGTGGAGGCAAAGCCAAGAAGAAGGTCAAGATCCTTGGCTGCAGGAAGGACACAAATGGTCACAGATGCTATGGAGAAAACCTGGGAGAGCTGCACTGTGTGGCAAGAGACTATGCATTTTGCATGATTTTGTGCTGAGTAAATGACGCAGAGAATATGTTTATATAATCATTTACATCTTTTGGTTGCTATTTACTTCCAGTATTTGAACTATATAGACAAACTTTCACGGATTCACGTATTGAAATTCATTCAATTCCAGAATTAGAAGGAATGTTTTGATGCCTGTTGTGTGATAGTTGTGAACATTCCATCAGTGTTTCCATTTTTATCCAAACCTTTCACTGGATTTGAGGCCCGTGAACTTCAATGCGCCACCCTTCAAAGCACCAAGCGTTGCAAAGGGCCCTGCAATGGCACTCAGGCTGGGCAGTTGCCCCAGCGTATCCCATGGCAAAGCATCACGCCCTCTTAGCTCAAATGACCCTTTCGCCAGTCATCTATGATTATGATTGTTTCGGGTCAATGCAGATACCACAACTCCCAAAAGGTGCTTTAATCCGGGGCTTTTTGGTAAACCAACACATGGATCTAGGAGTGAGTTTTGCCATTCCCTTTGACCTTGGATGATCCATCTCCTGTTTGCACAGGCCTGCAGGTGGAAGCAGCTTGGTCAGCAAGCGTTGTGGTTTTGGATAAAAAGCTGCTACATAGCAGCCTCACTGGGAAGTTGTGACATGGAATTCATTGTGTCATATGATGATCACAACTACATATAGTAGTGCAATATGTGCAATGTTAGCAACAGGTTCATTGTGAGGCGGCAGAGAATCTGGTTTTCCCTTGCTTGTTTGTTTGAGAAGGATTTTTCCCCGAAAAAGAGTGCAGATCATCATTCCAAGGTGCGTTCACTGCGTCTACATCCAGTACTGAAGGATGGGCGCGAGAACTGAAGAAGGACAGAACGATTCAATGAAGGTCATCAGCATGTTCCATGTCAGATGGAGATTCCAATGACCGGGTCGAAGGGGTTTGCTCAAACATTGTAGAAAAAACAGGAAACCGCGGCACTGCAAGTGTCAACCAAGTATATCTTCAACACTTGTACTTTTTTTAGAAGGTTGTTGGCTGAAGATATGGGCTGAAGATGGCTGCATCATATAACCACGTTTTTTGTTTGAGGATGTTTGAAGGTTTAGAGAGAGCTCATCAACCCTCTATCAACAAGCAGCCTCTTTGATGTGTTGTGCCATTGGCCTTGCAGGACCAAGACCTCTTAAAGAGCTGCGGCCTTCGCGTCAAGGAGGTGGAAGGTGATGGTGCTTGCCTCTTTCGCGCGTTGGGTTTGCCTAGGGGTTTAGGTGGATGGGAGGTTGGTGGAAAATGATCCAAGGATGTGAACAGTGAACTTGAGTGGTGATCAAGACATGGTTTATGAACAAATGTTGACTGAACTAATTATATAATTACATTTGATGGGTTGAATCAAATCACCAGGCATGTCCCGCTCCTAGTAAGAGTGACCATCAGGATTATTACATTATTAGTAAGGGATCCCAGGATCCCTATTAATCTTCCATTCCACTTTTTCTGTCACTAGGTGGAAGACAAACTTATGTTTTCCTACCTTGCTAGTCACTTCCACCCTTTCCTTGGGCTCATCAACCGATTTCTGAGGTTTGCCGATCAGCTGGCCGCCGATGAACTTGAGGCTCACGCACCTTGGCAGAAGTTGCTGAACCGAGCCGGTTGGAGCAAATCCTTCAACCAATTCATGGTTGTGTCGGTTATAGCGTACTGCTTTGGGATGTGAGAAACATGTGTGACAAATTGTCATATATCAACTACAGGATCCTCAGCTTTGAGTTTTATGTGTTTTCCCCAAATCGAAATACAACGTATATAGTTGGTACCGTCCTCCGGCTTCCAGCAGGACATTTATTCCAAAAGCTTTTGACATTTGTTTAGTATTATATAGATCAGAAATGAGGTTCATTCTCTCAGCTCTTGAAACACACCCATATACCATCAAGAGCCCCAAAGACAAAAAACGAATTACCGAATTACCCATCTAAGATGAGTGGATTTTGTTTGCAGAGATGTTGATGTGAAACGCTGGATCGGCATCGATTTTGTCAGTTTGAACCGTGTCCAAGGCCCGGTTCAGAGAGGAATGTGTTGACTTTATGGAGCAACACAGAGCTGACTTCGAGCCATTCATAGATGAATCTCGGTGTTTCTGATAAGGGAACCGTGGGTTAATGGATCGATGTTCAGTCCTTGCAATTGTGATCAATCTGCAAAGCAGGCTTTGAGCATCAAATTTGAGCATCAACCACCAATGAACTTTGGCCCATCTGCCATCTGCTTCAAATTGGATGCTTAATGATAATATGTTGGTGCTTGATACGCCGCTAGTAATTTTGACAATCCACTCCATTTTTTCCAGTCCAGGTAGAAGTGTGTGAGGTGTGAGTTGTTGAAAGTGACTTGCATCACTCGAAGATGCTCTGGACTGGCTGCTGTTTGGTTCAAGAGAAACCTTCGACTTTGCCTACCATGGGACAAGTGCAATGCGTGCAATGCTGCTGCTGTCGAGAGAGGGAATCAGATCCTTAGCTTTCACATAGATGATGGCTTGGTGCCTGGTGGATGATGGGAGTATGTTTGTCATTTTGTATTTTTGTAAAGGTACGTGGCTGTTGTGGAAATATGTTTTGATGAATTTGATGCTAGAAGCTGATGAAAGGTGGATGAACAACGATGTCTAGAGTTGGTATAATTGGTGGAAAGTAACTGAATGCCATCCTTCGAAACATTTGATGAGGCATTTTATAACCCGCCAGGATCTCGCAAGACTCGCAAGGCAAAAGAAAACAATGAAGAGTTTGCAGGTACAGGTCTTTAGGAATATCTTGCACAATGAAGATGTTTGCAACTTAGCGCAGCATTTTTCTGCAAAACTCTGCCAAATTGAGAAGGCTTCTGAATGCCTTCTCAATGGTGATCAATCCTCAGAAAAAAATGAGGCATGTAGGTCTTGGGCTTTATTTAGGCAGAGACATGTAACCATTTGGACACAAAAGAAGCCATTCCCACATTTTCCCTGCCCTACAGGAAGCCCTTTGTCCGGCACTGGAGGAACTTTGGGGAGAAGGTGCCATTGGGAACAGGTTTCTTTCCTCACCCTGGATGACGAATTATATAGCACCATAAAATACCAGGGACAGAAAGGCACGATGATCATGTCGGGTGATAACTCTGCTGAGAGTATGCGCCTGATTCCACAGGCAGAAACAAATCTTCAAAAGTACTTGGGCATAAACATGCTAGCCTACTGTGTTGACGCATGTCTTACACAGATAAGAAAAGATGCAGTTTGACCACTTCAATCGGATGCACACTTCAAAGCGTACTGTATCCAATCGAAGACACCTGCATGATGCCATGGTTTGAAGAGAATGTGCAATAGCAAATTATGTGATTGAACTGTGATTGTTTACGTATATATGTACTGTATATATATATATATATATGGCAATTTTCTTCTAACTTCCAAGTCCTCCTTGAGCAACTAAACTGCAGGCGGTCACAATGCAGAGCTGCCGGAGATGCAGATGTCATCTGCAGAGGCGGAGCTTGGAAACAGTCTGACACGACAAATGCCTTGAGTGTCATGCTTCAGTGGAGGATCGGCTAACTAATTTTGGGTTGTGGTTTCGATATTTTTTGATTGGATAGCATTGTGGTCAGCTCATTGGGCATCCCAAAGATTTACTTTAATGGATGATATAATGATCATATAGGGGAGTGGGTCTTGGCATTGAATAATGAGAACTGTGGAAGAAGCGGATCTGGGAAAATAATAATTGCCACACCTTATCAAGTGCTACACTTGGGTATTCTTGCAGATGGGTACTCAAATCATTGCAAGCCGGCTAGACTTGACACGTGAACCATTATGTGGCTTAATCAATGAATTCATAGGATGGTGAAATGTAGCGATCGACACCAAAGTAGCTTGGTGAGAAGTCAGTCACTCCATGTTTAAGGCGTTTTTTAAGTTTTTGTTCTTCCTTTGTGCTGGACATGCTTCGGTGGTAATAGGTTTTGAGGATGTGCAAGGATTGTTTGCAATAAGTTTCGAAGGGGATGGATGTTCCAACTTAGACAAGTAATCGATTCCAAGAGCTTACTTGCATGGATTCAATGGGCTAGAGGCGGCATGGATGCTGCAGAAACAAGGACTTCAAAAGGTAAGACTCTGTGGGAAATGGCCTTCTAGCTGTATTGTTGTTTTATGCCACATTCAAGGCAAGTCTTGTGAGCAGAGCTATTTCTGCCATTTCCTTTTTGAGGTCCCATGGCTTGGTGTCAGTATAAACAACTCAACAAACATTTAACATGTGCCCCACGTCTTTCTTGGGGACAGGCATGGCAGCGCGCCATGTGCAACTCGAAGAGCAGCCAAACAGAGGACGACTGCCACGAACGCGGTCGTGAACCTTTGCCCACGATGGTGCCTTTGGGTGTGACAGTCCTCACTCATCAAAGCCAGATGTCAAAGGCAAAAGTGTTCAGGATGTTAAAGATCAACAGAATGTCAAATGTCCTATCACAGCTTTTGTAAGATGCCCACGTTTTGTCATATGCGCCGCCCATATGTGAGAAATCCCTGAGGAATTCTGTTGCACTGTTGGTGAAGTACTATAGGACTTTTAGCTTTGTTTAGAATAAAAGTTACTTTTAGCAAATCATAGAAAAGTAATGTAATGGAAAATTCAATTTAACCCGCAGAACCCCATGATATTTTCATCAACTCTAGTGACTCTAGTATTGCTTCTAAACAAAAAATCATGTTGAGAAACCATCCATTTACATCCAACCCACCACCGCCCAAGCATCCGCAGGTCATCGGCCCTCGTGCCCGCAGTTTGGGCACAGGCACGCCACGGCTGCCGTTCAAGGCGAGCGACAAGGCGGAGTCCGAATCGCCTGCCAGGAAGCAGCACCATGGCCTCTGTTGCAGGGAAAGGCTAATGTTTTTTTCTCCAAGGCTGAAAAGCATAGATTTTTTTGTTTGGTTAGAAACATGAAACAGGTGTTGTTCATGGAAAGTTGACAGCTACAAGGAATGGATCTTGGTGACTTTTGGTGGGATTGATGATTGAAACATATTGAAACCATGTTGACGGTTGGTTGCAACTCCGATTTGATGGCATTGAAGTGGGAATTTTATGGAATTTTGTTGCGTTGTTGAATGGATCGGACCTTAGGCATGGCACATTTTGGAGATGATATTGTTTGACATGCTGGGTTATTTATCTAACTACAACAGCAACATACTCCTGCTTCCCGTTGATTTCAGTTGTGCTACCATTCCATTCGCTTCTATTATATATTTTCCTTCATTTTTTATGTCAATCCTTTGGCTGTATTATAAGGTGGAAGCGCGTGCGGCGTTTGTATGATGGTGGCTATGTCATGCAAGGGTTGCTGAATGACATTCGTTCCAAGCAGACGGAAGGGATGTACAACTTGGACTGGGCCAATTTGCCTTCCCGTGTGACATCACCGAAGAGTGTCCCAGTTGCATGGGGCAATGCTAGGGGATAGCACATCATATATAGGTCTTTCTCTTTTCAGGTGTATCTATATAATGTTATTGAAAATTGTTAAGATGAGACTTGCCGCGTTGCAAGATGATGCCCTCCAGAAAATGGCAATCGCTTCATATTACTGAAGGACACCCTTAAGGATCCCTAGTGCCCTAGCGTCATCGACATATTTGATAATCATTGACCTGTTTCTCGTGGCATATGGGACTTCTACATCAAGGCATGTCAATCTGTTTAGGCTGAGACCCCAAAAAATATCGATATTAGTTCGAGACCGGCAATGTTCTGCATGTTTTCCTGGAAATGGCAAGTTAACTGTTCCCCTATTCCTGCCAGGGGTTGCCATTTCGAACCCATCTGTCACATCGACCTGTATCCAAAGTTAACCAAACTCAGCCATTTTTCTCGGCGAAGGTCGGAAAGCCTCTGAGACTTCACAGCGAAGTCGTTCAGAGAATGGCACAGAGGCCATGTTGCCAGGCGAGTGGACCACAAAGGTTACGGGTCCTCCATCACCTGCTGCCATTGAAAACTGGAAGAAGATAAGACGTGTGTGCCTTCGCTTAAGGATGGTGCAGAGATGATAAAGATCCTGGATCTTACCAACAGACCTTTGAGAGTATCCCTAGGTGATTCTGCCGGAGGACATGTTCACTTATGACAGGGGGAGTTGTGATAAAAGTATATAAAAGTGGTTCGTTGGCTGGATCTTGGCAAGATGTTATCTGTTATCCATGAAAAAATGTGAGTTTAAACTATGATCAAATTCATCAACAATGAAACGTACTGAAGAATTGCACATCAACCCTGTTCTAGGAATATTTCCTTCAAGTCATAGAGGTGTTTGGAAGGCCAATGTCAATTGGGCCTGTGAGGGTTTTCAAACGCATTTTGGGCAGTGGACCATTCGAACCCAACAATTGAGGTCGGATGCCAACAAAGTCTTCACTGGCGTGCTGGATGGAGTGCGGTGCAAGCAGACAGAAGAGATGTACGCGCAACTTGGTGCTGCAAAGTCCAAGCGTTGTTGTTTTCCAGGGGCAGTTTCCACTTACGCAAGTGGGATGGATAACGTTAGTATATTAACGTTCATCGATTCAACACAAACTTTCTGGCTTCTTGTTTCTTTAGAGGCCCATGTGTTTGGTGTCACTTCTGTAAGACCACAATGAAGCTGGTGCCGGCACATGCCAATCTAATACATTGTTTCCTTGGATGCATACTCATCAATTGCTGCTAGCTACCCTTCCTTCGAAGACCCCAGCAGTTACCACCAACCCATACCACTCCACCGAGAACCACTTTGGCAAGATTCTTACCAATGGGGTTTCGCTTCAATAGACACCATCAACCTACAACCAATTGGGACCAAGTGCCGCATAGCCCCAAGATAACCCATGCCTTTCCACCGTTTCTTGTGCATCTCCCTACGCACTGCATCAATTTCCTAATTGACCATGAAGCATATACAGCATTCACCTGGCCACGGGGTTTCCCCGAACCAACCCGTTGCAGATTCTCAAGGAAAGACTGGACACAAGCCTCCGGGTCCACTGCTGCAGCTTCCACAATGACAGCAAGCAGATGATGGGTTTGGTCAAAGTATACCGTGACGTCAGATGACGTCACTTCCGAGTGGTTTACAAGGCGAAAGTCTGCCATGATCATTTGGTTTCAAGAGATATCATGTTAGCAGATATACTTTGACTAGACGGATGTCAGGCAGGAGATATCCACCAGAAAAAAATGAAAGGACTTATCATGAACTCTTTCCTATTCATTGGGTCCCCTCTCAAGAACAAATCCAAGTAGTATTTGTACTGTGCTGTCGGCTATATAGTTGGAGGGACAGTACAGTTGCAGAGTTGGTGGATTCCTCATGAAGCTGCCATGGGCCATACGATGCCAGCAAGCATGCTTCGTCGACAGCTCAAGCGTTACTCTGTCAAGCTGCAACTTCAAACTGGGTGGGATAAAAATGCCACAAGAAAGTGTTGGCCAGTTGGCCGGCATTTTTCAGCAGATTCTGTTTAAAATTGTTTCGCGCTGAGTTCTGGAATGTGAGCACTTCCGAAAAAAAAGGCTTTCAGATCATGAATCATGCACAAGATGTACAAGTGCCCAAGTCAAAGTAGGGTCCAGAGAAGAGCAATGAGAAAACGTATGTTTTGAACAGTGTGCTCATACCTTCACAACCTTTTTGTATATAGTAACTTTGCTAGGGGCGATTTCTGCATTCCTCAATTTATGTACTGTACTAAACATTACTAAACAATTATGTACTTCCTCTCCAAACCCGCGACATTAGATGTGTTGCAGGGCTTTTTATTCTTGTGAAATTTCGGAAAGTCGCTCAGCTGCAACAGCGCTCCAGTTGGATGCTTGCCAGTGCGGCCCGTCCATGCTCCGAAGGACCAATGAGCATAAATTACTGTAAGTATCATGTGTCCACACTGTGAAATTGAAGATTTGGGAGGTTGGGAAAATCTGGGGTCATGCCCAAAGCATATTTTTTGGGGGTTCAAGCCAGCATTCCCTGAAGTGTGGAAGAGGGACGTGCTTGCAATTGGAAAGTATATGAACTATGTTCATTTATGTTCATTGTTTTTACACACCTCCTTGTTTTGGTTCAACTACGGACACAGATATGCTATGATATGCTAGCTCTTCTGCACAATAGGGTGAGATCTCCTTTTGCAAAAAGGAGTGTATTGGTGGGATATTTTGGGATCACGTTCCAGCCCTTGTGATGAGCCCAGATCTGTCCACAACAGAGCATTGGATCCGCCGGTAGAAAAAATGGCAGAAACCATCGGGATCCGAGTTGGAAGATTTGATTCAACATTCCTCGACTGTTGGGAGCAACAAAAAGAGATGTTTGAAAAATGTTTCAAGGGCGATGTATGGCAATGGTCCAAATTGGGTTGCAAGGGTTTGTTAGGCGATGGAAGCACATATCTTGGTTTGACATCCAGATTTCCACTTGAATCCCTGGAGATGTTGGCTCCAGCCACATGTTGCGCCACAAATCTTGTGCTGCAAGTACCATAAACAGTCCGCCAAAGGCGGCATGGTAATTGGGGTGTGCCTCTTTTGAGACACGCTCTCCTTGAAATCCTTAGGGTTTTTTGGCTTTTAGACTGAGTGATGGGGGTCCTGCTTGGCTACATGCTGAAGACAGCTGATTTATATTGATTTATTGGAATGGTTGGGCGGGCTGAAATCGAAAGTATCTACTCCGGTCTGGAAGATGAGCTTCCCTTTTAAACGGGTGACTTTTCAGGTTCTATGTTAGTTTTCGGGGGAGTACTGCAATTACAAGGGGAAACTGGCTTCAAGTCATGTAAATGGTACATAGTCAAGATGCTGTTGAGGTGCCATGTCTTCAAAACGCTTGGTAGGGGAGAACGAAAGAGGTCTTTCAACTGGGTTTGCCTAGTAGGGTGATGCTTTCAGCAAAAGGCCCACTAATGCATGATAGATAGATGATTGGCAGCATAAATTACGGTACAACATGTTTGGTAACATAAATCGTTTCCGGGGAAGATCTTCCATACACATTTTGTGAATTGGCTGAAAAACCACCATGCGTTCATGCCGTCTTGCCCTAGCAAACTTGTTCCAATTTTTTCTATATGTATGTATTAAGATGTATATATATATATATGTGCACGTCTATAGATCAGATGAGCTACGGTTTTTTTTGAAATGATGAAATTTATACAAAAGGGAACTTTTTAATGGTTGCGTAGGCCATTTAGCTTGGGCGGAGGCATGGCGTAGTCATTTGGCGTAGGTAAAGTTGCGTAGGCATTTCGCGTAGGCAGATGGAGCAACATGTTTAATTGCTCTTGACTTGTACTTTCTCATCTAAAAAAGGCACATGGATCAATTGCAGTTGCAGGACCTTGGACCAATAAGTAAAACCACCAAAAATTGAATGTAATACAATTTGTTTGAAGGAAAGTCACATTTTTACTCCAAAACTTAGTCAACCTCCGCGGATGTTCTGCGTAGGCTTCGCGTAGGCATTCGCGTAGGCTTTTGGTTCCAATTCCATCTATGGCCCAGCAACCTTTGATGTCCCCTTATTGTATATGGTGGCAGCCACAGCCAGTACTTGTACAAACTTGTGCAACCCCAAGATGACAATGAACGGAAATGAAAACCCAAAAGGCCAAAATGAAAGGAAATGAAAGCCGAACAGGCCCAAAATGCCAAAATGAAAGGAAATGAATACCCAAAAGTTCAAAATGAAAGAAATGAAGGCCCAAAAGGCCTCACTCGTCCGCAAAAAGGAAGAAAAGGTCCGCCCCAAAAAGAACCGCGTAGCTTCCGCGTAGGCGCCGCACAAAGCCTACACACCGCGTAGGCCAAAACCTTGGTAAAAACCTACCGCGTAGGCATGGCGTAGGCATGTTCTGCCAGTGTATACACCCCACACCACCAAAAAAACCACAGCTCAGATGATGTAAAGAGCACATTGTTTACTATTTTGAGGGAATTTTCCCACAGATATCGTTCAATATTCACGATGTTCTTGAATTTTACCAGAAAGATGGCAGACTACAGAGCCCTTCAATGTATCTGTTTCACATTTATTGACCTGAAATGGGGTGGGTAGCTTTATGAAAAACATATCTGAACGTCACCATGAACTTTGTCCCAATCAATCAAGGATGGGTATTTTCTATACAAACCTCCATCACTCAAGCAATGAATCTGCCTCCGTGCCCTCGCACCTGCATGACATGAGCGAAGACAGCTCAGTGGAGTCAAGATGAAACCAATTTGAAGGTCGTGAAAAAATGGAAAGGTCACACACTGGGGACTCAGGTGGCATCCATTTCGCATATGAGGCTTTACTGAGAGAGTTTGGATGAGTTTTCAAATCTTCAACTTTTGTTTTCATTGAAACGTGCCTTTGTAATCCTGTGTAAAGGTCATATTCTATTCCTGCACTCATCCTTTTAAAAAGATGGTTCGAACAACATGAAATGTAGGGTAGTCACTAGCATCACTGGATAATTACAACTGGATCTGAATGGCTTGCATCATGTTGTATATGTTTAGAGATGCCAGGTGACGGAAATGGCTGCAAATAAATGATTCGTATGGGAAGACACTCCACCATCTCAGGATTGATTTCCAAAAAGGTGGTTGCTCCAGAACTCACCGGGTGTCAGGATGATTGAAGGGATGCCTTTGTTCATCCCACAAGTGGCGCACTGAAAAAGACATGAAGGATTAAGCACCAACACTTATCCTTTCGCCTGTAAAAGTCTACCATACAACCTTCAACTACGCAGTTGGTGGAAGTAATAGGCGATTTGGTTGCCAAGATATGATGCAGGATACTCTAACTTCCCAAAAACAACATCTTTGATTTTGGAACATGAACCCGCAACATGGTTTGGTTTCCAATCAGGATCCTACACTCTAGTGAGACTTGATCATATATCATCATTTTGGCATCAAAAACGCCAATGGGTTTTCTTATCTCCATTTCACCAGCCACTGCAACCAAGGACGAGTTCGAGTCTTACTGTAGTACCATGGCTGCAGAGCAAGGTTGTTTCGTTGCTTCAGCCATTGACTTCCTCGATGGATGGAAGTTTCAGATTCAACCTCGTTGGTGGGGGAAGTCGATTTCATACAAGTTTGTATTGGTCTTGATGGCAGCAGGATTCGGATTGCGTGGCTGTTTCCTTAAATTGCACTAGGTTCCAAAGTCACTCAAGAAGTCTCAAGATACAGACTTCCACGTTTCATTGATTGAACATTACCCTAGTAGTTGTGATGTCTCTGTCATAGTCATTCATATTGCTGTTCCTTGGTACTTGGGTCTTTGTTGTTTTCCCTACAGATACGGTGGCATTCTCGCAAGGCCGCATGAGACAGAGATGCACTTGGGGCGGCCATGTCGAGGTACCATGAGATGATGGACGCTATCTTGCTGATGATTATGGATTTGTAGTGTAGTTCATGGTGCTGCTCGCGGTGGGTATCATTGTTTTGCTGCTGGCGCCGAAGAAGACGATGATGCAGCTACTGATGCTAATGGATACGATGAGGATTATGAGCACTATGATGATGATGATGAAGATGATGATGATGATGATGATGATGATGATGATGATGATGATGATGATGATGATTATGATTATGATTATGATTATGATGATGATGAAGATGGTGATGATGATGATTATGATTATGATGATGATGAAGATGATGATGATTATGATGATGATGATGATGATGATGATGATGATGATTATGAT